>CM067379.1:41449829-42049829 GCA_034510155.1 Eucriotettix oculatus
AGGGAAAATCAAGGTGTAGTATGGGGATCAGTGGAATAACAAAGGGTGTTAGATATTTTGACAGAAGTTAAGGAATTCTGCTATTTGGGAAGTGTAATAACTAGGGATGGTAGAAGTATAGTAGACAAAGAGTAGGATAGCACAGGCAAGGAAGGCTTCTGGGAAAAAGAGAAATTTACTTATGGGTAATAAGTGTGAATATTAGGAAATCATTGCTAAAAATGTTCATATGGAGCATGGCGTTATATGGGTGCGAAACGTGGATGATAGGAGATGCAGAAAGGAAAATAATATAAGCCTTTGAAATGTGGTGCTATAGATGAATGCTGAAAATCAGATGGGGGAATAGAATCACAAATGATACTATTACACATACTATTTCATTCCTATTTTTACTGTCCCAAATTGAGGAACAAAACATTGTGTGATGTAATGAACTAATGTTAATAAACTTTATATATGTTCTGACTTTAGGCTGTTTTACAATTTATAAATTCCAAAAAGCCTGATAAAAACAGGAGTTACTTTTACTTTAACTAATTATTACTATGCATAATAACTTGCATATACATTGCTCATACAACTTACTATTGCACTGAATATTTTGTAAAGCAGTGGAAATAATGAAGCTGAACACTATATACACATATATACATATATATAACTAAACATTTGTTGACATAATTATCATTAAAGGAAGCAATATTACTTATGTTAAAAGAGGCATATTAATAAACCTTTTTGAACTTACGTCAAAAATTTCTAAATTTATATAATTTACCTCTTCAAATACCTTGACATAATCCATTCATAAAAACATACAACTTACGTTCTAAACTGCAGCCCTCAATTGTTTCTGTGAAAACAGGACGACCATCACTTGAAGATGTCAAGGCTAATCTTACAACTGTATCATCGGCCAAAGCCTTAGTAGTGCCAATTGAACTTGATGTAACTCTTACAGTTTCAGAAGATCCAATACTACTTGATTCCATGTAAACTTCTTCAGTATGGAGACTACTTGATACAGATGAAAATTCTGAAGGATAGATATAATCAATGAAACATGCAGGAAGACCACAATTCCTACCTTCTGCTCAATTTAAGCACCATCACCATCAAAATCCTCAGGGTTTCTTCAAAGTTTGATAGATATTATAAAGAAGATTTAATTTGAAATATACAAGTCTATTTATATTTTTGTGTTTAATTGCTGTTATATTTTATGCATCATTTACATAATTAAAAGGGTCATGCCAAGCATAAAAGTGTGACACAGCATTAAAGGGTATTAATTGGTATTATAATGTACTGCCAATAACATCTATTATGTTTGAGTATGCATCTAATTATTTTTTGTTCAAAGAAAATAATTAAGACTAATTTTGATTTAAAGGGCTGAAATTATTAAATAAAACAGAAACTTTCATATTGACTATGAATCACATGATCAAAGAAATTCAAATTACTCAACTACTGGTTGTAAATTTAAGCCAATGGAAGTTATTTATTATATGCTATGTGGACATTAATTGAATTTATAACAAAAATTAAGTAGAATTATATTAATATTTATCACAAATTTACTGCAAAATTGATTTTCATAAATTTGTAACATGTAGCGTTAGATGAATGAATTAAATTTATTTCAAATTTAAATAAAAAATAATGTATTAAAACCAAACATTACATCTCTTCATTAATAAAATAAAATAGTTAATATGATATATACAGTTGGATTTTGATAATAGATGGCAATACATTTCTCTACAAATAATCAGTATGTTATAATATCAGCCTTTAATTCTAATTCTATAAAGACACAGTATAAAGCTGCAAGAAGTTATACTTGCACTAAAAAGTTTATAATAGATGTACTAATTAGTCAGATAGCTCAAGCAATAAAGAATTAACTTAAGAAAGTATTACACAAGTAAATAGAGTTGCAGTCCTGTCAATTTAATGAATTAAAATTATATATTTGCAACTAAAATTATCTTATTATTCATTAGAATATCAGAATTTTTATCTAATAGTTTGATGATAATACTGAAGAATTTATGGTGTTAAAAATATATATTTTATAGACTATAGCATCTATTACAATACCTTGAATACTTCTAGAAGATGAAGACATTCTTTTAGATTCGAAACTCATATACTGATCCATTTCACCGTTTTCCACTTTGGCTTTCTTTGGAGAAGTAACAACAGAATCTTCTTTATCAATTTCAACCGATTTAGTTTTTTGTGCAATAGCTCCCTGTGTTGTTGGACTGGAATTATTTAGATTTTGAGCAGTTTTAGATAATTTTTCAACCTCTGTAGTCTCTAAAAGTTCTGGACCATTAGTTACTTTTGAAACTTCCTTTATATCACTTGTGTTTATTTTCTGTGATTGCAACTCCTTATTTTCTTCAGTTCTAGCGTTTTTAGGGGCAATATTTGGACTTATATTTTCTTTTTCCTGGACAGTTTCTTTTACACTTTGTGATACTTTACTTGAGTTTTCTACAAGATTTCCTTCTTTTAAAGCAGTATCAGGTAGATCTATTGGAGCAATATTTTGTATCTTAAGTAATTCAGTATCTGGTTTTTCTGTAACTTTGTTTACCTCCTCTAAAACAGTCTTTTGAGATTGTTCTAGTACGATATTCTTATTAGTGACAGATGACTGATCTTGTAAGGTGATTTCTGTTTTTACATCAGTCTCTGTAACAGCCTGTTTAGAGACACTTACACCTTGACTTGCAGTATCAATGGAATCATCTGCTGTAGATTTTAACTGTAAGTCATCAGCTGCATGTTCAGCTAGTGCAACTAAAATTAAGAAAAATTATTTGACACTGCACACCAAGGCATAATTTATTGGAATGAAATAAAATTTAACTTAAAATTTAAATTAAAAAATTTGTCTCATTGATGAATTTTAATTAGAATAACAAGTGTATACAAGTTGTTTTTGGTGTGCTTTAAGTCCCACTCCTTGGCTAGCTGATCACTGGAAATGCCTTCCTAACTTTCACAAGGTGTCTGAATCTCAGGTAAGTAACTCATATATATATGTATTGAGATAGGAAATGACATTGTCATGTTTATTAAAACAATTAATGGGGAAAGGACAGAGAGATAGAAAGAAGATGACTTACCATCTATGAACCTCAGGTAAGTCATCTTCTTTCTATCTCTCTGTCCTTTCCCCATTAATTGTTTATATATATATATATATATTAATTGTTTTAATAAACATGACAATGTCATTTCCTGACTCATATTGACATTGTCATGTTAATTAAAACAATTAACGCAAAGCCAATATATATTTCATCAGTTTACTTTAGACCATTTGCCTAAGATACAAAGCCAGCATCAAAACATCTGCATATCTAAATTTGTAAATTAGTTCCCTCTATTTTGTTATGTTTGTCTGTTAAATTAAGGTCGAATCTATTATTATCCACAGATGTTGATTTTACATCATCACAAATGTTTATATTTTCAATCAATACATTTCAATTAACTTGTTATAAGTATTTATGATTTTAAGAAGATTTAAATGTTTAGGTAGTCAAATAGTTGATGGAACATTAATAATTGAAACTTACTGAAATCAGAAGCGTATTGACGAATTTCTTTCAACCAAATTTCTTTTGTTGAGTCTACGTGGGCTGTAATAGTAAGTGGATAATTGCCAAATCCTAATGTTTTATGATGAAGCTCAAAAACTTTATTATCTTCTTTATGATCTTTAACTTCAACTTCTGGTAACTGGAATTTAAAGAATAAACACTAAACTTAATGTCCTCCTCCTTTTAACAATATGATTATTAAAATATAAAATATTAACTAGTTGTAGAGATCTTTCATTCACATATTGTTCACTTCTAAATTCAGTCAGAAATCACAGATATCATTCATTCTACTCAGGTTAAATATCATTATTATCTATTATTATTATGATCATGTAAACACAAATGAAATTGATTAGAAAATATAACAAAAGTTTTTTGTGTACAAATATAAATTCAATAAGACAATAAGAAATTTTATTATTAGTAAACTTTTGTGTGTTGACTCAGCCAGAATACATGTCTGGAATGAGAAACACACACATGTAGTTTTCTGTTTCACTGCTCTGCAATATACATTAACTTGAGCAAACAGCCTATATTCTGTGCAAACTGAAACTTACTACATACAATCAGCATTATGCTATTCTATGTTTAAGAGAGGCAGTTACATCAAAGGGCACAATAAGGGGACAGCATAAGATGTGAAATAAAATAAAATAAAATGTGAACCATTCAGTAATTAAAAATACTATTTCAAAGTAGTTTATGTTCTGAAAAGGAATATATTTGTATACTTTGAGTAGTATTTGTATAAACCACAATAAAAGGTTATTTTAAAGAGATAACATAGTTGGCATTTTGAATACTTGTCATAGCCCGGAAATCTATAGCATGTTCTACTGGAATGTGTTGTTTGCTCCTAAAATTAATATTATTTAAAATATGTACAAAGGAAAAATACTTTTGTGTGAAAAATATGCATTAATATGATGCTAAGTTATTCAGCTTTTAAAAATGGAATACTATTGGAAACTATGTAGAAGGAATTAGAAATGGAGCATATTATGAGGTGAGCCATTTGCCGCAGAGTATTGGTAACAGTATCACTGTTGTAGTATTATTTTACCTAATTATCCTTGTACAAAATTGTTGCTTGCAGTGTGTACATCATGTATAGAAAATATATAATCCACTGCTGAATAGCAATACAAATATTTGTGATTAATTACAAAATTGGATTGGAGTCACATACAGTTAATTAAAAAAGTGCTTTTCATTAATGTAAAATAAATTTGAAAAGTTCAAAGTGTCAAATTTCTCTTAATTTTCACTGATATTGGAAACAAGTTCTAATGAAATTGTCAGACAAGAATGAGTTTAAACATTGATATATTCAAATCTACTTTGGTTTCTTTAGCTACAATAAGCTGATTATTTATTAATCTCTCAAATTTATATTTCAAAAGAAACACAAATATGTAAAATTGCATCAAGATTTATTATAAAAAGTTTCAAATCCAGGAGCAATCATAAATAAATTCTGTGAAGAACCCATACATGAGGAAACAACAATTTTCAATGGGACAAGCATGGTAATACTGAAAAGACAGATACATGTATGGTTAAAAAAAACAGTACGGGTTTGCCAAAGTTCCGACAAAATTTTGTTGAGGTTTGGAGGTCAATTACTGAGCAGTAAAAGTCTATAATCCATAATATTCTGCAACTACGCAGATACATCGCCATACTCAGAAGTGCTGAAACACAAAAACTATTCTACTCGTATGTTAACAGGTTTTTCACGTGAAAGTTGCCCAAAAAGATTTTACTTGAAAAAGTAGCCAACTTTCATGTGGAAAATAACTGGAAATATAAGAACTATACAGTTTTTGTTTGAGTAATTTTTAAAGGGTTCGTTTTATGAACACTTACAAAATATTAGGCATATAGATGTTTTACTGCCGCGTAATTGGCCTCCAAACAGAGGTCTAAATTTGCCGCGTAATTGGTTAGTGAGTAAATATAGAATTATTGGAGAAAGTAAGTATTCAGATGCTCAGGCGTAGTAATACGCTCAAAGGGAAACATATTTAAAGCTTAGAGACGAAAGGAAGAAGAAAGAAAAACTCAAAATATTTGGCACAGTAATTAATGTGGAAAAAGAGTAGTGGCTTACCAGAAGGGTCATTCCATGTCAAATAACAAGAGGAGTTTGGAGGTTATTTACTCAGCAGTAAAACATCTATATGAGTAATCTGTACCCACATGCATTCAAATATGTTTAATAAAATATTATGTATCATGAGTCCTAGCGGTTAAGGTAGGCAAGCTAATCCAGACGCATTGTTATTGGCGTGGCGATAACTCTTTGACATAAGGCACCTATTGTTGCGAGCCTCCAGACGCGCGCAAAAGCGTTGCAATCCTACGGAAACGACTGGAGGAGGTGTTCGGATCTCAGACAAGTTGCCGTTAAAACGGAAATGAGATACCGAAACGAAATCATAAATAAATTTTGAGTTCCCGGTAAGCCACAGCGGGAGGAAGTTGGAAGAAAAGTGGCGTACTCAAACTAATTGCCATTTCAACGGTAATTAGTAATAGCGGAAATTTTGTTAGTTGGTGACAGCGCCCTGAGTAATGCATTTACTCTCATTGCTCGAAAATAAATCGATAGATTTTAAAAACTATGTTGATGATTTTCTTTTGTATGATTGTGACGCCCATGTATGGTGGATTCTTTAGACGAGTGCAGAAACGAGGACGAGAAAGCAGAGCAGCCGAAAAAAATATAAGTTACTAACATTTCGCCGCTGTAGATCGGGGTGTATGCTAAAAAATATATAATTCCGTTATTTTTAAAGTTTTGTGACATTTCCATCAGAAATAAACGTTACTTTGGTTGAATGTCAATTGTTGCTGACCCGTTAGAATATGAATTAGAGGCTAAGATACGAAACGAAACATTTACACGCCAGTAACATACTCCTACAGCTCCTAACTAGTCCAATTTACCATGCATACTCATTAATTTACAATTTAAGTTCGTCACCACTCCGCCCCATGAATTATGTCAAAAAAGCTCATTCCGCTATAATCGCCCCAAGAAATATGTAGAAAGTTACAGGCTTTACGTCACATCATGCGCGGCCTAACCTAACCTCTTGGCGGCATAGGACCCGAATGAGATACCCTGTGGTCGACCAACAAAACGTTGAGTCCTAGTGAATTTGATTGCATCTCAACTTTCAACTGTAAATACGAATTCAACTGTAAATTTAAGGTGTCAGCCGTTTTCTATTCCTGTTTACTGTCAAAATGAGTTAATATATATTGTAGGAAATAATACCAGGTAATTTGTTAAATCTTAAACCCAAAAATATCTTCTTAGAATGAAACAACGGAAATAGCAATTATCTTCCATTTAAAATACTAACATATTCGAGATAGTTGACACAAGAATATAAATTCCAATTTTCCTTAAGTAGTTTATTCACTTACCCTGATAATGTCCTTTAACAAGAAAACAGATCTGTCATCAGAAATACGCCGTACTTTACATACAAGAATACGGGCTTTGAATAAAAATAAATATCGCTCTTTATTTTTTCCGTCCTTATCTGTTACTGTGAACCAGTCCTGAAATATAGGAAATATTAATTATTAGTAAAAGAACAAGGATGTAAAGCACATTAAGTAGGAGCAAAACAGGAGTATAAATTTGAATATGTCGTAAATATACACAAATAGAAATTAGTTCAACAGAATAAAACCAAATAGTTTTTGAGCGCTGTTGGACTATGTTAACGAAATTAGTGCAGCTCCAGCTTTTTATTATGCAACCACACACGATAATATTTTTGCTACAGATATGAAAGTTCTTTGAAATCTTTCACGAAATTTAATCGGCAGTGTAGGACAAGCTCTTTAACAGTTGATATGTCAGAAACAATCTTGAAATCCCTCGCCGTTCGTGCAAGGACATACAGTAAACCTTGGCCTGATCGTTTTTCACCGCTAAACGGCTTATATCTGCAGATTTGATCCACTAACGAGGCAACCTATTTAGTGAAGAACGACCAACAAATCAACAGATCTGATCTGTAGGTCCTACATAAAGAGGCAACGGAAAACCGTGTTTAACCAATAGGCTGTTTGCCCGACCTGTTATGGTGTAGCCGTTATCGTCACCATCTCACATCTCTGACGTCACGGGTTCGAATTCCGGCATGAGAATGGATGTTTGTTTTCTTCATGCAACGAAAAGTGGTGTTAAGACTGAATGAGAATCAATATGTTGACCACTCAACGCTCTAAATCCGGAATGTGTGGTGTAAGACAAAAGTCCACAATCGCGCAACTCCCGTCTGCGGGACGACCCTGAGCACGTTAGTGCTGAAAGGAGCAACGCGCGCGGTCGACCAATTGGTACCCCGTGGTGCTTAGAGACTCTGGTTTATCCTCCAAAAGCCCCGGAGTCCACATGGCGGTGGTTTGTCCAAGTCCCAGGTCAACGTACATTTGAGCTGGACTATTAGTGGCAATGGTTCGGGGGAAAAATTTTCATTCCTTCCCGAGGATGCAGGATCCTTCCCGTGGATATTTTGGAATCTATGTATCCACGTTGCCACTCCAAAGTCAACTTGGCTAATAAGCAAAAAATTACAGATGAACTTGAAAAATTAGATGGTAATATTTGAGACTATGATTAAACCCATCCGAATATATGTAATACAACCGTGAGGTACTGCTAGAACTCCTATCATTGAATTTCTACAAAGATTTCAGGATACAGTATTTAGAAATATTGTCAATTATGAAAAATTCAAAGTTATCCAAGTATAGTGTATGAATAGGTATCGCCTTATAAAATAATTAAGTTTAATTGCAGTATTTAAATTGCTGTAATAATGAGTAATAAAGTATTGTAGGGTGTCAGAAAAATCTGTTGATAATGATATTTGTTTTGCTGGTAAATATAACGACTCATTACACGCATTATCTGAGGCGGATATTTTGATTGGGCTAAATTGATATGCCACTGAAATAAGATATTTCCTGATTGGGTGAATTTTTAGAAACCAAGAGAAAGCACGAGCGAAAGATTGGGTTTAGGAATAAGGTTTTCACCGAGTAAGTCCCGTCCCTTCATCACTTCGACATCACCAATGTAAAACCATAGAGATAGCCCGAAACGAAACCTGTGCGGCAGCACTATACAGATTTGTGAAATCTTGCAAAAAACTAACCGTGAAAAATAATGATAATAATGACAATTAGTGCATAACTTATAAGTATCGAAATTAAAAATATAAACAAATTTGTTCAGTACAAAGGTTATAAACTATATATTCTACTGAAATCAATCGAATTAATTCTTTTGTTTTTGTACCAAAACCGCTCAATGTTTAAATGGTAAGCGGTGTATATGCATTATACGGAAATAAAAGAGAATCCAGGATAATAAATATACTTGCGTGTTTTAAAAGCCTTCCAAGTTTATGAATGTTTCCGTGGAAGCCTTCAATATTACTGATAAATTTGATATCGTCTGCCCGGTGGGGCACTCCTAGCATTAACTCGAGAGCTTTCTGGAGGTCGCTTGTGTCTTCGCCTAGTCGAGAAGAATACTTCACCAACTCCTGAAATTAAAAACAAATATATTATATAACAAATAACCTATAAATCTGTATATCAAAGAAAGGACAGGGCCAGCTTAAGAAATTAACCTAAATAAAAAGAATCGCTGGAATATTTGAAAAGATGATGATTTTAGTACAATCGATAACGACAGTGCACCACGTAACAAGTTTACTGTAAATTATTATTATTATTACTTAGCAGAAAACACAAATAAAATTACAAAAGGAAAATACAATTCACACTAAGGAACAATTTTGAAGTGTAGGTTTTGATCTGAAAAAGAAAAGAGAAGTCAGGAGTCACACAGAAATCACTTCACTGCACTTCACTGATTCTAAAAACTGCTCACTTTAGTTTCCTTAGCCTATTCCTAAACCGATTTACGCTACCCGGAAAAGTCGTCAGTATTTCTGCAGGCAATGAATTCCAATCGCGTATTGATCTATTAACAAATTAAAATTTTCCTCCGTCTGTGCGTTGTCCTTTTTATTTAATTTTGAACGTGTGATCATTTTTAGGAATATAATTCGCCGCCGTAAGATGGTTTGTTATTTCTTTCCATATATTTTAATTGAACAATTATTCGTTACGACTTTTTATATTAAAATCTCTCAACAGCAAATTATATAGTTATGCTATGTTATTTGTCACTTTAAGTATATTAAAATTTATTCACAATGTCAGGTGTCAGCTGTTAAAATTAGACAGGTGCAGGGAAAAACGATACGCTCCTGACGCGACATCTTCGAGTACTTCTACAAAGTATGAAGCGAGCTCCGTTAAAGACCAGCACTTGGAGGACGAATGTGAAAATTCCACTAAAGTACTTACATCTTCGAAAGCCTAAATAATACATACATGGCTACATACATACTGCCGTTGTTGTGGTATTCTGTCATATGACTTGTCTGAAGCAACCCTGCATGATAACTTATATTGCGCAAGCCTTTTCATTTCGCATGACTACCACATTCCCCCTAATCTGCTTAGCAAATTGCATCCTTCTGTTTTTACCCCACACCCTTCCCTCTAATGCTAACTTTACAAGACCCTCATCTCTCAAAACGTGGCCTATTAATTCATCTCTTCTCTTGGTCAACTCCTGTTCTATATAAATAAACAGCATGGGCGACAAATTGCATCCTTGTCAATCATGAAGATGCTTTTTTGGGTAGATGCATTTTCCTTTAAGGAAAATTAATTATTCTTCAATAGTCGAATTTTTTAGTTCAGTTTCATTAAAAAGTTATAGGTTAAAATAGTATTTTCCCGTCTAGTGCAAAATGAGTGCCGCGTATGCTCAATTTGGATCAGAAGCGCAAATCTGACTTCACCTTTTCAAAATTACTTTGATTCTTCTACAAATAGACAGGCTATGACAATGTATAATCATGGCTTCAGTTCGACAGGAATTTTGTTGGTCTTTCATCTTGCTATTAGTACAGCATTATTATTTTTTTAATTCATTGTGATCATATAGTTACAAATTTCGCCACAATAGTAAAACATTAATTGAGCTCTATAGCAGTGCCTGTGACTATGCAACCCACCAATCACAAGTGTCTGACGCTGTTGCCTTGTAAACGAAATCTGTTCAACAGAGTTCTCTGTAGAAACGTCGACTGAGTGCAACACAAGTATAAATAGTTATTTTCCTGACGAATCTTGAGTTTGAAAAAAATGACAGAGTAATGTCTAGTAGAAAACTTCGCTCTTTTAGTAATTACATCTATAATTTCTTTGCTGTAAAACAAATAACTGTCACTAGTGCCTGGCCCAATTTAGACATAAATAATAAAACCATGGTTGGAGCAAATAATGTAGTTTCCTGCATTTTTATAAGAAAACCAAAAACAATTTTGAAAAAATATAGTTTTAAAATAGAACCAAATTTTTCCACTAGGTGCCTGCCATGTTATGGCGAAATTGAAAACAGTGTTATTTTTTAAATTTATTAATTTTCTAACGCACACCTTGATAGGAAGGAAGGAATGAATGAGATTAACTGGGATAAGGCCAGCTGAAAGAAGCAGTTCCCGGAATCTATGGTACACGTCGAGAACATTCCCACCGAATTCCAAAGAACAGGGAAATTGGACTGTCACGAAGAAACCACATCAAAGACTGTAAACCTCAGCGGTTATAAAGGTTTTTCACGAGGGTCGCCCTACTGAGAAAGTATCTTGCCTAAAGAAGGAAGCAGCCAAAGTTGGATTAAAAGTTAACAGCAAGGAAACTAAAGACATGCGGATAAACTCAAAACTAAGCCAAAAACGCAAATGAAAAAATATAAAGAGGAGATTGAAACTGAGAGAGTGCACTTATTTAGGAAGTATAGTAACAAGTGGAGGAGACCCAGAAGACGTCAAAACACGAATTAAAAATGTAAACGGAGCGTTTGTCCAACTATATACTCTCTGGAAGAACATAAATATTTCCAAGAAAACCAAGATTCACATACTTAATAGTAATGTCAAATCAGTATTGCTCTACGGATTTGAAAAGAAATTACAAATATTCATAAATCGCTGTTTTAGAAAAATAATTGGTATAAGACGGCCTGATATAATAAGTAACTCTGCATTAGGAGAAGCCTGCGGTGAGACAGAAATAGAGAAACAGATAAAAGCGAGAAAATGGAGATTGATTGGACATACTTTGAGGAAGAATGAAGAGTCAGTTGAGAAGGAAGACTGGAATCAACAAGGTGAACGAAAAGTAGGAAGATCTAAACACACTTGGAAGAGGACGATTATGGAGGAGGCGAAGGAGTGTGGAAAGACCTGGAAAGAAGTTCAAAAGTTGGCAAAGAATAGTTAGGTGGAAATGTTTCACAGATGCCCTATGTTCCTAAAGGAATATTGTCTCATTCCAATCCGCTGAGAAAGATAAATTCATTTTGTATAAATTCAAAAATATTAATTTCTTTAATTTTTGAGAAAAAGGAAAAGGTTTAATTAAAGCTTTACTTCGTCACTGAACCCCAAGATTGAGTCATTAAAATTCCTTATTTAATTAAAATGAATTAAAATAGAAAAAAACTGTTACTATAGTAACTAACAATGTTACCGATTTAACATAATTTCTATAAAACTCCAACCGCCTCAGAATACTGACTCAGTTTATTATTTACATTATAAATTATTTTCCAAACAATTACGCCCTATTTACGTGATTATTTTAGTAACCTGTTATAACCTCTGTGAGCGTTACACTGACAATGCTTCCATTGTCTGCATCTGACTCACGGTAAGATCTGATTCACCAATTCCTTGGCGTTCTTCCATTTGGCTTGACAACTGAATGGATTATAGATCCCTTTAAATTATTCCCCTGTCATTTTGCAAATAGCCACGCACTTATATTGTCTAGAAACGATAGAGTGACAAGTATTCTAGTTGTTCAGAATTTGTAGTGAACTAAAGTGCGTTACAAGTTTGAAGTCTTCGAAACAGAAGCAGAAATTCACAGTGTTGAAACAAAATTTAATCTTAAATTCATTTGTACTGTAGCTCATGAGCACACATGCGTACCAGCAGTCACTAAACGAATGCATATCACATAACAGTTTAATCAAACTGCGTACATCAGATGTTTCTCGGCTTCCAACCCCAGGTGACAAATGTTGACATCAGGACGGTGCCACATGTCACACAGAGCGCGGCACTATTGTTTCACTCGCAGCGTTTTCCTATGAGAGTTATTTTACCTATTTGGACTTCATCATGTGATATGTGTTAAATCGTAGGTCCACAAGAGTTAGCCAAGATCCGTGACCTTCAACTGACATAACAGGCACTATTGCCAAAATACCACGCGATGCGTGTGAGAAAGCGGCCAAGCCATTAAGTCTACAAAAAGCAAAGAAACTAATCTTATCATACGCAAATTTCAAATGTTTGCTTTTAATATATAAAAATAAGCATATTGATTACAGTTTGTTAATTCCGTTATGTTACCTTCTGAAACATCACATAGAAAAAACCGGAGTGAACTTCCAGAGACAGTCATTTCAATCTTATTTATTGGTGTAGATAATTGAAAGCGCGAAAGAAGAGTTATCCACATCCTCGACAGAAGGCAATCAGCAGTAATTAGAATTGTAAGAAAGCAGAAATTAAGAAAGGAGAAAGACAAGGATGCAGTCTGTCACCCATGCTCTTTAACTTATACGTAGAACTGACGATGAAGACAGTTAAAAATGAATATGGAAAGGTAATCAAAATGAAAGGAGAATAAATAAAAACCCTAAGGTTTTCAGATGATATTTAGCTATTGGGGGAGTCTAAAGAAGACTTGGACAACATAATAAATGACACGAACGTGATCCTGGAGGAAGAGTACAACATGAGGATTAATAGAGGAAAAACCATTGTGATGAAGTGAAATATGGGAAATAGTGAATTAACAAAGCGTGTTAGATTGGGAGTGGCTATTTTGAAGGAAGTTAAGAGATTATACTACTTGGGCAGCAAAATAACTAGTGATCGTAGAAGTACAGCAGACATAAAGAATGGCGTAGCACACGCAAGAAAGGCTTTCGCAAAAAAGAGGAATTTACTATGGCTAATGTAAGTATGAAATCATTGCTGAAAATGTTCGTAATGGAGAGTGGCGTTAAATGGATGCGAAACGTGGACGGTAAGAGTTGCAGGAAGGAAAAGAATAGAAGCTTTAGAAATGTAGTGCTGTATGAGAATGCTGAAAATCAGAGGAAGTTCTAAACAGGATAGGGGAAGAACGAACAATATGGAGGACTTGACCAAGAGAAGGGATAAATTAATAGACCACGTTTTAAGACATGAGATTTTTTTAAAACTAGCATTAGAGGCAAGTGTGTGGGTTAAGAACAAGGATGGAATACGTTAAGTAGATTAGGGAAGATATGGGATGTGGTCGTGAAAAGGCTTGCGCATGATAGGTTAGTATGGAGGGTTTCACCTGGCCAGTCTGAATACCATAACAAACAACAAAGGGGGAGTCCCTATCATGACAATGTTGAAACAGTGACTTTTAAACAGATTCTGTAACTACTTTTAAGTCTCCATTTTTCGTTCGTATTTTTTGTTCTATGAGGGTGGCTCGTCTACAGATACACACTGCTGAACTGTTTTTTTGTCTCTGGTCTGTGAGGGATCCATCTATAGTCAACAGTTACGTACCGACGATAAACTTGGTAGGGTTATAACAAAGAAGAGCAATTTCAGCCTATAATAACAAACTCGGCACCTACCTGCTTGATATTTATGGAGACAAAATGTTTAATGCAGTATTGAAATCATTGTACTATGAATTAAGACAGCAAAGTATTGAAAGATGACACTCAAAAACGACCTCCAGCACCACCAATTAGATTTTCTATTAAATTGCAAAGAAAATGACGTCATTGTTTCTGAATAGCACTTAACAGTTTTTTAAATACAATAAATTAAGGAACATAAAGGTATACTTAGATTAAGGTTAAATACATATTTTATCTTATGTCTCATAAGAAAGTAACAAATATTTCTCTGATGTTATGACTGTTAGAATTTTTGTATTATTCTTGGGTTCTAATTTTGTTTAGTTGACGTATGCCATTTCTCCAAATTAGTAAACTAGCTAGATCGATTAATTTGAAAATAATAAATTTCAACTCAAAGCTCATCTGGTAATTATTAATTTCGGCAAATGTAATGAGAAAGCAACTAAATAGAGTTAATCGTACCTTGAGGAGGAGCTGGTAGTCGTTGATGCGCTGAATCGGGAGCTTGAGGTGCTCCGACAGGCTCTTGTCGTCACCAAGTTGTTGACTTCGTTCCTGTGGAAGAAGAAATAATTATAAATTTTCTACAGAGCATATTCGATGGCATTCTGTTGTTGGAAGATAAGACACAATGAGTTTTTGAGGCATTCGTTTTGGGAAACGGAGGAATTTAATGAATGGAATGGTGAAAGAGTGTATTTGTTCAACTACTACTGGATGGTTTGTTAAGAACATATATCAGCAAAGTGGAGTACTCGTTTCCCTCTGAATTAAAATGGAAAAACTTTGAACTTAATTTGTGATAGAATACGATGGCCGCTGCAAAATTACTTACTTTCTTCACATCATTTGCAATTAATAATTTGAAACACTTTAAAATAAAATAAACAAGATAAGTGATTAAGATCGATTATATATATATATATGTTTATTTGTGGCCAAAAAGAGAAAAATTAGTAAAAAAAACAAAAATAATTTAAAACAACTACACGTTTTGGTCCCGATCTGGACCCTATTCAGGTTGAACTAAACTTAACAAGAGACAAATTATTTCATTAAAAAGTAATTGAAATTTGTAGTTCTTCAATAATTGCACAAAAATGGCACGAAATTACAGAAATATCAATTTGTTTCCCACGTGTTTCGAAAGACCGTGGGTGGTTGGGGTTGAGAACTCTAGTTATTACTTATCACTATAATGTTTTGTATGTAAATGAACTCTTTTATAGCCTGCATTTTTTCTGATATCTGTATCAGAACATAATAAAACCCTCGAATAAAGATCCTTTTCCCAGGTAATGAAGTCACATTTTAAATTACTAGTAGAATTAATTTTTATTTAATTTCTAAGCATTTTTTGATTTAGTGTACATTAAGAACTTTATAGGCTTAAAAATATATTCAAAAACATTTTAAATTACAAGAAATATGTAAAAAGTGAGCTATTAAAGAAAAAAACAGAAGAAAGGGAAATTATATAAAAGCCGCAAAATAGACATAAAAGTTGAGAGAAGAAAGATTATTTTATTTAAGAATAAAAGCATTTCATTTATGAACATTTACATGAATTACGAAGGGGTTTCTCAAGGTGTGCTTATGGAACGAAGGATTATATGGAAGTTATGATTGTCAGTTGGAAAGTTAGGAAATAGATGTTATTTTAATTAAGGTATTGAAAATTGTGAGTAAAAATTAAGATCTGAAGATACGTTGAAGGTATAACTGTGTGAAGATTAATAAGGCTAGCCATAAAAGGTATCACTTGTGAATAGAGTAGAACAAGCGTTTTGTTATTTAACTAATAGGGAAGGACGTTCGAAGAGGTAGGCACAAAATAGGTTAAAAAGGGACGCATTCAACTATTCTCATAATTCAAATATTCATCTTTTAACTAAATCTAATAAATTTACGACCAATTACAGGCAAAGTTGAAATTATATCGAAGTTTCGTCACAATATTTGGGACTGCCTCAACACAAATTCTATTAAAAAATAGAATACATATAGTAAAAATTATTACAAAAAAAGAATCTTAATAAAATTAGTAATAATAAATAATAATAAAACTTACAATTTTGAAATTTTAACGAAGAAAAGGAAGTCAAATGTATAAAAATCTAAACTTGACTGCCTGCAAGTGCAGATTCAACCGAAATGTGATACAAGAATACATAACAAAATTGTGATATAGCTTAGCAATGTTTCGGTGTTAAAAATTGAATAATTAAAAATTCAAACTAAATAATGTGTAAACTAAAAATATTGTAAATAAAAATCAGAATGTATCATTAACAATTTTTCAGTTAAAAAAAGTAGCCAATAATAAAATAATTAAAATTTCTAAAAATTATACAAAGAAATTAAAAAATTTAATAATGACATAATTAATAGTTAAAAAAATAAGGGGCTGTGCTTATTTTTCAATTTTAAGCTTTCATTATCAGAATTTAGTGTGTTAACTGTTGTTTTTATAAATAGAATTTCATATATATTATGTTCAAACAAATTAAGCTCAAAATAGAAAATTTCTACATAATCCCAATGAAATTATTTAATTTATATATAGTGACCAAATTATGGGTTTAGGTTCCATTATTATTTTTACGTTCTTTCAATCTAGTTCCAAGAGCACGTTTTGTTCGCTCCACATAGCATTTTACACAAGTAGACGTCAATTAATTTTATAAATAACTTTATGTAAAATTACTTTTTAAATTTTGCCTTTCCTCATTCTATAATTTTGAGTTTTATTAATTTTAAAACCTTAAAATTGAAACTTTTTAACATTTTAAAAGTTTTTCCGTAGTTTTTCCATAAAACGGTAATATAGATTGTTAACTGCCTTTTCAGTTCAATTAAATAAAAATTTTGTCTATAATTGGTCGTACGTTTATTCGATTTAATTATTGTGAAAACAGACATTAATTTATTTACTATTGAATCCTTTTTTAATTGGACTGCAGAGGCTAGTATCTCATGAGAAACGTGACAGGAGGATCAATGATCTAGAAGACCATGGGAATATGATTTCGTGCTCTTAATTTTTTTTATGACAACCAACGATTCAATTTACGTGTGGCACAATATTTTTGTAAGAAATTAAACATCTGTTTCGGGAAGAAATAATCATGTAACATTTTAATAAATTGTTCGGAATTCTATTGATACGTCTAATAATCTGAGTGAAATGTGATTTTCCCAAAGTCTTGCTAAAATTTGTAATTTACTAGCTGGGTGTCAACACGTGCTTAAACCATCAGCGAGAGCGTCACATTTTTGAAAGTTTTATTTGATGAGAGTATTTCATCATAACCACTGCGATGAATCAGTACCTTAAATAAGCACGAAAATACACAGAAACAGGAGACGTTACTTGAACCATGTCAGCGGTCTGATTATAATGAAATAATATGGGTAGGTAGATACATATATCTATGAAAAATAAAATTGTAATACTCAGCCCTTTGTCTAGTCTGTTTTCAACTCTCCATGCTGACCTAACCTGCGCAAGCCTTTTTATTTCTCCATAGATACCACATCCCACATGCTCCCTAATCTGCTAAGAGTATTCCATCATTGGGCTCCCTCTTATGCTCCCTACCCCACATAATTTCCTCTAATGCTATTTTTACAAGGCCCTCATGTCTCAAAACGTGACCTATTAATCTATCCCTTCTCTTGGTCAAAGACCTCCAAAGTCTCTCCTCTCTTATTATTTATGAAAACGTGCCTCAATCATTCCCACTGCGACTTATAAAACACGAGGTAGGTGCCCGGTGATGTCCGGTAAATTAATGATTAACATTTTACTCAAGTTATGATACTTTTTACTCTCGCGAACATCGTCGCCGTCGCCGCCACACGCATACACGCAGGCTACGTAAGGGCACAATGTATCCTGTAGCAAGTTCTATATGTCATTAGAAAACACCGAAAACGTAATTGAGCTCGAAATGTATTTACCCGACGAAATATCGGCCGATTTCGCATACTTGAAAATTCTCGCTCTCTCCACCCCGTCGTTTAGAGTCGCAAAGACGTGTGCAAATTTGGCTGAAATTGCTCCACGCGGGATAGATTTGTATGCGGAACATGCATACAAACAAACACACGAACCTTATTACACATAAACAATGAATTTCATTGTTACGAATCAGGTTTTTGACCCTTCTGATCAGTGCGACTTTAAAGACTATAAAATCGAGTGCGTGCTATCCTAGTCTTTTATTTTGTTTAAGATTATGCATATTTTTGAGAAATTAAAAGTATAATTACATACATAAAATTTTAGTTAAATCGAATCACGTTTATCACGCTTTACTGCAATCATATCGTTTGAGAGGCTACGTGAGGTCATAATCAATCCCGTTGCAAGTTCAATATGTCTTTGGGATAGAATGTTTTATGACCCGGAGGGGGAGGGGGGGAAGAAGGAATAAATCTAACTCTCGAATGAGCAAAAGAAATCTTCTCTGGGCTGAACACTACAATACACCAAAATTTCGTGCCTATCGGAGGAATGGTATTGCAACGCTTAAGGGAAAAATATGAAGTCCGAGAGCAGATGATTGACGTGGGACTTTTTCCGGCTGAAGGAGGGTATGGGAAGGATCCTAAATCTTCAAAATATCGACAGAAAACGTCTCTGGGGTGATCTCCAGTAAACGCCAAAATTTTACGGCAGTCGGATGAATGGTATAGGAACGTACAAAGTAAAACGTTAAAAGTCACAGGGTGTGCGAACAACGCCCGTTATATGAAGCTCAGACCGCGCACTAGCCCGACCTACCTGATGCAAGTTTTCTAGGGTTTTTCCCTGCATCACCTTTAGGTGAAACAGCGGGTAGGATCCTTACTCTATAGCCTGGGGGCCCTAGTCAACCCTGGGCTACCTTGCTCTACCTTCCACATTCCCCCTTTTCAAGTCCCTTCCTATGCTATTAAAGGAGAGTTGCCTGCTTCAGGATCACCCTCATGTGGCCTGTTACCAAAAAACAAAAACAAAAAAAGAGCATGTATTGGCTTTTAAGTAGATAGAAGAAGATTGTTAAGTAATGATTGTTCATATTGTGCCTCATTTGAGTTTTGAAATCGGACAGCGGCCCCGAACACTGTCGTTCGCACACAGAGAAGCTACAAGTCGCACTTTCGCTACAGACCGGGAAGCGATGTCTACTTTGTAACTCACAGCAGCTCTGGTCCGGCTGTTGGCGAGCGACTGACGGTCTTGCGTCTAAACTTAGAGGCACCGCCGCACCGCGCCGCGACGCGCCGTCCCGTCAAAACACGGGATGCATGGAATGGGACAAGACAAGGTAAGCGGAGATAAAGTGGGGGAAGGGGGGGGGCAAATCACATACTCAAGGTCCTCTTCACACTACAGAGTCTAAGAATATTCTTACAATGGCGTCTTGTCAAATTCATTAATCAACCAGTTTTTTTCTTTGAGGAGCAGCTATTTATATATTCCAATTAAGTTATTAACTCGAGTAATTAAAAACACGTCACTATGTCACAACTAATTAATATAAAGACTATTCTCAGAACGAGTAATTCTCCGTAGATATTCCCACAGAAGTTCCTACGGAGGTGTCTTGAAATACAACAAAAGGCCGATTCGTAGTTAATTGAGAAAGTCGATTGGTTTCCTTTTAAAGTTAGTTGAAACTTAAAGATGATAAACTGATAATCGTGTTTTTTTTTGGATTCTAAAAGCTGTGGGCGTCCGATTAGTGACATGAGATGAGGGGGTGTGCCTATCTCTATCTGAGAAGAGTTACAGCGCATCTGGAGACACTTAATCATCCTGTGCGTCCTCCCATATGATTGCTGGAAGACCAGAGCTGTCATGAAACTCCTCTCACAACCACCAACACTTGCTGCGACGTTCAGAGAGATACTCAGTTGCCAATTTACCGTCTATATTAGTATATGGATGATTATTACATTACAGTGAACTAAAGATAGTGGAGGTCATCAATCGTGTGTTGAAGTGGATTTACACGACGATGGTTGACTGTCTTGAGCACTAACTTCTCACTCGCAACGTGTAAACACCTTCAAGACAGTGAGTTCATGACATTCAACTCCGATGCGTATCAACTTTTCTAGTACAAAAACAAGGTGGAGAAAACTAAATAGTGGAGTGAATTACAGACATTGAAATTTATGAAAGTTTTTGGAACGTAAGAAATTTTGTGGAATTTTAGGCAGGAAGATAAGGATTGTAAAGATGATGCAATCAATGAATTCGTGGTTTATTAGTTGGAGAGACTGAATTCGCCATTAAAAATAAAATAAAGTATCATTAAAACCTTAATGCTTGTCTTATATGTCTTTTTTGTAGCAAGATACAAAGAACATTGAGTCTTAATCTTCAAATGCCACTTTACTTAAAGACGTCACTGAAGTATCTATTATATTTCATTTCCATTACCAACCCCTTATCCGTTTTGGACATTTTTTTTTTCAAATCAGTAATTAAAATATCCGCTACCATATTTATGGCTTCCTGTAATGAGCCCATCGGAGTACGCAATGACATGTCCTCTATTTTGCTTTCTAGATATAAATTTACTGCACACTCTCCTGCCTACATTCGTTACAGGCAAATAACATCGTGTAAATCCACTTTTAGTGTGAGGTTTTTGCTTTTAGGAGCATATATCTTGATGACTTCTGTGATGAATGAGATTATTAACTGATAAAGCAAGGTTTGGTTGGATCTTGACGTTTGACGGCTTACAGCATCCCCGTAGGTCAATCCCAAAAGACCGTACAGATATCATGATAGTTCTTTAAAATAGTAGTTCTTTTTCCGAGGGTTACCTTTTCATAGTTTTTGTCTTAAGACGAGATTTTTTGCTTCTATATGGGATTTCCAAGGCAGGCTCTGATAAAGGTGAAATCCCAGGTATCTCTTCAGCCTTTACTGGAATGAGTTGTTGAATACTGTGACTTGTTGAAGGAGTGTTTATTGGTAAAAGTAATATGCATAGATTTGCAACTGTTAGGCACGAATAAGGTGAGAACGGTTTTGCAAATGATGCTCACTGGTGTCATACCTGTTGCATACAGCAACCATTATCTGTAGTTCTATGATACATCATCAGTTATTTTTCAGCCTTTAAACACATTTAAATGAAAATTTAAACATACCGACAAGACTTGGCCAATTTTTATACCAAATAATTAGAACAGAAGTAATTAGTTCCTCCTCTCTAATTTCTTCCTCATCTGTAAACGCTTGGATACATCCACATCCATTCGGAATGTCTCTTAATTCTGTGGGAAAGGTTGTAATTTTGTTAATCCTTCACTCAACAGTTGTGTCAAGGCTCTTAAAGGATCACCATTGAACTTGGTACTTGGCTTTTACAGTCCCCGTCGTTGCTGTCATTGGAATAATTATTGTTTACATCTTGTTCTCCGAGTCTCTGGTTCAGCCTTCTCCGTCAACATCCTCGCCCGACAGAATTGCCATTTCTTCGTTCCACCATTTAGCGTTCATCGGTCTTCAACCGGAATCCCTAGCGTGGAATCTCCAAGGGAATTTGCTACACGTGCCATCAGCTCCTTGGCTGGGAATTCTGGGACCTGCCAAATAATCGTTGTTGAACGATCACACATTTTACGACAGCCTGCTTCACTCGGATTACGTTATGGACCTCTAACCAGAAATCTATATGGCTATTGATTAATTGAATATATGTCTGTAACCATTATTCAAACGGAAGCTTTTGCAACCGTCACTGTACTGCCTCTTTCCAAAAATAATAGTTTACAGCGATTGAAATCGATCTCATTACATTAAAATTATCCATTCGTTTGTTCAAAATGTCTTCAAATTATTAGACTGAAAATTTTGGGTGGGTGGGGGTGCATAATCGCGGTGATGATGTGAATGGCAAACGAATTGTCTTTCGTTTAGAGGGAGTAAGTCAAAAAAGTAAATGTACTTTTGTTCGAATCGTCTGTAGGGTTTCCGTGCGGATTTCTTCATTCGCAAGCCTTTGCATGCGACAGGTTTCAGCATTATCACTTCAGTTCTGGTATAACTACGTTCTTTTATGAGATTTTGTGGGTACGATTCGAATAGTCACAGGAGATAGAATTTCTATCCATCATTTCGGAAAAAACAGCAAACGCCAGAGGATGGAATGAAAACACCTCGGAACTACAGCGAAGAAAATATTCATGCGGGAACCCCTTGTTGGAAAAGTGAATGTTCCATAATTATGATCCTCATCAGGGGCATTTATGGAACAAGCCATGGAAGAAATAAGTTTTGGTCTCCTTAAAGATGCTGTGGTTTCATAGTGTTGTTAACAGGGAAAGGAAACGGTGAATATGTAGGTTATTTCCAAATGAAAGTCTTTATCTCTCATGGTACGGGAAAGCTTGTAGAACTATGAACTCAATACAATGTATTTAAAATCAGATTGGCTGCTGAAGAAATGTCATCGTACGTTTTATACGGTTCATTAGAAAAATTAAAAATATTAAACGAATTTACTTTTGACTTGTCCCCGTCATTGGGATTCCAGAGTGAACATATTGTATATTGGCTGAGCTTGAGTCCAGTTATTGCCCTTTGGAGTTCCTGCTCTGCTTACAGGCGACAGAACTACCAGAGTGCTGTGTCGTAACGCTCGACATTTATTTGTTACACTCGGCTACAATCAGATGACATCCTGATACGCCGGACAAACTTGTAGTTGGATTTGTCTCGGCAAAAACAGGCCAAGGTTATTCAGAGCCTATATCTCTGAATCACTTGAATTTTTCTGATCACTCATTTTCACTCCTTTTAAACTGGAGAACATCGACTTTCAAATAGTGCGACATTTGCCATGACTGGATTATTTTCGTCATGTGGTTCCTCCGACTGACTGGCTACTTTACCTTATCACTTTCTCCGTGTCTAAAAACTTATCATAGTTTTTCCACAAAGATTCCAATTAACTTTCGAATAAATACTAATTAGATAGAGAAAAATAGGTGAAAAAATAAATATAACACAATCCTTGTTGCTTTAGTCAAAAATGAAAATCTTAGGAGCTGTAAGAAAAAATAACGATTTTGAATCATCTGATAATGCAAAGAGGATTACAGAATCGTTTACTGGTATAACTTAATTTTTTCTGTTACTTGACTACTTCTTTATCTAATTAGCCTCCATCTTATACTGTAGTTATGTATTGCCATCGTTCTGATCCTTTAGTATCATGAGTGATATAATAAAAAAGCCGAAATGGAGTTGGGTTACTGTACTAGTAGAGTGTTTTTACAACTGAGAATATGAGTCTCAGAGAATGATGATGATTATCTATACTATCAGCGGGGTTAGAACTCGTGTTTCATAACTGGAATAGTCAGTCTCAGAGAATGAATAAAACGGATAGAATCCTTAAACAATAGTCCGGAGTTCCTACTCAACCCTTGGCTACCTTACTCTACCTTCCACGTTCCCCCTTTTTAATTCCTTTCCTATTTTATTAAAGGGAAGTTGCCCGTTTCAGAATAACCATCATGTAATCTCTTACCCCACAAAAAAATCAGAGGTTGATAATACCACGCACACAACACCTTTGCCCTTGCCGGGCGTCGAACCCGGGACATGTATTTTATGAGACAGTGATACTAGTCACTACACCGCAGGAGGTCGGCTTACAGAAATTTATATATTTTCAAGAATTTTGAATTAGTTTAAATCTTTGTTTGCTCAAACAATTTGTTGCATCCGGCAATTGTGTAAAGTCTGATTAAATTAAATTAAGAGAATTGCGTATCAGCATCGCCCGAGAAAAAAGATTGATTATTTAAGCTAGTCATGTAAAACAATATACTTTAAGCAGCCGCGGTCCTTTACATAAACTTTCTGCATACTTATTAATTGCTTAGAATATATTATTATTTAAATAAAACGTTTATTAAATTTAGAAATTGTCACGATAAACAGGGAAAGATATGGATAAACTATTTTCACTGCTCAAATGTAACGTATTTTTTGTGTATATGTTCCGCATGCAAATCTAAACGTGTGCAGAAATTTCGATCAAATTTTGTGCATCATTTTTAAACGGGTACAGAATTTAAAAAATTCAAAAACAGTACAAATTTGCCACGAATAATGATTTTTGGGGTCAATGAGATTGACAGTAGTTTTTATATGTTTTTACAACTGCATTAAGTATGGAAGGGAAATATCCATAAGGATGGAAGGATATTTCACAAAAATAACAAGAAAAAATCGAGATTGGTGTCGAAGCCGGTTTTATGGGAGACACTGAGTTTAATTCTGACATTCAAAATGCCGGTTACGGTCGAGTTCACCCCCCTAAATGTAAGGTACAAGAGGGTGAAACGCGGTTCCATACACAATGCGAAAAGCGTTTAATAATTTCAACCAAATTTTCTGTACATGATCCGGAAACAAACAGTCACCCTAAGTGGCGAGGGTAGAGTAGCAAAAATTTTAATAATATAAAAACGCCGGAATTTTCTGTCGAATAAATGTTCTTTTGGAATCAATGAGATTGATAGTGTATAATTTCAACGATTAAATAATCAAGATTGGTTTTATTCGCTGACATTAAACGTGCGAATAAGAAGTGTTCTGCCTCAGTGTGACAAGACGGCTAATATTGATAAATACCCGGACAACGCCGGATACACAGATAGTTTGTAATAATTCCTATTCAATCATTTTCAGGGTCACTATCACAGCAAGTCACTTCAATATACTCTATTTTGAAGGCAATTAATTGTCAATTTTCTGTTAACCGTCTAGGATTGACTATGACAGAAATGTATTAGCATAAACAAAATCGTCAGTGATAAAGTTTCTATTGGAACCATTCAGATTTTTAAAATGTTTCAATAGTTGGCATATACTTCATCTCTAATTGACAGTGAT
Organism: Eucriotettix oculatus; assembly: GCA_034510155.1. Lineage (NCBI taxonomy): Eukaryota > Metazoa > Arthropoda > Insecta > Orthoptera > Tetrigidae > Eucriotettix > Eucriotettix oculatus. Next base: position 41,475,208 of record CM067379.1, read on the forward strand.
TAGGCGGCTAGTTATTAAAACGTCGTAGGCGACTAAGTGGAACTCTGCCACTTATTTATAACAATCTGGTTTTATACTTACGATAGAGATAACAAGAAGGATTCTACTAATGTATTTTCTATTTAAGTTCTAAAGGTAGACAGCTAATAATTTCACTATCTATTATTAAATTAACATTTCACTAAATTGTTAAATCACGTACACAGTGTAACGTCTGTTGAGTCCCTCCTTTGGCGAATTTGCGTCCTGGTGTATTCCAAATAGTTCACGACAGTTAACTCACAAGTTGGGAAATACGGGATACAAATCCGAACCCACTCACGGATACAAGCCACGGGCAACTACGAGCTGTTCACAGACAAAACTGCAAAGTACAAAAAATGCGTTGAAAAACCTGGCTTCATTTCCAATTAGTGAAACCTAGCGGAGCATGGCGTAGTCAGAAATATCGTCGGGCAAACAAGTGGCGCCAGGAGGGAGTCGCTTGCCAGGCCGGGATTTGGCGTCGATTTTAAGAAGAAGAAAGTGTGGAAAGTGGGGGAGGCAATGACTTGCTTATGACCTTGCGAATAATTAGCGCCAATCTGCAACTTCACTGAGTTGCATTTTCAATAAGGAACACTATTTTCAGATTTGAATTAACAAACAGCGACTGTTATGAACCAGAAGAAACCAAAACAAACGGAAAATAATTTAGCTTATATAGAAACAGAGATTTGCGCGTCAAATAATTTAACTCTCAACAAACCGATCTTGTTCGCAGTTTCAAATTTGATTGCTCAATTATTATCCTTCACGTCAAATATACGGAATTAAAGCTTTAAAATACAATTATTCTAATAAAAACTATTCAGCACACAACGGGGAAACATTTTTATATTTATTAAATATATTTACGGCGTTTCATCCATATTTGTAGGCTTAATCAGAAAAATTTTAATTAATAACATGTTTGTGAATAATTTTGCGTAGCGGATTGTTTCGATCGAATCTGATGAAGTCCACAAAGATGGACGAGACGTCGTAAATATATTAATATAAAAACGTTTGCTGACAGATTGGCTGTATTGTTTATTTATTTATACTTGTCAGATCACTGATTTAATGAAAAAGTAGCATGCTTTTAATGAGAGAAGCGATTTTCTGTCCCAGCGCATAGTAACCAAATACACAGACAATATATGTGTTGCGTGTTGCATTCCAAAAGAGAACCTCTTCCAATATGGACCATAATGGGTGTTTCATATTAAATGAAACGAAAAGAATAGCGTAATTCTGTAACTGATTTTTTTAGCTGAAACAAATTAATTTGAAACAAAAATTAAAAATATATACCTGGCAAAACGGAAAATATTCCGGTTACTAAATCGCAGCTTGAGGAACTGTTCATAGGCTACCCCATCGTTGGATTGGCCGTGCTGCGATATACTGTTGCTTTGTTGGTTACCGAGATCCCCAGATCTAACCCCTTGTAGTTGTCTTCTATGGATTTTTGTTAAAGACAAAGTGTTTGTGTCACCATTTCCTCAGGACTTACAGAAACTGAAGTACTCGAAACATTAACAAATGATATTCTATCACAGGAATATTGCATACATAAAACATCTATAGAAACTATGTTAGCAATAGTTTCACTCTAAATTTAATTTATCTAAAATACAGCGTTATGCTTTTTTTGTCCCACTCAATATGAAACAACCTGCATTATCGTTCGCACGAAATTAATTCCTATAATGAATAGAGTGAATGAGATGTAAATGTAAATTACAAAATTGATTAATAATTTTGTTGTTGGTATGCGAATGTTTCGAACCATTTAAAAACTGAAATACTTTTCGTGTTTTAAAAGACGGTTGTACAATTCTTTTTAATTATTTAATTGAAATTTGATAAGACATACTCGAACAAAGTACAGTTTGTTTAAACAAGAATAATATGATTTTAAAAATTCATATCTATTCTACTTTTAACCCCATGCGATTGAATAATATTCTGTTTAAAATAGGGGCCATGTACGTGCGAGAGATTTTAATTGAATGACTTCCTCAATGGACAAAATGGCCAAAATGATATCACTGACCTTCAAGGTCATCTCACAGCAGGTGAGATTTTCCTTGTGGGGATTTATAAAGTACTCAGTTTATGTGCTTCTACTCCCAGCAACAATGGTCGAACTGCGGAACCGCAAAACAACAGCCGTGGACGCAGTAACTCATGCTCACTATATACATGCCATGTATCTTATGGGGAGAATATTGAGCACCTTTGAGTTACTCAAAAATTATGTACTTTCTACTACTACAGAATTAAAATAATTTTTATAATTATTTAAAATATCTGACTGACAATAAATAATAAAACACCGTGAGAAAAACATTAATATAAAGTTTTTGAAAATAGTATGTTCACGACGTTTAGTTTCTAAATTTGGAACCTTGACTAGTGTGATTAAACTGGAATCATGAAATTTAGAAAGATGAAAATTTAGACGTGCACGTGGCACAAATGAAGAGGCCGAGCTATATTAATTTTTTCTGACTTAAAACTGTTTTATTATTTTTACAACTTGATATATATTATTACATATATTAATATAGCTTTATACGGTACCGTTAGAACCGTTGCTTGAACTTAAAATCATAAGAATCATTTTATTAACTAAAAGCAATTGTAAAAGATTTCTTTTAGTATGTAATGTTACATGGCGGCTTTATTGTGTCGTGTTTTTAAGTAATTACTGGAAGATTCTTAATATGCATATATAATATTATTTACAGCCAGCACGATGTCCGTCCCCGAGAACCTAGAGACTCGATTTCCAAAACCACGAACGTAAATGTATAAATAAAGTGTCCATTAAGAATGCCCCAATTTTAGAGGTATATTATAGCAAGTTTTTTGGCTATTTAGAACTAATGATACATGAAATGTTAAAAATGTTTAATATGTGCAAATAAAATTCAATTCTACCTACTTCCTACATTTTGGTTAATAATTCTGAGTCTCTACTCTGGCAAGTCATTAGGTAGTGGCGGAACGACGAAAATATCTTTTATGAAGTCACAAACGAAAAAAAATAGTGAAAAGAATCATTTTGACGCCTTGAATGTGGGGCTTATCTAGCGACGTTGTAAGTTTTTTTGTGTGTGTCTATTTCATTTCCAGCATAATCGCCAAACCCATTACAGAGCTCACACCTTCGCTTAGTAGAGTACTGGAATAGGTCCATTACTTCAATCATCAAAAACGGAGGAAGGCAACGGGAAACTACCGATGGCAATAATTTCCCTAGTTCAGGAAAAAGTTCTCCATAGAGAGCTTTCCTTAAATTAGTCTCAAGACTGATGAATAAACCCTAATAGAAACATGTGATAACACCATTTCAATTATATATTTGTATCAACGTTAATTAAAAACAACAGTATCAATATATGAACTTTTACCTTTTTACGCCAGCTACCCTAACAATGGAATGTTAATATCATCACAAACTGTGATAGCATAATAGAGGCATGAAATATACCGGTAACTTCATTATGCACAATTACTTAGTCTTATAAGCCAGTTCATGAAATTATCTATAAAGTTAATAAATTCTAGAATATTTCAGGTATCCTAACAGTCAAATATACTGACAGTATTTCGGAACAGTAAAAAATAATCTCTGTTGAGTAAAAAATCAACCAAAAACTTTATAAGGGTGAAAGAAAATAACTGTCTGTACCTTTACAGAGTCAAAAATATTTCCATTAACCTAAAATAGTAAGATACATTCGCAGTTACTCAAGGAAGGCAAAATTACATCCGGTATTTTACCTACCCTAATAAAGTAAAAGATGTGCCCGACCTACACAAATAGGTGCTGAGGTAGTTTTATTCGTCCGTGATCCAACTGGACTTTAAGTGACATATGAACAAAATTCGATTGAAATTCCTCCAATTGTAAGCAGAACTTTGTTTCAACCTCCAATAATGGTTGAAACTAATTTTGAACACACATCATTCTAGGACGTTCCGTGCCATTGACTTTCAACCCTATCCCCTCCATAACGACTGAAGTATGAATTAAGTTGCATGTTGAATGTCAGAACTGGACTCAACGTCTTCCATAATCGCGGAACGGTCACGAATTTTGGTTGAATTTGTATTATAGACTTTCACCCCCTCCGGAAACCCTCCCCATACACCTATGAGGCTCAAGTACGACTTACGTTGCACGCTGAATGACAGAATTGAACTCGGCGATTTCCATTATCCCGAAATAGATACGAAGCTCTATTTCTTTTGTCGAATTGGCTTTCATCCCTTTCCACCTCCACCCCCACCTCTATCGCTATGAGGATATTTAATAAATATTTTCGCAATAAAATCTGTTACTCAAAACGTAAAACTGAAATGTTATCTGACCTCCAACTAATAGCCCCATCCAACCATTTTAATAAGTTTGGCTAGATAAATAAACTTTTTTAGTTTCCTTTAAAGATTATAGTTAACGATAGATTTTGAATTTTTCGGTCGTCAGGCATATCATCTATTTTCTTTGGCGTTTTTAAGGAAAGTCAAAAAACATGCTCTTGATCTAATATTGAGAATTTATCGTAATAGATTACTGAAACAGAATAATCACCGCTACTGTAAATATCTGAAATTTTATTTCAGTATTCAGACTGTTCACTAATATACAGTAAAATAAATTATCGTCCCACATTGAACATTAAAAATATATTTATAATAATCTCTCCAGCAGTTACTTCTCTTTTCAATAACAGGTAGTGACAGTAGTAATATTTTTCCGCATCCTTCGGCTTTTCAACCAACTGAATCAGTCTACAAGATGCGGTTATACTGGCACGTTGTAATAATAGACTAGGAAAATCTCTGCCAAGAAATCTGGCGACTCTTCTTAGTTCAGTCAGAAGAATTTACTACCCGCTCAAACTCTCAGGCCCACTTGTAAGATCTTTCGTAACCTGCCATCTCCTTACATTCTTGTCTCGGTCAACGTTATTTTAAATTAACTGTATCGAAACTAGTATATCAAGAATATTTTTAGCATATGAATGACCCTACCTTGCAAGTGTCACCACAATTTTTTGGTGGTTCAAACACCAAGAAAATCCAGTGATTGTCAGGTTCAATTACAAGACAATACTCGGGCTGTCAATCGGATATTGCACATATATAAACAAATAAAGAGTGAAAATTGATTACAGGAAAATTTATAAGTTTTCATTTATAATGAGAGGATGATTATTTAACCATTAGAGTGCATCGTTAAAAATTTTTTTCCAATTCTCCTTCATTGTTAGAAATACATTAAATTCTTTTCTTTATAAAAAATAATTCACCCACAACCAATAATAGGAAAAAATTGACGAGTTACCATATTTAGTGAAAATAAAATGTAAATTAATTAACTTTTTCCCAATTACATTGTGAGGGTAATATTTAAATTCTTTAATAATTTAAATTTTGTTAAAAATTGTAAAGATTTTATAAATAATTTGGATGAACATAATTTTGTGTATAAAATTGAGTGTTAGGGCTGTAAATGATGTTATATTGGTCAGACTAAGCGTAAGCTTCGAAGAAGAATTAAAGAAGATTTTGCAAACTTAAAACAACCATCAGAGAGACAATCTGTATTAACTTAACGCGTCTTAAAAGAACGACAGAATTGATTGCAGTAAATTCAAAATTTTAGATGTAGAAAGTAATTATTGGCCTAGATTGATGAGCGAAATGATTCACACAACATCAAATGTTAATTCTTTAAATTAAAAACAGATACTTAAAATTTAAGTTAAATATATGACTCATTATTATTGTCATTTACTTATAATATGAGAATGTAATTACCTACAACATACCAAGTTTATTTATTTATATTCAACGATGTATATGTAATTATATAATATGTTTGTAGAAACTGAGGAGGTCCTGAAATTTTGGGACGAAACGTTTTCAAATTCAATTTTTATTTTGGCCATTCATTGTAAAGTTTTATAATATTAAGGCAGATTCAATTAATTCTTTATTAAATGATTCTCTGTTTATTCACTGGGAGATATTTTAGTCTGAACACAACATTTCCGTGATTATCATCGTCGTCAATGGAAGAATGTCTACTTGACAACGCGATGATGATCATGTAAATGTTGAGTTTATACAAAAATTTCAACCGAGAACCATTTATTGAATAGTTTCAGAGGGAAATCCTACGTTCATCAGTTTTATGATGTTTTCTATATTGGTTAGCTTCATCTCATCGATTCTTTTCATGATGTCTCGAAAGTCGTATGCAAAATACAAGTAAATTAATTTAATATTTGTATGAAATGTTGCTACCTGAATCATATATTTAGGGTCAGAAGATGAGTTTTACCTGACATTCAACAAACGCAACGTTTTAAAACAAACTACTGGATTACAAAACAAAGTAAACGGCCGTTCCGCAAATTGGACATTGCACTAAGTTCTGAGCCAAAAGGCATTACGTTTTGTTGTTTGTGTTTGCAGCCAAACCGTGAATGAAATACTAGAAATAATTTAAAACGTCTAAAGCTTAATAAATCAAATGATCCTATGTTGGAAATCAGTTTTATCTTACTTTCCATTTTGCTTGAACAAAATTTGAGAAATATTCACTGGTACAATATATTATCCTGCCGAAATAGAGTTCATGGCCATTTTGAAATTTATATAATATTTAAGTTTTTTTATTGCTTTATCTGAAGAAATGAACTATGCCTTTACCGGAAAATATATTTTAAAATAAAAATTTACCGATTTAGTTAGTCTTTAATACGCAAGGCTTAGTCATGCACATGTTCTAGAACGTAGGAAATATCTGTGTAGATGACGTATAACCTCTACAGGCCTCCAAAATAAGAACGGAAGCGATGCTCCACTACAAGACAGAGATAGTCGCATTGTAAACACCAACGATATTTCTAGAATCCAATAAACCTAGAAAACCTAGGAACAGCGTTAAAACAAACACACAAAGTTGAAATAGAAATCCAAACAGTTGGCTTTTTACTTATTTTTTTAATGGGATCGACTTAAAAAAATTCCTTTCCACCACTCGAAGAAAAAATTTTAATCGAAACAAAATATTTAGGAGTGATGCAATTTAAAGAAACAATAATTAGCTCAAAACTGAGGCACGAAAAATTTAGCAAAAAACCCGTTTTTAAATAAATTCCTGCTCACGTGGGTTTGTTTGCATGATAAACCCAATTTTCCCCCGAGCAAAGTTATTTTTCCAAAACTACATACATGTATTTTTTTATTTTATAATTTATATATAATATATGCCGACCTCCTGTGGTCTAGTGGCTAGCGTCGCTGTCCAGGGTAAGATTCCTGGCACGGGAATTGATGTCTAATCTTTTTTCACAATCACCAATCTCATTTCAGAGCTTCCGCTGCCACGCTCACACGGTAGATCAGTGAAAGGGTCCATTACCAATCGACGGAAGGCAACTTTCCTCTCTTGGACCTACCTTTAATTATTAATATATGTGATATTGCAATATTGGATAGTACGTATACTATATTACTTACAATTACTATGTTAGTAAAATTTATCAAAGTTTTAAAATACATTTTATTTATTTTAGGTAATTCAGCATATATATATGCGTCAGGAAATGACATTTTCACGTTAAAACAATTAATAAGGAAATGAAAGAGAGATAGAAAGATGGTGACTTACCTGAGGTTCATAGATGATAGGCACCTTGTAAGGCTTAGAGTTCTTTAAATTTTCAGAAAGTGGAAATGTCTTCCTAACATTCTGATGAAGGGGGTGGTGCCTCCGAAAATTTAAAGAACTCCAAACTTCACAATGTGCCTACCATATATGAACCTCTGGTAAGTCACCTACTTTCTACCTCTTTTTCCTTTCCTTAAATGACTTAATTTCATTAAATGTACATGCTTTTTAAGGTTTTAGAAGTTACTGAAAATTGAAGAAGCCCACATGAAGGGGTTTATCAGTGAGTTTTTTGAAGAGGGTCAAGTCCGAAAACCCTTGCAAACTCTGTTCAGAATACACACAGTTTGGGGCCATTTAGAAAGCAAATGAAACGTGACTGTAAATACCAGAATATACTTCTGTATAATGAATATCTGTACATGTAAAAATAGAATTTAGTGACTTTATAAAGAAAGTCGAAAGAAAATATTTGAGTGCACTGATGTACGCACTTAGAAGTTACACTTATTCTGTGTGATTAAAGAATATTAAAAAGGACTTTACTGAGATGATAAGCAAGGTTGTTCAATTTTAAATTTAATCAAATAATTAAATTTGAAAATAAAAAGTAAGGTTGGTTAATTTCAAATTCGATCACCTGATGGAATTCCTCTATTTTTCTTGGTTTAATTGAGGCGTGTGTTCGGGAAATATCGATTGATATTTAAAAAAGGATACTGGTTTGCAAAGAGAATTCAATTCTCTACAACCTGACAAATAAGTGTAATTTTGGAAATATTGGTTAAAAGTCATGCACGTAGACGCACACACAAAAATTCGCTGTCATAAAAACGCACATACAGAAGTATATAATTAAAATCTACTGCCGTATGTATCTCCAATATGACGTCAAGATTACTACAAAAAAAATTGTGTGCAAGTTGAACGAAACCGACGGCATTTCAGAGCTCCCCACAGGCTGGGGGGACCTGGGTTCGTCTCCTGCGTGCCCTTAAGGAAGGAACGGAACTGATCTCCGTCAAGAATCGATCGATAAATCGTAATTAAGACCGAATTGTTGTTGATAATGATCAACCCCTTTGTCCTGAATTGTCAACGATCGATTATCGCTCTAAGAAGCACTAGTTCGCGTGGGATAGAATTTAGATTTTAGATTTATTGTTGTTTCCATTAATCCTCGATTGAGGAAATAGGATACGTCATAAATTAAAAATTAAAAATGAACAAAATAAAGTACATAATTAAAGACAAATAATCTTAAAATAAATTAATAAAAGAAAGTGTATATAGACATAAGTCAATTAAAATGGAACAAATGATTCTCAGTTTTACAACAATAGCTTATTGTTGAGATAGTTGCATAGCGTCAAGAATTCTCTTTTTTTCATTATTTAAGTCGCAACAGCGTCATTAGCTATTGATATTCAGAGTAAGGATTACTCGATTCGTGAACACAAATACACACACAAAAACGCAAGGCCTTGCCAGAGATCGAACCCGGGACCTCTGTGGTACGTGGCAATGAAAAGAAAATAATATATTTCCCACCTTCTAACACTTCTCTACTTCAGCCATGTATTCAATGGCTTAAAAAGCAACAAATGTGACCACATTCCGACGCCTGCCTTTGGACACGTGACGACATCTTCTCGTTTGTCCCACGTTTGTAAACTACAGCGATGGACACAGTTTTTCGTTAATAACGCTTCCTAATGCTCGTCACAAATTTTGCGGCGTCCGTGTTTTAATTAATAAATCCAGCAATGAGAGTAGAAATGCAGAGGGAGCACCTGAAACGTGAGAAGTGTCCGTACTTGGGCCTGTTCAAGGTCAGCTGAGACACTGTCCCACTCGCCGCTAAAATGGTCCCGACGCTATTTCAGTCCGCGCTCACGCAGCGAGCCGCCGGACTCGCGATCAACTGGGGATTCTACAGGGAAAGATCAACGGAATCATACAACAAGAGCGTCTGCGGAAATATTACTAGCTGGCCCTCGGCCCCCTTCGGATTTGAAAGCAATAACTCTTAGATTAAATTATCAACACAGGCCAACATAAATTAGAAATGCTTCAGTATGAACCGTAACAGAATATGAACTCTGGGTCACTTCAGGGAACTGCAGTCTGAAATATCCTCCACAACCTTCAGTTAGCGAAGCGATTTACTCGCTAAAGGGAAATACATTCATTTTCCATAGATCCTCATGACAAGAAAAGCTTGATGAATATAAAAACAGTCATTCATTTTACACTGTTCTGGAACTATAAATAAAATTTCAAAAAATCATATTAAATAATATTTAGTATATTATTAAATATTACCATTACATTTTTACAAGTTTATGTATTAATTCAATTATTTTCCAAAAACTCATTTCAGATTAGAAATTTTGGAATGTAACTAGACCGCTTCTTTATTCTTTCATGTTGTCAAGAAATTAAATAAATAAATATATATATATATTCCACTCCTTTTGTGAGAAGAATACCAATTTTGATTGTAGAATTTTGAAACGCAAAGCAAACAACATCAAATGGTCCGTTCATTCAAAGTGAATTAACGCGGAGGAGACCTTAAGGTAAAAATTAAATATTATTAAATTAAAAAAATTACGACCAATTACACACGAAGCGCTTATTTAAACAAATCGCCGTTTAGCCACTATATTTGGAACTTCTTCTCGTATTTTTTTCAAATGTTAAATTTTGATTACGAATAGGAAGCCTAATGCACAATATTCTTAACTTGAGTGCCTATAAATGTATAACTCGCTGGACACCCGGTGTTGCCCAGATGTATAATTACCCTGTACATATCTCCGAAATAGTCAGGAATCTTGGATTATTTAGTGTTATTACCGTCAGCATCTTCCTCCCCCGCAACACCCCACCACCCACTCTGGGACTGAAATATAGGTTAAATTAAAAGCAGTGACTTCCATAAACCCGATACCTGTATCGATTGATTTAATGTTACAGATTTGCACCCATCCACTCCACACGTCACTATGTCAAAAATTTACGCCCACTACACACCCGCCCCTCCATGTAGTAATCGCGTCTAAATATATCCGTATTTGTTTCTGGCTTGCAAAGAACACAAATATAAAATTAGCTCAAAATTATCCACCAGTTTGAAGACTGAACGTTGTTTTGTTTACCCCCTTCCATAACCATCTTAGGGGCTGAATTGCAAGTGTTAAATGTCAAAATCAGACTCAGCGACTCACATTACACAGCTTTAGCACCAAACTCAATAATTTTCTTGTTGTTTTCATGTGAATTCTCCCCTCCCATACTGAAAGGGGTTTGGAATATACACAAGCACGGTTTCAGGAAAATTCGCCATTTATTACTTTTTTATTAGAAAGGAAGAAAAAATTTGAAAAAAAATATAGGTATCAAATAGTTTCAAATTTTTCCACTAGGTGTCATCTTGTGAGGAAATTTGGAATAATTTGTACATTGTGTATTTTTTAAATAATTTATCCAATTTTTAATAATAAAGCAGCTATCAGGACATTTTTTCCTTATGCCTAGTCGTTATTATTTACTTGCAAAAAGGATCAGTCACTTAGTGGACACCCTGTGTTTTGTACCAGATGGTTTCAAATGAAGGATCACAGTGGAAGCTAAAAATGGAATGAGTCGTTTTCGCATAAACAAGGTAATTACGGGTAAAACACCGCTTAGAGCAAGCAAATCGTGGATGCTTTTGGCACAATGGCCTGGGTGCGGACTGACAACATGCGTCGGAAGTAAACAAGCTGCTTAACTGAGTGAGAAAAAATGTGCAAAATTAAAAGTTTGTTGCATGGATGACAGACTAGTAGTGGGAAGATTTGGCTACAACAATATACACGGGCTCTTGAAAGATAATTCGAATAATACGACTTGTGGTACGTCGAGTTAGACCACCCGCATCTTGCGACAATAATTCCTGTCAGCTATGAAGACAAGGGAGAAAAGTCACTGAGAATGGTGGACAGGTTCTGAAAACTCATCGAGGGGACAGCACAGGTTGTAGCAGTCAGACTACGAAATGCAGAGGACGTTGTCTAATTTTTTAACAGCAAAACGTGCCCGAACTTCAGGAACTACACACAAAGAGATGAAGGATCTGTTATCCGTCCGAAACCGTTGACCAACGTAACCCTTTCGTTGTATCTTTAGGATTCTCTTATAAATTAAGAGCCCACGATATAAAATATTCACATTTGCACAAAAATGGATATATGTAATTCGTCAAAAAATTTTAAATTGTATTTGAAATTATTTTTTAAAAACTCTGATTTATACAGAATTTAACATTATTCATAACATTCTCACCACAGATTGTTGGGGAATAAGAGAACGACCTACAGATGAAAAATATGGAGAAAAGCCTGTGGTGATCAATTACATAAATTCTATTTTATTCTATGCTAAATAACACTATTTTGCCTCTTGTGGTGTGGTGGTCAGTATCGCTTCCTTGCATCGCCGAGATCCCGGGCACGAATCCCATAGAGGACATTCATGTTGTCTTAAGTGCAACCTGAGGAGCGACCCTGAGCATATATGTGCTGAAAGGAGAAATGCGCGCGGCCGACCAATGCCGTTCTTCGAGGAAATTGATACCTCATGGTGCTCTATCCTCCAGTAACCCCGAAGCCCACCTGGTGGCGGCTTGTCCACGTCCCAGGACAACGCACATTTGAGTTGGACAGTTGTATCGCGGGAACGATTTTCTTCCATCCTTTTCCCAAGAGTGCAGGACCCTTTCAGCAAGGGGAAATCGTGAAAAAATGGGTTGGTGGGAACCGAACACTGAATAAATGTGTTTTTCTGTATTTAGAAACCACCACTGTTCAATAAATAGTAGCCCAAAAAGTAAGGGGTAGTCGCTAATGATCCATGCTATTGATGCGAATATAATTAAAAATAAAATTATTTTATAATCTTATTGCTAATATGAGAGTTACTTAGCAAAGGAAGGAGTAAGTCTGGAAAATTACCACTTTATTTCTAAACCGGAATTCTAGTTCAAAGTAAATTCATATCCATGTCTTATTAAAGTCTCAAGAACATGCCCACGATTTATTTTACAATTTAATATATTTTTCGAAGCATTAATTAATTAAGGCTCTTAGTAAAATGGAATAACAAAAAGAATTAAGAGTACATTTGGCAAATAGAAAACTATACTGTAAAGTGGTAATTTATTTGACAATAATATTTGCTGTAGCATTTTGTGAATACAGAAAATTTTGAAAGTGAAATGCAAATATATATGATTAAGAAACTCTGTGATACCGATAGTGCAGTAAACAATTTCTCCTTAGGAAGTTTAAAATCCAGTTTGCCATACTTTCAAAAAAATTAATCCAAGATGTAATCTTCACTTTCTATCATTTCTGCCCACTTATTTTTCTGTTGCCCCATTTAATAACTTTCCAGATATTTCTTCTCCCTCTTTCTTAATGTCCATGTTTCTGATCTATACAAAGCCCTCCTCCAGATGTAGCTTTTCACATAATACTCCAGCAAGTCTAGATTTCCAGTAGGGTTCCTTCTTCAGTCTCGGTGGTTGCAATACGTAACCTTATTTCATTCGTCCTGTAGTCATCGTTCGTCAATTTTGTAATTGCTCTTACAAACATATGTCATGACTCTGCTTTATTGGATATTTTCATCGTTTTGGACTTTTATAAATTTAATTATAGCAATGTTTACTACAGCCGCAATTACCATGCCTGGTGTAATTCAATACTAAATTCAAAAAGTCGGCATTAAATATTTTTCAAAAGGAAAATCCGGTGGTGCAATCTAAATTAACCCTGATTCAGTATTAACATATGGACCATGTTCCTTGTCAAACAGACTAACAGGTCTGATATACCTCACATTTATAAGACATGTTTTGACACTCAACAGCACCGAAACTGTGCCTGAACGTTAATTTGTGCCTCCTTGAAAAATGTTCAGTATACCGTCCCGCATAACATTCTAAGCGTTGACGGTTTTACGTAATAATAAACCGAATAATTACTTGTATTAGTCTAATACAGTCTTTAGTTTGAAACTAATATCTTGGTCATCACGTCATCATTCAATCGGTATCGAGCGCATCTTCTTTGGAATCTTTTTACGTCTACATGTCTCGATGGAATATTTATTTTATCATAACCGACGTGATGACTGGCAATACTTAAATCGAGTCAGGAAATCTGCTGGTATATTAAATAAGTATCCGGTGAATTGAGAGAGTAGAAATATCACCTGTATTCTAATGGAGTTAAAAATTCTCCCAGTATACACGCGATTAATAATACATGGTGTTTCATATTGAATGGTACAAAAATAACAGCGTAGTACGAATTCTGTAATTGATTTATTTTGCTGAGGAAATTAAATTCTATAACTTCAAATATCCAGTTTATCTGGCAATAGCGAAAACCTGCGATCGTTGTATTGACCGTGCTGGGACATACGCCATTGCTTTGTTGGTCACCGACGTCTTTAGGTCTAACCCCTTGTGATTTTTTCCTTTAGGGTTTTGTTGAAGAGAAATTTTTTATGCGTCCACTTCTCCAAAACTTACAGCAAGTGAAGCAGCAGATAAATGAAGTACTCGAAATCTTAACAAAGGATATTCTATCATGAGTGTGGCAGGAACGGGAGTATAAATAAATAAAAAATTATTTCGTAACCACAATGGTGTCATATATACTCTCCATGCCTACACTGTTTTTTATTTTATTTTAATTTTCTCAATCTTACCACGACAATCATATATTGTCCAATCAAATGGAGTTTCTGAGGAACACGAAATTTCGTCGCATAAATTATTTAAAATGCTTGAGGTGAAGCGAACTTTAGAAATCTGCGTGCAATGAATTTAAGTTTAAAGAATGAGTTATAATAAGTTTACGTGGAAAAAAAATAAAATCAGAAAAATGATCAACGAAAAAACATTTATTATGTGCAATGCAGTTTGTTACAGTGAGAGCAGTACTGGGCATGCAAAAAGATTTCATATTGATAATAATTAAATATGAAGGATTTTCATGTTTTCTGTCTGTCTCAAAGTGTCGATGGCGTCACATACTCTACAAATTCCCATATTTTTAACTATAATTCCTTCTACGTTTGACCTACGGGGTTTCGAACCTTTACATCCAGTGTTTTTCTTCGGATTTTTAAGAATATGGGATCTAAGTTTCGTTGCAATTTATGCACATATTTAAATAACTATAAAGAATATCAGAAATACATTTTATATGTATTTTATATATAGGCATATTTAATCGATTTATTTTTTTCATCTCATTTACTTAAATTATAATTATTTTTGTAGATTGTTTTCACACCTGAGGAAGTTCCAAACAATAGAACGAAACGTCGTGATGTAATTTAATAAATAAATAATTTTAATTCTGACTACTTTTGGCCGAAATTTTTCACCTTGAAAATTTTAAATTTGATTTGTAGAGAAAAATAGCTTTTATATGTTATTTTAAGGCAGTTCCATTCGTCAATTCTCGCAGATAGTTTTTTATATATGTTCCTATGGATCAGTCAGTATAATGTAGAACACTTTTTTATTGACTTAGAAGTGCCCTATTATTCAGGTGGAATGAAGAACTAAGAGTAAAGTTTGACGAATGGTATCCAATTACAGCGAGACTATTTAGTAAATTAGCGTATTTTTCCCCCAAAAATATACCATGTTTATTATTTTTAAACGAACATTTTAAGTAAGTACTAGAACCCTTCTCACTAAACTCGTACACCTGAAACTAAGCCACGTAACTGAAAATGGTGAATTCTTGGCAACTGACACTTTTCAGAAGAATAAAAAAAACGTAGTAAAAATATGTTGATGAAATAAATATTAAATTTGTCTGTGCTTTGGGGGGGAGACGTTCTGTAAAATTTTTCCCATTGCGGAAAAGTATTTTTATTCCTGACCTCGTGACGTATGATCCAAGTATTCTGGAGTAATTCTAGTGCGAGGGGACGAGGGTCTCAACCTTGATCGTTTTTAAAGAATTACATAGTTGCCGGAACATGCCTTTGTAGTGCTTCTAGACATAACGGAAAAGTTGCCAAGCATTTGAAACGCGCATCCTTGGTTTCTATCGCCGGGCGTCCAGTTTCTCTTCTTGTCAGCAAATAATGAATGCGGACGAACAGTTAGTTTCCCCCCTCAGAATAGATTTTGTGGAGTCGTCAGTTCCGCTCGTTTACAGAAGTCATATTTCACGTGTAGCGGACATTGTATGTGTTATTTTCTGAACCCAGAATCCAGAGACAACAATAATAGAAGGAGGACAAGGCTCAAACGTGTGATTCGTCTTTACAAACATTACAATCTCTGGCTTTATTCATTTGTTGAACAGGAGTCGGCGAATTTTGTAAATACCAGTTAGTTATTACAATGTTTAAATATAATACTGGAATACGATATAAATTCGATTTATTAACAGCCAATTACAGACCATCAAATTTTTATTCAATTCATCCGACGTTTAGCCATCATGTTTGGGATTTCATCAGGTAATTTCTTCAAAGTTAAAGTTTGAAATTCTCAGTAATAATTTTTGATAAAGAAATAGAAGACAAAATGTATAAATATTTAAACTAGACTCCTCCAATGGCAGTTTCAACCGAAACTATGAAGGCCAAAATCTGGTGACCCACTGTCTAATAAATAAAACAAATTTATCAAATTAATGGTCTGTAATTTATTCTATTTAATTAGTGTGAGAACAGACTTAATTTGATATACTATTTTGAATGTGATATTGGGTAATAAAAATCAACTTATGATACAATAAATATATATGAATTTTAATTAATTACAAAAAAGTGGACTATAAGGCAACTTATCATTTACACTCGAACGTCAAACACCCGAAAGCCAAAAATCCACACTTGTATTTTCTCTACTTTAATTATAATGCACAGTTATAAAGTAGGAATACAGTTATACGCGATTTCGTTAAAACCTAAAGGTTTTTATTAAATTCTAACTGTACAGGAAGCTACTTGTTACTGTATTTTTCTTACTTTTTCTTCAATAAGTCTTCTTGAAAACATTCAGAATTAAGCAGTAAACCGTTTTTTTAAGATGTTTTGTGTAACATTACCTTATAGGTGCTATTAAATTTTATAGATTCCGTTATACGAATATCCGAACTTTAGATGGTCCCAATTAGTTTAGATAACCGACGTTTCACTGTGCTAATTAAAATATATAATAGAATAGAAGTCATAAGTTATTTTAATAACACTGATAGATTTATCTCTAACGTCGGAACTTTCATAGAAACATTATTATTCTTTATCCAGAATGGGTTTCAGCTTTCTCAAAACTTTTCTTTCATTCTCCTTTATCGTCCGCGAGGCGCCTCCATCTTCGTATTCCCATAATCTTAATATCCTATTCAACTCTGCCCTACCATATTTTCCTGGGATTCATCTTAGTCTTCTTCCTTCCGGTTTTCATATCATAATATTCTTAAGGATCCTGTTTTCTTCCATTCTCTAAACAAACTTTATAATGTTTGCTTTAATTGTCCGGTTTATCGTTGATTGGAATCATGTAACTGCCAACGTTGTTTCTCGCAGGGTCGAAGATCCTTTTTCCAAAATCCTTCGTTCAAAGGTGCCGAGCATAATTCCATCCATACTTGTCATAGTCCAACCGGCATTTTTTATGTTTTTATATATTTTAAGCTTCAAGTTGGTATTTAGTATTTTCCAATTTTCAATGCGATAAAGCATCTATTCCGCTTACTATCCTCGTTTTAATTTCATTCAAAATTATATTATATTTATTTAATTGTGAACCTAAATAAGTGAATTCGTCCACGCATTCAAATGAAAACTCTTTTTACTCAATATATAGAGACATACATATATGTTATGTGGATTGCAATTTAAACGACGTGTTAAGCAACACAAATATTTTAAAAGTTAACAACGTACGTTGTACGGATAATGGGGTTAAAATTAAATGCTTTTGAAATAAAATAGCTTCTTAAAACCGCGACTGACAAAGAGGTTTGTTATTATCCATTATAATCAACATTTAAACGGTAAAGCAACCCAATGCGTAACTATTTACTTTCGTAATACATGTAGATTTAAAGTAATAATTAATTATACGACCTTAGATTAAAGGATAATTTTAATATGAGAAACAGATACAGAGAAAAAAATTAGAAACCGCTGGACGTTTCACGCCACTTTGCGTCTTTATAAAAACGAGACTAAATACAGAAAAACCAAAGAAATTGCAAACAAGTTGCTGAATTATGAACATTGATTTATAACAATATAATAACAAGCCTGGTTCGGTCCTCACATAAAACTGTCATGAGTCTTATTTTTTAATACTGTTGATGGTATATATGCGGGAGTTTTGACTTTGTGATGATATGGTGTTGGCATTCAGATGTTTCTGCTCCGTAGAGAAATTGATTTGATAATGAACGTATGGTTAGAAATCTCGTAAATAAATAATAATATAAAAATAAGAGCTCATATAATTTTTGAGCCAGGTTTAAGCTCATAATGGCTTTTAATAAATACCATTCCTGAAATTATTCTTTTACTGGAATTATGTCTGACGTTATATATTCTGACGTTTTAAAATTCCGAATTCTGATTAATTTATGTGGATTCGACTCATTTGTAAAAGGGTACCAAGGGGAGGTTCCGGGTTAGATTTCTGGTACGGCCGAGATTTTCCCATCCTAATACTTATACTTAAATTCAATTTCATGTCCTATTTGGCTCGTCTTTGTTGTATTTCTTCTTTTATTGAAAATTAATCAATTTAATTCATGAAATAAGATCGAAATTCACGCGACAGAACTCGGTACCGTTGTTAAATTACGCAACTGCTCTAACAATCTTATCTACACTGTCTACCGCAATTTCTGAAGGAGTGGGAGGGGGGGAGGTACAATAGAAGTGCGTACTTCGTGTAAAACCGGATTAAATTCCGGAATCTGTAGAACATTTCTATCTCATTTAATTAATTCATCAAGCCTTTGAGTTGAGATTTGAATAAGCATTACTTTGATATAATAATAGAATCAATAAGACTATTTCATTTATTTACATTTTTCTCATTTCTTAATTAACTCATATATATATATATATATACGGTCTCTCATTGCTGTAATTTTTTTGTCTTGTGTATTATTGTATGTATTCTTATTTTCTAAATAACGGGCTAGTAACTACTGAATATAAAAATGGATACCGTAAAAAATAAAAGAATTAAAAATATAAGGAGTGCAATACCCTTTAAAATTGTGTTAATATGCCTAAATACTTCTTTTTTTTATTATTATAGATCCAAGTAAAGCATTTAAAAGGACATTAAAGAACAGTGCGATTACTACAGTTATGAAAATTTGGAGTATTTTTCCGTGTCTATTAGGGGAACTGCAGTGCTCGCCAGAGCTAAATATGGAGCAGTGCAATTTCGTTGCTCTTCCCACGCGTAAAACACGACGTTACAGAATAGTAACTGGGCCACTGGGTGGTGGCAAATGTTTACATTCCGGTTCCCATGACGGGTCTATTAAAGTCTGTGGCTTTTTGCATGCATCATACATCCACTATAGTTACAACTTATATCCATTAGGGTTAAATCATTTATGAAAATGATATTTTGAACTACTTTTAAATTTAAAGGTTTCATTAGCGTGTGATATATACAGCCATTTTTGTAATGGAAATAATCACAGTTTACTGCATCAATAACCGATCACCAAACATAAGCAGCCACGTAAACGACTATAGATTTAAACATTCATTACGCATTAATCCCTCATATTTTAATTGTTTATTTTTGAAGCTACAAACTACTGAATACTTTCTTGATTGACATCATCACATTGAATTACATAAACTATTCTTACGTTTTGAAAGTAATTGCAATCCGAAAATAATAATGATTAAATTATATCCCTTTAATGATCGTTGCTGATAAATATCAGTAAATTAACTTCTACTACATGTAATATTTACGCAATACAATTTTTTCGCATATGTAGGACGGCTAATGGATTGTTTTCGTTCAATTCCCAATAAAATCTCACGAAGTACGCGTAAATATTTTACACAATGCATTCAAATGGAAAGCAAATTGTGTAATCTATACTTATACATATAGTGGTGCTTCGTATTAAACTTAGTGAGTAAGTTTTTTTATATATTTATCTAATTGTTTCTTAAAAATAATATTTAAAAAATCTTATTTTAAAAGAATAAATAAAATTTAAATTTAATATGGGCCTGTAATATAATTTTTTTAAAGTTTTACATTAAAAAGTAGATAGCCAAAATGGAAAATAAGAAATAAATATAAAACTCAGTCCACGAAAACAATTCGCACGTATTCATTATGATATTTATTACTGTAATGAATCTGTAGGACCAAATAATCATATGGTTGTCAGTGAAAATAATACCAGGAATCTTTAAAGGATATTATGATATTAGAGACCTGCAAATGCGAGTCGTTACCGTTTTCATCTGTTTGCTAAACACAAGTCCAGATAATAAACAAGGTCAGTAAATCTAAAATTAGAGAACCCGATCGTCCTCAACAACCAATTAAATGCAATATCGCGGCCAGGAGCATGAAACAACGCTGCATTGAGGGTCAGAGCCATCAAGTGTCCTTTTCAACTGCTGTGAGTAAGGTGGGTGTAATGGATGGATTCCTCCTAAAATTATATCATTAATAGCTTCTTCGTTGGCACGGCTCCCTAGACATGCTTGGCGCCAACTCTTCCCAGATAATTATGATGGACGTACTCAGTTATTTTCTATTGCGATTTGTGTACCGCAGCTAAACTAGTGCAAAATTAAATTTGCATAGGTGAACTATAAGCCATAGGTCAGTTTCGCTAGTTAACTAACAGTCTATATAATGTCGTGAGGCGTTACGAGAACCACATTAAAGATTTAATGTGTTGTCAAATCCAACTGCATCGCCGTGTACAGAACTCAAATATTAGATTCTTATAAATCTATTTATTCCTGTTTTTTTTCCTATGAGAGTCATAGTAATGACGCCCAGATCGTAGTTCAGGAAATCATCTTGCAATCTACGAGGAACGAGGGATTTGCTTCGTCTTCTACTAGTTACTTTTTGCGATTTTGGTTTGCTCAAAATGATCGCTCTTCTCAACAGGGGAACTGACACGGTCAATATATTGACAGAAATATTATTGACGAAATATTTTGAATGAAAATATTTGAGGTGCCCCTAACATGGTCGATAAAATTTCTGTACTATTTGATCAGTTACCATCTTGCATTCTCAAAAGAAAGACATACCAACCTTGTTTACTTTTTCAATAAAATTAATGACACTAATTTTAATTACTTTGGATATGGCATTGAAGATGAAGAAAAGTATGGGTTGGTAAAGCGTCTTAGTGATGGACATGGGGGACTACTCCGAGAACTAAGTGATATTACGGGCGATTACCGCAATTTTCTGAGAATGGATGAAAAACTGTTTGACAGTTTAGTTAGATTCGTTTCCCCGCTAATAAAAACAGGATACTGTGATGAGATTATTTATAATATGGAACGTAAAACAAAGTAAAACACAAATTCACGTTTAGTGTAAAAATTGTACAGACAGTGAAGGTTTCAGAATATGAAGAATGTTTTGGTAAAGATTGTTTCCACAAGTTCCCACTGCCAGAGCTACGAGGCAAAATTAAGAAAACATTGTCAATATACTCCTCATACGGTCAATAAATATTGCACTGCTTCAGTGTATTGAAGGAGTATGAATAAAAATTAAATTTATTTAATGTGCCTCAGTGTTATTGACAGAAAATGCCCCTCACATTATTAATATAGACATAAATACGATACTGAAACAACCATATTGAGCGTGTGAGGGTCCCTTAAGAGAATTTGAGATACCAACCTAAACCTCATTTGACAATTCTGCAAAAAAGAAAGCAACTAAGTAATATGAAAAGATATAAGTGTGAATTACAAATAAAAAATTCTTGAGTTTTCAAACTGGGTTAAATATTTACTACTTCACAACGTTTTCGTGGTGTACTATGTCATCATCGTCAGTTGAACTAGGTTTACTTGTTTTACAGTTTACAATTATTTCTGGTAGCAACTTTAATTAATTCATGGTTACTTGTGTAATTAAAAATTTGTAACCGCAAATAATTGTTACCTATGGAACGAAGAACCGCAATTCATCTGACGACGATAGTAGTGTGTTTTATGGAAACGTTGTGCATTAACAATTATTTAACCAGGTTGGGGAATGTTTTGTTGATGAAAAAATATGTCATTAGTTTTCCAATCCGCTAGACAAGTAGGCCAACGTAAAACTGTGTCTAATCGGTCTACTGTGCTTTATTGACATTCTTGCGAATTGACTTGTAGGGAAATTTAATACGAATATAGCTAGAATTCATACTATTCGGATTGAACTGACTTGAATGTAACCTATCGTTCGACATTTTACGACCTGGTATGCAGCACTTATTAAATTGTTACTTTTTGATTAGTTGTCACAATTAAATAGGTCAATTTACCGACGGTTTTAGAATACTCCTTAATGCCTCAGTTAACTTCCCTACGAGTGTGTGAAATCTGTTACAGAAATATAACTGGAACATTGTTATTCGTTGGTTTACTCACGTCTATTCTTTCTCGAGAACCAAGGACAACCTAACACTTGTTTACAGTCGAGGACTATAAGCATTCATTGTACTTTTAACTTCGTCCTTAAGAGACGGTTTGTTAACGCTAACAAATTACGTCTATTGTTGACAAGCATTCCAAATTGTTACATGGTAGCTGTAAAGCTATTTCATATTATATAACTTGGTCACTTTACGCTCTCCACGTCGTTTCTTATTACCAGTGCATGCCTCAATTGCTCAAGTAATTGTTTATTTTTAAGTGCATCCTTGAAAAGCATCCTTTGGAGTGGGTGTTATAAACGTGCTTGACGTTACGACACGTTGAAATGTCTCAAGTAACTAAGTTCTACACGAAAATAGTTATTTCGTAACTGAAGGATGTGAATAGATGCAACTACACAAAATAACTAATTTTACTATTTTACTTCTTTATTCTCAGATACTACAGAGAATGCTGTTGCTAAACTGCCAGTGTCTACGGTTATATGGTACATAAAATACGGTCTGCGTGAAACAATTATTTTGATAAAAATAATGTTAGGAAAGTCCATGCTGTCTTAAAGCCTTCAATATTGAAGAAACATACTCGCCTATAATTCACCACGGTGACCGGAAGCACTTTTAATACCGTAACCAAATATCGTGAATGTTAAATCAACTTTAAGAACTAATCGTAGACCAAAATACATTTTACCTTTTTCTATTAAATAATTTTAAACCCAGTGCTAATTTATTTCAGAGGAATAATTAACCATTTTATGATTGTTGTTTTAAATATAATATTTTTATATTTCATTACGCTTTTAGAAGTTAAACATTACAAAATAAAGCAATAATATTTATCACAAATAGTTATATAATATTATATGCTGCTATCAAAATAGTTTCCTTAGTTTAACGTGTCTCAATAATTGAAATATATTTATATACCTACTCCACCCTACATCAAGTACTTCATACTATATTTAACAATTTATTATGCCATCTTTGAGTTAAATCTCAAATTGAAATTTATATTGAAGTTGCTACTACAGAGACCTTTTATGTGTCCAACTTTCAGATTTTTATCTGCATGCAGAATAAAATTATTGCAACTCAAACATTGGAAAAATTGAAAAATCCAATTTTTAAAAAGTTATAATTAGTAAAGGGTAAGTCACTCGTCACTGATAATTTATATAATGTAACTACATTATTATATATGCCTTATATGCCAAAGCACGAAAAATATTGAGGTTCACAAACTATTTCTACGAAAATTGAATTTTGTTCATTTGGAATGGACAACTTCCTGTTACGCAGAATACATGAAAAATAATATTAGGTAAGTAAATAGAGGTTTAACATTGTAGGTTTGAATGTACTTAACACGATGCAGTTTATTTGAAAAGGATACGTCTACACAATCCTGGATAATTTAGAAATTCGTAGGTACCTTCAAACACGAAAAACGGCGAAACATTTTCGAACCGGACACAATATAAATAAAAATATATTAGTTTTGAAATGAGACAACATAAGGAAATGCACAAACAAAATATTATTTTTTTCTGCGGTGGTGCGGCAACCAGTGATGGACCACTTGGCATGGATTGAACCAATACTCAAATGTTAAAAGCCAGTGGATCAGTGGATGTAATGGAAATAAACAGCCGTTTCTTTAAGGATATGCAGGAATTTTATTCTCACGAGACTGTTGATATTATAATCGAATGAGTGTCCGACACACGTGTTAATTGTCTTAATAGCGTGATTCGCACTTCTTGTTATCTCTTATGCATTCCATCTTTGATATTGAGAGTGGGAATCCTAGGAAATGTTCCAGTGAAAAATTATGATATTAATGATCTACGAATGGCAGAGAGTAAGTAGTATTCCGGTTATGTAATGTTTGATAGGAATGTGATGCTAAAATATACTTTGTATAGATAATTAATTGCGACTTGGATGAGTCCTGTTATAAACGTTATCCAAAAATATATGAAAAAATAAGAAAAATAGACAGATTTTCAATAAAAGTAATGTACTGAAAATAATCGTCACTTAACAACACACTGCACTTCGGTCACTAAAAACATTATTGCACTATATAATATATGTAAAATGCATATCGTATGATCTTGTTTTGAGATGTATTTAATCACTGTAGGGCATTTGTGATGCTTAATATTGCTACTCCTTTCATTTAGTTTGGCATATTGTTTGGTCTTAGTTTATTTATAGTACAGAATGTCAAAAAAACAGTCTTCGGAATAGCGAAAAATATTGTAAGAATGTAAACATTGTAGCCGTAATATGTCAGTTATAAATGTGAAAGCCAAAGTTAAATGGCTGATATAAAGTTCGTAACTTAAATACGCCCGACATAAGAAATATCCTCTGCCTACCGTGCTGAAAAAAATAATGCGGTCTACATTCGAAAGGATTGCGGAATGCTTAGAAATTCTAGTTGGCCAATCTATCCTGAAGAAAGAACTCATTTATATGAGAACTGTGTTGTAAAATGGGGTTAACGGTCGTCGACTATTCAGATTTAGATGTAAGTTATCGATAGATATGCATGTGCCAAATATTATAATTAAGTAGATCTAGCAGGAAAGCAAAATTAATGGAAGATGAATTGCCTTGGTTTCCATTATTCATAATATGGCAATATCGGACTGATATTATGCTTATCGATGGCGTGTACTTCCTCTACTGAAGACATCTTTGCGATTAAAAACGAAATAATGCTAGAAAAAATATGTACATCTAGAGTTTAAACCGAGAAAAGGATTTTACTGGAAAAGAGAGAATACCTTTTACTACTTCTAGAGAAATTTAATAAGCGCTTAAACGAGTATAGGGACAGCAAAAAAAACATATTTATATTTAAAAGTATCCAACCATCATTAATTTAAAAAAAAATTAATTTTGAATTTCCCCTTAAACTTTAAGCTACAGAATAGTCATCACAAGCTGTAGAAGTGAAACATTAGTTGGTGTAATACTTGCAAAAAAATAATAACTTGTAAATATATCAAATTTTCTTCCAAATTTTTAATTTCTACTGACAGGTATTTAATTATTATGTAGTGACATTTTAAATAACCAGAGGAGCATGTGTAATATTTTATCTTTGTCTACATATATTTTTGAGAAAATAATAACTGTTAAAAATTACATTATCAAGTTAACATTAATTGTAAATAAATTTACATTTATATATTCCGATAAGGAAGCGTATTTCGCCACAAAAATTCATCAAGTAAATAAAATTATTTAAAACAATTATAATTGCGACTGATTAATACTTTTAAGAATATCAAATATCAGTACATTGTATATTTAATTTGTAATCAAGGATGTCGGTTTAAGATTCTGCCCTGTTTATAAAGAAGCTGCATTTCACTTAACACTTTTCTATTAATGTAACATATATTCTTATTTATTTTTTCAAAGTGTCCATGGCGTAATCATAATTCCAAAATGAAGTAATCGGTTTACGATAGTTTTATATATAGAGAGAAATATGCTACATCTTTCCTGTAATAGTATGGTAAGAGATAAAAGAGGGTATGGAAGGGATAACAATGTAGTCAATGGTTAACTAGGGACATCGGGCTACAGTTTAAGGATTCTACTCTGATATTCTTTTAAATATGATGAAGGGAAGACTCCAAAGACACCTGCACCAAGTATGTCGGGATTTCAGTACCTGTCTCACGTACCTCCGATGAGTGGAGTGTACTATGAGGACGTAGTATTCCTGCCTCCTTCACTCGATCAGATTTGGAGGCAGCTGGCCGAATTTTCCACGAACACAATTGCCGCATGCCTAACGTCAGTTACCCCGACACATACATCTCTCTCAACAGACCGTAACGTCTCTACTTGTTGAAAATTGAATTCAAAAGCAAAGAAAAAGTTAAAGATATCCCCGTAATCAGATCACAGCCTCCTACTACTCTCGTATAACAGCTATATCATTCTTTAGAGGGTGATAGTAATGGAAATTTCCCTTTAATAGTATGAGAAGCGGATATAGTTGACGGATCCTACCCTGCATTCGCCTAAAAGTGAAGGAAGGCTAATTTTTTGGGGGGTAAGAAGCTACATGAGGGTGATTTATAAACTGGCTACTCCCCTTAAATAGCATAGGAAAGGAATTAAAAAAAGAGATGCAGAAAAGAAAGTAAGGAAGCAAAGGGTTGACTAGGGCCTCCGGGCTATAGGTTAAGCATCCTAACCGGATCACCTGAAAAAGATGAAGGGCAAACACTAGAAAATGCATCAGGTAGGCCGAGCTATTCGGGTACCTGCGTCACGCCCTTTCGAATGACGGAAGAGGAGTTTGCTGTGGGGTCACAGCATTCCCTGCTTCGTGCCTCGACAGGATTAGGAGGTAACTGACCGACTGGTCAAAAAGGATCAGCTAATTTGAATTTTTAATCGGTTTGTTGTAACTTAATTGCGAGAGATTTAAGTTATATATGCTTATACCTACACATCGTTGATATGCTGGTTTACAACCGATGCTCGACCATTGACGTGATGACTGTGACGTTACGCCGGTATTTCTTAAATTACTTTAGCTATACATAAGAAGTTTCACTTTAAAAATACGCACTTTCATACTCATTCCATAGTATATTAGACTGTTTTTCCATCTGTTTTCTTAACTTTCTTTAGTTGACAATCAGTTTCCGGACGTCAAGAAATTTTCCTTGGAGGAATCGAATGAACGCTCCTTCGTGCGCGCTTCGTCTTCACAATTTCAGAAATCCAGGAATTAAATTGGAAACATATTCGCTTCAAAAATGATGAATTGTCTTCCCGTGTCAACGAACAAACTTGTATTATATCATTGCATCTGTTCTTGTCTTTATAAGATAATAAGAGCTTATTTTCCTGGATTTTCTTTTAGTATTACTTATATGCATATAACAATAATTCCATAAGACTACTTCGTTATACTTAGAAAACCGGGTGAATTTATATTTAACAATGCGAATCAGGCGGTTTCGAGAGTTGGCCGTTCTATGTAGGTGGATAGCTGATTCCGCCGTTATAATTAGAGCCAGCGGCCGGAGGAACTGTCAGCTTTCTGGACTCGTCCCCGGAACTCGCTCATGCTCACGAAAATGTATCGAATAGCTTCCATTACTGATTACATTACACGTCCAACATGCATATTTCCAAGTCACGCCTAGTTACAACACACAAACACTATCTACGAGTACTACGGGCATGGGAAGATGTCGTAAATTAGGTGCTTTAGAATTGAACATTTCGTTTGTTGCCCATCAATCCTTAAATAGTAGAGTATGAAGGAGGGGGTTGGGCGAATCTAAAAATCATAGTACGTTATGTCTTAGTTTCTGTACACGAAAATAATAAAAACTTTTACTCCGTTTCATTCAACAATTCCAACCAAGATTCAGTTGTGTTACTGCATAGCAGAGAGATAAAAATCAATATAGTCAGACCGAGGGAGACGTAGGCAGATAAATTAATAAATATGAAAGAATATAGAAGTCGGTTTCTTAGTGTGTATCAGCATGTAAAGTTATGTATCAATTAGTGAAATCTTGCATGATAATTGAGGATTTATGCTGATCTTCAATAGCACTAGCAATAGCACTGAATAGATAAAGATCTTCTCTGATGATCATGGAGTTAAAGTGTAAAGGTCTACATATTTAAGGAAAACTTCAAACGTTTACATTCTTTTCATACTTCCTCATTATTTTCTCTGTCCTTACTTCCTGTTCTGTCCCGTTGGTAAAAAGTCCGTCTCTTGATCGTCGAATTTTCATTTCAGATCTCTTCCAGCCCCTTCTGCTTTATTTCTCACAAAGTCCCTTACAACATACGTCACTCCGTGCTTTCTTTATATGTTAAATCGTTAATGCATGTCTTATGTTTATTAAAATGTAAGATGATCACGAATGAAATTATTATTTTTTGGTTTTCCGGGGGCGTTGTTACAATTACACCGGGAACACGTTCGTCAACTTATTAATGAAAGCAATTTTGAGCCTGTATTAAAATATCGTATCACTATTACCTGTTTAGAGACGAGCGCACCAGTCCATACGCTGAAATCTCCAAACCCTTCAGTTCCTGCCACGAACCGAACCTGAGACGAATCGAGAGCCAACTGAACAAAACGCGCCGAGCGCTCCTCTTTTCTTCCGCGGCGGGTGTACGTTAATACCAAACGAGTGTAAAGACCGGTGTGACGTCAAGCATTTCTTAAGAACCTCATTAACTAAACGGTTGAGATGTTCATATGGTTCGTTAAAAATCTAATCACACGCTCGAAATAATTCCCAGAGTTAGCACATATAAGGTTTTGGTAATTTTGCATAATGTTGTAGATCTCTCACATTGTTGTTTTTCTCCTTCAATAGTAATCAGAGAAGTGAATAAAATTAGTTCTCAAAAAAAATTATAAAAGTATTACAATAATTAGCCTATATTTTTAACAGAAGAAAATCTCCATATATTTTATTAATATCATTAACTTGTCAAACAACAAAAGCAGCTGTTTTCACCTTGGTAAATTACTATTTAATAAAACTTACAAAAATTTAGTTATGATTACAAGACAGGATACTTTTAAAAAAACCAATGAAATCATATTTGCCTTATCACTACTCAAATTCTGTCAATGATTTATTAAATATGTAATTAATTTGAAATTAGTTGCAAATAATTAATGAATTTAATTATCAATTCTATTTACTATATATGAACATTCTTCTTCTTTGATTCTACAGCCCATTAAGGGCCTGGGCCTACCGAGGTGGTTGCAGACTGTCGTCTTGTGTGACACATTCCAAATTTGAAGTGACACGTGGTCAGCATATCAATTCTCCAGCAGTCTTAATCCTGGTCTTTGTGACCATGATGGCAAAAAAAACCAAGCCCATGCCAGAAATTAAAACATGACCCCTGGGTTGTGAAACAGAAACACTAGCCACTAAATCACAGTAGGTCAGCATATATGAAGGAAGCTTATCATGTTAGATTAAAGTTGTAATAAATGACTATGACAGATTTCAGTCTGAAGCTACTCTATTGACTATATGTTTTGAAAAATAAAACAATTCATAAAAAAAAGAGGATTGGTTCATGGTTTGTGAGTTTATTCATAACCAACAGGAAACAATCCAGTTTGACAAATAATATGCTTTAACATAAAATTAGTTAGTTGAATAGCTCATGCTGGCTAATTACATTCATATAATATTAATTATGTCTATTGCAACAATACCTAATGTTGATTAATAATTCATGCTGACTATTTACATTTCTATATATTCTTTTAATGAATAGATGGAGTGGCTGAAATGCATTTTGTGTAATTGATAATGATGTACATGTTTTTTCTAGACTGTGCTTGTTTCTTTTGCTTAAGTCAGGAATATCAGAATTGTTATCAAATAAGTGCCTATTTGTAATCACAAATAACATTAATGAATAACTGTATTGACACAACTGGGTGAAAATACTCAATTTTTAAAGAGACTTCTACAGGTTCATTAAGTGACTTGACCAAATATTTAGACAACACTTTTTGATCATCAAAAGCCTTGTATTTGCCTCATACATAGCTCCTGAATACATTCCATTTGGCAAAAGAACTTAGTTTAAAATCACTGAAGTTGGACATAATTCTATCTGCATTTGTGCCTGAACTGAGTATATTTACCAATCGATTAATATTATCAGTTCATTTTAATTTACTATTCAATAGAAGACCTAAAGAAAAAGAGTTTATTTACCAATCGATTAATATTATCAGTTCATTTTAATTTTTTGTTCAATAGAAGACCTAAGAATTTAGTGCATAACATTTCATTTATGTTATTGCATTGTCTCTTATAGTTATTGCATGTAAAGTTGAATTGTGTGTGTAAATCTCCATAAAATAATTTATAAGCATTTTGGTCCTAAATAGTGCAGAAGTAACATGAAATTTTTGTTATATTTTAATTAAAGAACTGAGGAGGCCCCAAAAATTGGAGACGAAATGTTTTCAATTCAAAAAAATTTTCCATTTCTGAATTTTGGCCTTTATTTGTGTTTTATTTATAATAACAAGTCAGGGGACAAAATAAGTTGTGACACAATTAATTGTTAAGGGAAGATGGAGTCTACCTGTGATATAGTGAAAATTATGACATTTTTATATCCCTTATTTTCCATACAACTTAATACACAATTATATTTACTACTACTCTTGTACATCAAAGCATAAAAATACTATCATTAAATTGTAAGAACAATAACATTGTAAAAATAAATTGTTTGGTACATCATTTTTTGTGGCACAAAATCAACTAGATATATGTTTCTGCAGTACTGATACAGTTACTCCTACCAATATTTGGCAGTGTCTATGACAAAAGCAGAGGTAAATAAAATCTTCTTGAGCTTTTGTCTGAGTCACTTCACTATAAAAACAATGTTTCCTTGGCTGATCTACTCATCGTCTTCAGGTGAATTGCCAATTTGTGGATCATGGACCTTTTTATAGATCCCACAGTTCAGGTTCACTTGGATCTGTAAGTGGATACTGTGATAGAGGTGTACCCACCACTCCTTCCTTCACTCAGTCTACTCCTGGATGCACTGAACATCCTGGTGCCAGCCTGCAGAGGTTCTTTTACTGGTTTCCCATTCCCTCTTTGTCCAGTAGCAGGTCACTGGTGTGCATTTGAACTTTCTGGTGCAACCCTGCTATAAGCAGGCCCCTCGCTTGGTTCAGGTGAAACCCAGAGTCTTTATTTAGAAGGTTGTACCCCAATTTTAATTTCTACAGCTTCCAGATCCACGTGGGCTCATACTGTGAGGCCTGTAAAAGGGCTCCACAATCCACAAATTGTCACTTCACCTAAAGAAGATGGATAGGACAGTCATGTTTTTAGAATAAAGTGACCTGGATGGAAAACCGAAAATATATATCTAAACCCCTAGATATAAACAAGTTTTTGGTAAAAGCTGTTTAATGGAAAATTTCACTACATCACAGCAAGCCCACATTTCTATCCCCCTTAAGCTATTTATGAAGAACCAGTTTAATAAAATTAGGAACACTATATTTATTCAATCAATAAATAAAACTGAAATAATTACCATAATAATAATTTGAAGTGTTCTGCCGTTGCAGATATGTATGGTATAACAAGTAAAATGGTAAAAGAATGTGCTGCTTCTACCACTTTTCCATTTAAAATCATTTTTAATAAATGCCTTCCTGTTGAAACACTTCCTAATACTTTGAAAAAATAATACATATCATATTACTCTATTTCTTGAAAGAATATAAAATTTTAATGTCACAGCATGGTTTTCTTAAAGGAAAGTCCACAGATAGCACAATGTATTACTTCATTCAAAATATCCAGAATTCATTGGATGAAGGACTGAACATAGCTGGCATATTTACAGATCTGTCTAAGTATTTTGACACTATAGATCACCAAATATTACTAAGAAAGTTGGAATATTATGGCACATGGGGAAATGTGTCACTTCTACTAATATTGTATCTTACAAACAATAAACAACAAATAGCAGTTGAAACTACATGTGGCCAACTTCATTTATCCAATTGGGAGTTTATAAGATGTGGAGTTCCTCAGGGAGGATTTCTTGGATCTTGAATTTTTATTCTATACATCTTCCAGGATCCATACATCCTCTAAAGTTAATTATCTACATGGATGATACAAATATTGTTATTGCAGATAAAAATTTCAATAATATCATTATAAGAGGACAGCACTCTGGTTATAAACCCTGGTTTAATAATAAATTATCCCTCAACTTAGATAGGACTATGTCACTTCAGTTTAGTGCTGAAGCTAGTAACAGACCCATAGTCAAATTTCAGCCATTGCACCTTTCCTGGGCATTATGATTGATGTTAAATTAAACTAGCTGGGAAACTAAGTTCAGTTTGTTATTCTCTAAGAACATTGATGCAACAAGTTGACAAAAAATATGTAAAAATGTTGTACTTCAAGTAGTTTCATTTAGTTATATGCTATGGCAATGAAATATTAAAATACTTTCTGCTATGAATTCTAGATCAAGTTACAAACCTTTATTTAAAAGTTTCCAAATAATTACTTAACCTAGTGGATACATTCATGAAATATTTAAGTTTGCAAAGTGGAACATAAATTTGTCAAACATATGGTAAATATCATGAGTATGCAACTAGAAATGTCTATGCCTTGCTCTATACCAGAAAATTATTCACCATACTGGGTTAATTTTATACAACAACCTTCCTCCAGAGGTATAACATTTTGTGAATCAGTGTAAAAATATTCTAGTAAATGGCATGTTCTACTCTGTACAGGAGTTTCTTGATCAGTACCCTAATAGTTGGAATTAATTTTCCTGAAAAAGTTTGAATGTGTTGCTTTGTAAAATTACCTATTACTTAACTTCCAAAGTCTGTGTTTACTGTTTCCGATGATTTTAGACTATATACTGTTTCCAATTATTTTTAACTATATACTGTTTATTTCAATTATTTATTTAAAGATTATTTTTAGTTAATTATGTTACTTTATTTTCATCTTACAAATATTTGTTACTTGATGTACTGCATATCCTCAACCAAGGATTTGTGGAAGCAACAATAAATCAAAATGTAGATGGTGAAAATTATTGTTACTAGCTTTTTCTAATATGTCTTAGTTGATTTTTACTGGAATACAGGTATCATTGGCAAAAAGTATAGCTTTGAAAGACAAATCTACTGTACTTGGATGGCATATATAAGGAACATTAGAGGCTGAAATACTGTGACCTGTGAAAATCCAGTCTTAATATTTCCCCTGTCTAATTTACATGTTTTACCCTATATGGAATTTTTAAATATTACCTGCTGTTTTTTATTTTCTAGGTAAAATTTAAACATTGAAAAATATTGTTCCAGTATTTCCATAATATTATTCAATTCAACATACCCTTCATGAATATAATTTATTGGGTTATTTCCAGAGAAGAAGAAGCAGTGCTGACCTAACATTAAGAATCCATTCAACCATTTCCCACCAAGTCTTTCATCAATCTACTTTTAACCTTAATAAAGATAAATCAATCAAATACTTATTTATAGCAACTTCTATGTTCATGTTTAAAGGCTACTGAATTAATTATAATTTTACTCACACAAGATTTTGCAAATATGTCATAATTATTTGCTTAAACTGCTTCTCATTCTCCAGAACTCACTTTTTCAAAGCTCATTATCATTCATGATAGCTGTAGCTTAAAGGAAATAATGTAATGATTGTATGAAAAGGTTCTAAGAAGAATAAATTAGATGAGAACAATTTTGGCTAAAGTTTTGCATAACAATCTTGAAGGACACAGAGTTCTAGGTCATGGAAGAAGAATGATGCAACTGATAGGTGACCTGAAGGGGAAAAGAAGATGGTAAAACTGAATCTCAGTACAGGGAAAGGTGGAGACGCAAAATTTAGGTCAAAGGACCTGCCAGTATACAGAACACTTGCTACATATAAAAACTTTACATGTTAAAATTGTTTGTATATGCTCTATTATTTTTGTGCAACTGACACACATATCTGAAGCAAATTTATGTATTTCAGGATCAGGATAGAAAAATATTGACCCAACCAGGAATTGAACCCAAAACCTCTGTTAGGTTAAATCCTCAAGTACTAAGTTCCATATCTAGTCTGGTTGAGATTTATCCATACTGATCCTTCAGTTCAGTTTCCTATCCTAGGTACAGATCTTCCAATGAAATCATTTCTTCTGTTCTTGAATAAATATTTTATTTAAATGTTTACTGACACTATCGTATATTACTCATTGAAATATTTTTGAAAACACAGGAAGGAAGGATAGCAGTTGATTGGGATCAAAATCATCAGTAATGCTTCTTTTAAAGAGTGGAACCACATCTGTATATTTTAACCCAGTGATCCCCAAACTATGTGCCATGACTCCCTGAGGTGTCACCGTTGTGTTTGGAATATATTTGTTACATTCAGCGCAGTAAAAGGTTTCACAGGATAATCGAAAATCCTTTAAACTTAAGTTCACAATCTTTTGTGATAAAAAAATGTATATTACACAGTTTTTGTATAGTACACTAATATTCACTTTATGTAATATTCTATATGAATTTATTATAAATGTGTATCTTTATCTATTCCACATTTATTACAATATTTTCAACATTCCTAACTGTGGGCTTTAAATGCATTCAGTAAACCAATGATGAGTGTCACAAAATATTGTGATACCTTAAGGGTGTCAGGAACCAAAATAGTTTAGCAAGTACTCATATACTGATATAAACTAAATGTTTAAAATTATTTGATATAGCAACAAAATTTATTGCTTGATTATTTATAGAGAATATTTTACTTTTAAATCAATATTTCTTTTAGTTTCTGTTTTTAATTGTTTCCTTGAATGTTTTGTTTTTGTTTGCAGAATTTTCCACATTTCTTGAAAACATATATCTGTATCTCATTCGTGTTTTAAGATATTTCTTGCATTTTAAAAATTATTCTCATTTATATTTCACTAAAGCCTTTTTCATATTTCATTTATCAATTTTTTGAGTAAATTTGTCTTTGTTAAAGTTTTTATTACTAATTTGGCTGCAAAATGTAAATAATGAGTTTAGAAAAGCATTTGATTAATCATTTATATTAATTTTATTGATTAACTCTTCCCTTTGTGCTTGTCTTCAGTTTTCAATGATTCATTGTAATATTTTTGACATGAAAGAATTTAGTATTTTAAATTAATAAACCAACCAAATTTGTCAGAAATATATTTAAATTAGATAAAATTATAATATACTAATAAAATAAATATTGGCACAAAAATTACAAGCAATTATAAAAATACTCAAATAACGAAATTATATTGATATAACCACTTTTCACTCATTATTTAAAAATATGGCCAGAGCTTTGTGCCCTTCCTAAAATCCACAAACTCATCTGTCATTCAGAATTATTTCTTCTCCCAACAGCACCTTTCAAAACATTTCTATATTTTTTTTCATGTTTATAAATAGGGTCTAAATGATTGTTTCACAACCTTTTCTATACCATGCCCACACAAAAGTTTTCTGATGCTTCCTACATAACATATTGTTGTTGTTGTAATAATGAGCCCTAAGACTGGTCTGATGCAACCCTCCATGCTAACCTATCTGGTGCAAGCCTTTTCATTTCTGCATAACTACCTCATCCCACATCTTCCCTAATCAGCTTAGCGGATTCCATCCTTGCCCATCCTCTTCTATTCTTACCCCACACACTTCCCTCTAATGCTAATTTTACACGATCCTCATGTCTCAAATCCTGGCCTATTAATCTATCTCTTCTATTGGTGAAAATCCTCCAAATTGTTCTCTCTTCCTCAAATTAACTATATATATGTATATTATTACACAATTGCAATATTTAAATGATAACTTTATTTCATTATATTTTATTTATCATGGGCACTCAGGTGCATGTTTTTAAAGTGTTACATACCTCAAAATAATCTCTAACTTGGTCGTTTTCCTGTAGCAGCTCTTGTGCAGCATGCTCGTCTCTACAGTATGCAACATGTTTGTCAAAGTCACGTTCCTTAAAAAAAAGTAAATATACAGAAAATTAATAAATATTTTAATTTTCATTAATGAGATCAAACATTTTATATCTATAATATTAACAAATATGATGATATGTATACATATTTCTAAATTAAATAATAATGTAATTTCAAATTAGGATCCCTTGTATTTGGGTGGAAATATTGTATTTTTTTTCATTTCAAATTAGACTCCTAATAAGGCTGATCATTTAGTACCATAAAAACATCGGCTTCATAATTTAAAAACATTAAATGTACAGAGTGGATAAAAATCTCCAAAAAATTTAATTCATAATTCCATGGATTTTGCTGTCGGCATGTCAAGCTTGGGTAAACCATTATAATTATTTATCTAAATAACAGGGTTAAAAATGTATTTTCATACATAAAAAGTTAAAGAAAAACATTTTGGTAACTGGTAAAACAATTTAATTTGTTTTACGCATTTGTGATACTGGTTTGAACAGATTTTAAAGAAACTAATTTCTTCTTATTATTATTATTACCACTATTAAAACTGTAATCAAAATTCAAGAAAATCTAAGAATACCATAATTGATTATACACAACAAA
This sequence comes from Eucriotettix oculatus, assembly GCA_034510155.1. Taxonomy (NCBI): domain Eukaryota; kingdom Metazoa; phylum Arthropoda; class Insecta; order Orthoptera; family Tetrigidae; genus Eucriotettix; species Eucriotettix oculatus. The sequence continues at coordinate 41,511,850 of CM067379.1, forward strand.
AGTAGAGGAAACAACTAGCCTTTCTTAAGATGTCAATTACAATGTTCAACTTTTGGCAATCTATTTATTAATTACAATGTAGTATGCTTGCTATTTGGGTAATGTATTCAATACTTATTTGGGGTCACACACTCTAGTGAAATACTTGGTAGCCAAAACACAGTAGGTAAAGACATGATGTTAACTGAAGCCAATTTATTGATATTGAACAATTCCAATTTTGGACATGATTTAACTCAATACAATGAGACACTGTACCAACCACAAGGTGTATAAATTCTATGTATAAACTTTGAGATCCCCCAAATTTTGTTGGTCTAATTGGGACGTGACTAAATAAAACATTGTGGCATCCTAGAAGTAAGAAATATTTGTTCACTCTGATGAAGTGGAGGTCAATAACTCATGACAGAGAATGATTAGTCAGAGTCACTGTGTTAAAGAAACAGTTCAACATGTGCACTGACCCAGCAATATACTGTGTACCTTTATTGATGTTAAAATCAATCATCTAGGAGCACCCTAATTAATGCCATTATAGCATTCAAATCTTTAGATCCAGTCCTGGCAGATCCATAAATGTTGACTATGCAAATCACAAAGCATGCCATCCAAAATTTAGATCAATTAAGGGAAATTGTGAAAATTATTTATCAACTTCAGTTATCTTTTGAAAAATCATTTATGTTTTGCTTGGCCCAAACCAATGTTTTTTTATATATACTTAATTTAATTAATTAGTAAATAATACAGTAATTGTTAATTTTTGTGCAATTATGAGACCAAATTCACGGAAGACCTCAAAAATTGACATTAATTGCAACATGAGGCAGAATATTATTTGATGACACTTGCAACCTAAACTTTGATACCTAATGGAAACAAAAAATTGTGTTATACAAAAAAATTAGAAATAATAATGAAAATGGTCTGTTCTGACAAATGCAATGAAATTAATATCACTGATGTTTTACATAAATTGTCTTTTATAAAGCATTTGTGGAGAAACATCCACTTTGGTAAACACTCAAAACAAATAATGGGCTCCTTATAAAAAAGTAAAAGTGATAGATATTCATTTAACATATGTATGTACTTAAGAAATTTACAAAGTACATTACATATAAAACAATTTGTAGTATGTATTGCATATATGTAATTGAAAAGTGTAAAAACAATTTAAGGTTAAAAACATGAATATATGTATAATTCACTTGAAATGTTTGCAATATTCTTTTGTTTTAATTGTCATTTCTCTGTTTTAGTGTCATCTGGATTCGCTGGATGTTTGGACTAGCAGGGCTTGGATTAGCAAGACTCTACTGTACAAATTTAAGATCAGTCCACTACTAGTCTGTCTTTGTTTCCTATACAATTTATTATTATTTGGACTTTATTACATTTTTTTACTATTTCAGTGTCAATTTTCGAGAGAAAATTTTTCTGTAAACAAGTATCTTATACCCTATACACTTTCCAAGTATCCAACCCCACCCTTGACCAACTTACAAAACACAGTCCACCCCTTTTACCACTGGTATGCAATCCAACATTGATATTAAAACCATTCTCCCCAGAGTATTCCCCAGCTGCCCAAGGGTCACACACTAACACCATCCTAACCTCCACGACATCCTCATCCACCCCAGCAGACGACTACTTCATACTCTACCATGTAAGTTGACCCTGTGGTAGGTGCAAGTTCCATGTATAACCTATCATTCCACCTACAAAAATCCTTCCCAAATTGACATCGTCAAAATTAAAGAAAGCATAACCTGCCTGCCCTTCCATGTCATTTACCAGATAAATTGTAAACTCTGTCCTGCTTTCTATAGTGTCCAAACTAAACAATCTCTTCCTGAAGATATTGTTAACACTGCAGCACAGTAAAACTGTCTAAACTGTTAAAATGTGTTATGTTGGCAGACATAAAAAATATTTTTGGTTGGCAATACTGAGAATGAAAACCAGATAATTGTTTAAATGTTTTTAAAATTATGGTGTGCTTATTATTTCACTCCTCAAATGTATCTGAACATCTAAAAAAAATTAAAAGTTTTAAGTACTAAAACTAAATTATTTTAACTAAAACCCATTTCCCTATAACTTTCTCTCCAACACATCCTTCATTCCTGGACTTGATATCCTCTACTGTCCTTCTTTTAAAGCTTTCTTTTTACTTTTCTCCTGTTTTTGTTTAAATGCATTTTCTGTTTTATTTTCATTACTTTTCCCATGTTGCAACTGTCAAATGTAGAGAAAAAATTGTTGTCTTCATTGTATGTTGATTGTTGCCATCTAATTACTAGTGAACTGTAATTTGAATTGTTACTAAGTGGTTGGCCATCTCACTGTTCAGACACTGCTTGAATGAGTGTGTTTAGATTCTCAAATATTCACACTTTCCTACTCCCCTGAAGTCGGCACATACTGTTTATTTCAGGTAAGTCAATAACTTATTCTCCACCTCTTTTTCATAACCAATTTAATATTCCTCATGAATGATTTTTGAATTGTGACTAAGGCACAAATTGGATAGCAAGTAAAGATAGAAATATGGTAAGCAGGTAGAATAGACAAATTAGAAGAAACACAAAATATATTCATATCATGAATTATAACATTATATCTTACCAGTCTCAGAAAAGTGCGTCCCAACATTCGTGGTTCACTGGCATAATATTTTACACCTTCTATTAGAACCCTGAAAAAAAAGATGATTGAATAATTTTTTATTCTTAATTCTCTCGATGGAATTTGTATAACATCTTATTTCAAATTGAATCATTAAATTTTAATTGTATTTGTATTAAACATACATATATATATATAAGGAAAGGAAAGAGAGATAGAAAGTAGGTGACTTACGTGAGGTTCATAGATGGTAGACACCTTGTGAGGTTTAGAGTACTTGAATTTTCGGAGGCATTGGCTAGCCGATCACTGGAAATGTCTTCCTAACTTTCTGATGAAGGAGGCGGTGCCTCTGAAAATTCAAGTACTCTAAACCTCACAAGGTGTCTACCATCTATGAACCTTGGGTAAGTCACCTACTTTCTATCTCTCTGTCCTTCCCCTATTAATTATATATATATTTACTGAGCATAAATTGGTAACCATCTAAAAATGTTATTAAAATATTCTTAATTAGAATACATGATAGCTTATTTCAAAAGCACTAGTCCTGTAGGCAATTCATAATAAAGGCTTAGTAAAAAACCAATAATATTTTACAGTAGAGTAGGGTGGTAAGTGAAATGTAATAATTTATTCATATCTCTTCTTCTGTTTAGAAAGATTTCTTTAGCTTTGTTTTTCAGAGAGTTCATATGGTATTTTGTTTTGGATATAAATTAATTTAATAAATAACTAAACCATTCAATTCTAGTGTAAAAAAGAACTTATTTTAGAAAGAAAGTAATACAGATTTTGGAATATGATCATTAATATGAGTATAAAATATGGATACGTGAAGCATAAGTTGTATAATTCAAGATTGTAACAGAAAAATGACCTATTTAAATTACTTAAAAATAGATTGGTGGTTACAGAACAAAGCAAATAATAATAAAAATTATTTATTGCCAAAAACAAATTAATGTCAAGCAACCATCAGGTTTTAACAGAGTATGTGCAAGACTACCTTAATGATAATAAGAAATACTTAATTCCATAATTTCATGATTTAATTCAAAGAATTGTTCGACAGTATATATAGGTTTAATGTGTAATAATTTTCTTACAGTCCACAGTACTTTGGAGGTAAGGAGTTTTCTAATACTAATTGTACAGTTTCACCCTCAGACTCTCAGGGCCACAGTTGGCCTTAGTAGTCTTCAGTGTGCCCTTCCAGTTGACATCAACCATCAATTTAAGGTAAGAAAATAACTTTTTTTGTCCACTTTATTATTATTTTGACTTTCCTTATATAAATGTATGTATAAAATTAAGTTTTATTAGTAACGTTCAATGAACACAGTTACTTACGTATTATGAAAGTCTGCTATTTGTTTCAAGTTGCTGAAGATGACATCCTTATTATCTCTGACAACACGTGGCACACTGCTGCTGTCTAGTGGTTGCATATAGCATTCTACTACTTGACGCAGGTCTCTACCAAACTCCTCTTCTGTTTCTACTAATTCTCGTACAACAGCCCTGGGAAAATTAATTAGCCATTAATATTGATTAAATTACTTTTTTCATCAAATGAAATAATTATAAAGTAAATTTTTTATAGTTTTATATAAACTTAAAAGAGACTTTTACTCATTATAATATAATAAAGAAAATAACAATTCAAAGTGGAAATCACTCCATAGCGAAATAAAAATGTAAAACAGTTTTCTCATTAATTGTAGGTTGTGAAAATAGAATAAAGAAATAATAAAAATCCAATAATACACCTCCTTCACTTTTTAAGGAATGGCTTGATGATATAATAGCTAATGTAAATACAAAATAGATGTAGCAAAGTATTCCATGTATTATTATGTGAATAAAAGTAGTAATTTCTGGTATAATTGTATGTATCTTGACTTTTACAAGGTTAATTGTGTGAGTACAATCTAACTTTTCCAATGAGATAATTAAGTTTAATATATGGGGAAAGGACAGAGATAGAAAGGTGACTTACCTGAGGTTCATAGATGGTAGGTTCATGATATATATGTTGTGAGGGTCCATTCTACCTTTCAAGCAGTGACAATCAGTTGTTTTCGAGACACAGATATAAAAGTATTGTTTGGAGCAGATTAGTGGATGTAAAGACATCTAATAAAGCCAACCTCCTGTGGTGTAGTGGCTAGCGTTGCTGCCTCACAACCCATAGGTCCTGGGTTCGATTCCTTGCATGGACTTGGATGTTTGTGTTGTCATGGTCACAAAGACCGGGATTAAGACTGTTGGAGGATCAATTTGCTGACCATGAGCCACTCCAAATTCAGAATGTGTCATGCAAGATGACAGTCCACAGCCGACTCAGCCCTCAATGGGCTTGAGAGCCAAGGAGGAAGGAAGGACTTTCAAAAACTGTGTTAGACCCTTTTCTATTAAAAGGGAAATTCAGAATTCCAGCCTAGAATATCTAAGGATTTAGGACTTGACTAGACTATGGTATGTAAAATTGTTGGTTTACTACCTTATGAATTGGATCACTCATGATGGGATACACAATTGCAGGAAATTAATATGGCAAAATTATTTGGGACTGCTTTGGATCACACTAAAAAAAATGCATGTTTACATGGTGATGTATATATCAATGAGAAAGTTTATACCAATATTAATTAGAAATTTTCAAGCATAAGTGCAACTTTGCCAAGTAATGACATTATTCTAAAATATGGATCTGTAGCCCGCTAATATATGTACTTTCTCATTATAAAGGAGATTTTTGCTTATTTGTAGTATAGCATATCTTTATAGTTTTTTATTACACTGAAGACATCAATTGTTGGTTAGAGCCATTTAAATTTTATGACAATATTTTTATAGCTATAGACAAAATCATCAAGCAAGTGTCAATAAAAATTCAGAAAATTACTAACTAATTTAATTACAATTCCAGGAAGACTATATACACACACTCTCTTATACATATACCAAATTATTATGTTATGTAAATTTATGGTTTTATATTTGTACAGTATTATTCACTTACTCTCTTCGACGTTGGGCAACATCTGGCTTCAGTTCTGAACCACCAGGTTCTTCATCAGTCCTAGCCAGAACTTTTGCTGGAACCCAACCCTGCACATTAGGATCTTCTAGAAGCCGAACTAAAAACCTTAAAAACGTGATAAATAATTTTATTATATTACAAAGTGAAACCAGTTTTAAATTTGAAGACTATTTCTTAAACATCAAAACATTATAAAACAATCTACATGAAACTTTAGCAAACACATTCAATTACAATTTACTTATAATGAAGTATATAGTAAACACTTTTTTGATTTTTTTGTTTTTATTTTATATTTTCTTAGAGGAAGACACAATTTCCTACATATAATATATAAGCTTTATTTAAATTTGTAGGCTGGTATTACCTCAATGTGATTTTAAAATTATCTATACATATCTTTACTCTGACGTACAAGGCATACTTTTTGTCTTGCCTACATTTTCTTACAATTTCTTGTTTCTTTTACATCTAGTTGTTCACCCATATATTTTTATTGTAATTTTATAAGACAGAGAAACAAATTATTTCTCTAAACCCTAAATTCATGTCTTTGTGAATATTTTATAATTAACCTTTCTTACCTCACCACATAATAACAGGGACTCTGAACATTATTTAACAGATATCAGGTACATCACTGTATATATAAGCAATCTGTACAAAAAAATTATTCAACAACCCTAATATTCTTGGATCCACTTCCTACATTGATTTAGCCACCATGAGGAGTGTTAGTGTTAATGTCAAATTATGAACTTAACACAAGTATTAGTCACATTAGGTATTTAATATTAACACCCTCCTTATGTAACATGATTTGAAAATAGACTTAAATGACAAATGAAGTTACATTTTGAATCCCTGCAATCTAAAAATTATTGATATGACACTAATATCTACAGTTTTGACATGTCATCCTCTTCTAACTTCACCTCTAGGAGTGCTAGAGAGCTTCTGTGTTATAATTTGCATTTCTGTTATACTGTGTGATCAGATTTATTATTATTATTATTCTAAAAGTTTCTTTAAATGAAATTATCTCATTTTCTTCCAAACTGCTTTGCATTAGTATGTTTCACCCAGTTAATTACTGACATATCTTTAATGGATCTGTTCCACTTAATACTTGACTGACCTCTTTGGCACTATCTTTCTTTACATATTAGAGCAGTATTTGTCAGCCACCTTACATTGTGACAACATATGCCTACTACTGTTGATATGTTCCTCTAAAGTCCAACTTTTGCCATACCTTTCACAAAGCCATTCCTCATACAGTACTTTATCATTGTTTTTGCCTCTATTCATTGCATAAGAATCTGTCTTTTTATTTTATGAATTCGTCTAAAAATTCAGTTTAATGTACTTTATGACATTTTGTTGATTGGTAAACCCTGTTAATTAATGGACACATTTTTCTATGTAATATAACACCAGATTGATTATAATATTTTTAATTGGGGATGTTCTCAACAGCCATTGTATTTGATATTCTTTATAATTTTGCTTCATTCCTTTTCTTACTATCTGAAAATGGTCACAGGTTAAAAATCACTTTTGATTCATGTCTGTTATCTTAATTGGTTTTTATATCAAGACATTACAATTATTTGGTAATTTCATTAGTCGCAAATTAGGTTATTAGAATTAACTATCCCATTATTGTGATTTAGAATCATCTTCTAGCTGTTCAACAATTTCTATCTTCCAAGAATTGAGTGGAGCCATGAAGTTTTATTATATCTGTTACTCCATTGTGCAGCTAAGAATCTACAACTTGCTTCACATACTAAAAATTTTAATCTTTTGCTAACATTATCATAATAATGGCTTTCTCTACAAGTTCTGGCATAACTATAACACATTTTTCTAGCAGTATTGCCTTGCTTACTAATTGAAAATTTTGAATTATTTCATAATCTCTGTGTCCCATCATATGTCAATTTAGTTTACTGAATTGTAACACTATGAATGTACGCACATTTTTATTATACATTCTTATTATTTATAACTGTTTGCAGTTAGCATAATAATGTAGAAGGTACGTGACATTATAATCTAAAAGTATAGCTTGAAAATTACTTTTGGAGAAAATAATAATTTTTAAAATCTTATAATTTTATAAAGAAGAAAAGGTGAATAGGAAATATTTTATTGAAAATTTTATCAACTTTAATTCCATGAAGTCTTTTTTGAAAGGTCCAACTATTTGTATAGTAAATTACAACGACATGTTAGCTAGAAAAATAAGGGTAATTCCTTCTACCAGTTCCTCTTGCAGACCCCATGATATTTGAACATTAAACACCCAAAAGAAGAAAAAGAAACCATTTTTGAACATTGTTGGCTATAGTATGATAACTTCGTGTTTATAAGCAAAAAATTGTACTACAATCGAATATTGTATTGAAACTGAAGAGTAAAGAATTTGACTAATACAATATACCTGGTATTGAAATTGGATCGATAACTTGGACGATTGATAACATTGCTCAGTCATTTAAGCAAAGTGCTGTTAAGGGAATAACAGGATGAAAGTTGCAATGGCCGAGAAGAATAAATATAAATGAATCGGAAACGATTCTATTCTCAAGAAGCTGCACTTGGAGAACAAGTTCACAAATATGAGTACTGTATTATGCATTAAGAAATGTTATCGCAGGAATAGGACCACTATAATCTATCCATAATTAATTGAACACTTTGTCTCATAATATTAGACAGCTCTAATGTATTTACACAGAAATTCAATTCTTGTGAGATGACCTTGAAGGTGTGAGCTAATATTATAGAAGATTATCATTATATGAAAGCAGCCTGTAACATTTAGACATGAGAGGGTTGATTGAGCTTTAGTAAATAGAGGGCTTGTAATGCGTTTCTAGAGGCATGGATATAAGACGCCCCAATTTCCAAACACGACGTCCCCTCGAACCGCCCAAGAATAGCACTATCCCTGTGGCTTCACAGACACACTGCGTTAATTTTAACATGCTGAATCACTTCCATGCAGTTCTGGCCAGCTGAGCTTTCGCTTCTTTTCATTAATTACGGAGCGCCGATCCGGATGCTACAAAGTCGTGAGTAATGCGTGTTTAAAGCGCGAACTTTCGTCGGCCTCTATGTAGAATCATGAAAATGTTAAGTGCTTGGGAGTAGTTAAAATCATGAAAAGATGCCATAAGTTGCCAGGGCTTTAAATGCTGAAATAAAGAACACAATAAAATTATACGCGACCGTAAAAGAGAGAGCGATTACGATTCTCTATTTCAGCGTGACGATCGAGGAAGCAATTTAGATTAAGACCTCGAAGAAATAAACATGATTTGTTGGTCCTCTTTACTTACGTTAATCGCCAATAAAATTATAAGGTTGCTGTGACACCCACATCGTAATATGCTACGTCAAATTTATAAAGCAGCACAAAATTCCGTAGCGTCATAACTCGTAATTGTTTTTGCAGAAACCAAAAGGTTATTTCTCATAATGAACTCCATTGACGTCAATATAGCCTATTTCATCAAGCAAAGGTCTAAACTGTTCCCAAATAACCTCTTGAATCGAATATTCTAGGCTTTTACCTGCACATGTTTAAGCGAAACATCGAGTAGAATCCTTTAACTATAGCCCGGTTGCCTTGCTCTACCTTCCACACCCCTAGTTTTCAATTCCCTTCCTATGCTATTAAAGGGGAGTTGTCAGTTTCAGGATCACCCTCATGTAGCCTATTAACCAAAAAAATATATATTTCGAAACAAACTTCCAGACAGACAGAAACTTCAATTATATTTATTGGGATAGATTATTTTATTTGATTTAAAAATGAGCTATTACTAAATATTAAAAATTACCTGACGTGACCAATTTACATGTACATCTTATAGACAATCCAAAGAAGTTTATTATTTCTCGGGCAGTTAGCTCTCTGCCAACTATTGGCTAATTACAACGCGAATCCTGCTGCAACAATAGATGGAGTGAGATGCCCCCTCTCTCTTGCATGCTACCAAAATTACGCTTATAATTACACAGTAAGTCGGATGAATGGTATAGGAACGCCTAATCAGACGACTAATGCAGCTGTTCCCAAAGCAAATGGTGGCCCAAATACTTGTGAATCAATAAATATTGTGTAAATGCAGGTGTTCATTTCATTTTGTCCAACCCTGTGGAGTGTGGTAAAAAGACGGTGCCTTCGTCTATGCATTCCATTCGTAGAAATATATGTTTAAACAATGACAGCAGCGTTGAGCAAGCACGTTTGAAGGTAAGTTCCTTCTCGAAAGACACTACGCATCTCCCCCTCCTTCTTTTTCTACTGCGCAACAGACATGCCATGTTATAGCTCACGAATAATAGTAATAAAGTGTGTATCGTGACTTTTTTCAGTCAACTGCTTATATTACCTCTCACAATAATATTTACGACGATAATTGCGGAAGATATTAATAATACTACAACGGCGATAGTGTTACTCAGCTGTTCATAGTATGCTAAATTTATAACTCCTTCTGCGTAGCGTGTTATAATGCCCAATTTTTAAAAGCTGAAAGTTTTAAAACTCAGTTGGCACACATTTGTAATCCAAATGCATTTTTCCGAATTTTAAGAATCAGAAACACATAATGCGGTTGTTTTTGCAGTGTGAAGAAAGTCTCCATTTTTATGAGTTACAGGCAACATGAGGGTGATCCTGAAACAGGCAACTCCTCTTTAATAGCATAGGAAGGGAATTGCAAAGGTAGATGGAGCAAGGTAGCCAAGGGTTTATTAGGGTCCGAGGACTTTAGTTTAAGGATCCTATCCGCTGGTTCAGCTAAAATAGATGCAGGGAAAACCTTATAAAACCTGAATCAGGCAGGTTTGGCTTTTGGGTATGATGAGTTTACTGTGGGGTCGAAGCACAAATAATTATTCCTAAATTAATTAACGTGCTGTAGCGCATATGCACCAGCCGCCCCTGATGTACCTGGTCTGGTCCTCAGGGTCCACGTCTCTCTGGCGAGGGTCTGTGTACTTCCTCCTTGGCCGCACTGACAGCTTGTGGCGCGCCGCGGAACTGTCCAGCAGTCCTGGCGTCGACTCCCCAAGGTTCAGGTCGGGGTCCAGGCGTGGTCGTCTGAAACGTGTCACCGTACATTAAAGCTATTTTGGTGTTGTGATTTACAGTTATATATCCTTAATTATACAAATCTTTGATGAGATTGACTTCAACTGTAAGGTGTAAAGGGTTGTTAAGAGTATTGAAAATACCTTCGTTACAAGTGATGAAAACTAAGTCAACTAAGAATAAAATTTACAAGTTCACTATTAAGAAAATTACACTACATGATAATAACAAAAAGGAATACATTAAAGAATCAACGTCAAATAGCTGGGAATCCACATAGACAAAAAACTGAACTGGAAGAAACGAATTACAAAAAGAGAAAGCATCTCAAAATAATAGCAAGAGATCCTGCTAATAGAAAGGAAATTCAATATTTCGGTACAAAACAAAATCCGTATTTATAAAACAGTAATAAAAACCATATGGCATAAAAATATGGGTCTATTCTTCAAAATCAAAAATTGACATCCTCAGATTTCAATAACAAACTATTCGACTAGTGGCTACCCCAAGGTATGTGATAAACCCCTCCATTCATGAAGACCTGTACGTGTCTACACTTCCTCAAGTTATGCACGGAAAAATCACCAAACACCACAACAAGAACGTAGAGGACCACCAAGACCCACTGCTAGAGGAACTGTAAAGGCAAATCTATAACAATAAATAAAATCGAAGTGTCTGTCTGTCTGCGTGTTTATCTCGAATAAACTCAGAAACGGCTCAAACGGATTTCAATGAAAATTTGAGGGTTTAAAGACAGGAGATTTAATTTAAATATTAGTGCATATTTCATTTCAATATATTGCAGAAGATATTAATATATACATATAAATCTAATTTTCTTCCGTACGTGAATTCAAGTCTCCAAATATAACTGCGGGTAGCCTATACTCTTTATCTGTTTATGTTCCAAAACGGCTTAACGGATTTCAATGAAAATTACAGGGATTAAAACAGGACGTTCAACTTAAATTTTCGTGTATGTTTCAATTCGATATCTTGCAGAGTTCAGAAGATATTAATGTAAATATTTATGAATCCATTGAATTGCCGCTCGAAAGGTGGCGTGAAAACCAACTGTGAGTAATAAGTCCTGTTAGGCGTTTCCAAACCCATTTATCCCACTTACTGTTTCATTATAACCCTAATTTTGGCAGCATGAGAGAGAGCGAATATTCTCAATCCATCTATTGTTGCAGTAGGATTCGCGCCTATTGATGGCAGAGAGCTAACTCCCTGAGAAACTTCTTTGGATCGTCAATACGCATACATTTATGCAAACATAAATTGGTTTTATTTGTCGCGTCAAGTAATTTAATTTTAATATTTATAAATGCTCATTTTTATGCACGATATCTACAGATCCTTACAGTTGTTGTAAACATTTCTTATTCTTGGACATACAATTAGAAATGTCAGTATGTGAACATTAGAGAAAGTGTCATAAAACATGAAAAGATGACGAAAGTAATCAACCCCAAAAGGAGAAAACAAATGTACCAAGATATAACGAATGTTAGAAGTAGATTATATTCTTCGATTTATAAAATAATTATTCTACAATTAATAATAGTAAAAATTTTATAGGATTCATTATTGTACCATATTTTGAAAAAATATAAATTTGTTTACGAATTACACTGTAAGGCCAATATTTTCCTAATTTAAATTTTGTGAAAATCTGTAAAGATTGTATAAATAATTCTGATAAACACAATGTTGAGTATAAAATTCAGTGATTAGGCTGTAAAGATTGTTATATTGGGTATACTAAGCGCAAGCGTTAATTAATTAGCTTCTTTGTCAGTATTTTTATAATTTAAAATATTACGACCTTTTGTCTCTCATTTGAGACTTCTTCAGGTACTAAAAAATTAAAAAATTTATTACATTGGGTAGCATGTTATGAAACTTTTTAAATTGTTTTAAAAATAAAATAAATGGAATTTTTCATAACATATTACCTCGTTGTAATATTTAATATTTTAAATTATGAAAATACTGACAGAGGCTGATTAAATAAACATTTATTCAGAAAAATTATTTAATTGTAAATCTTGTAATTTAAAAATAATCAGTCACAACAATGTGAGATTTGCGATCTGTTTCCTTGCCAATGTTATTACGACTCCGGACGTTGCAGTAGAAACATGAATTTTTTTTTTTGGATTTCAATTGTGAGTACCTACAACATAAGTTTATTTATTTATATTCAACTATGTATATATATTATATAATTTTTGTAGGAAAAACTGAGGAAGAAACGAGTAACTGATATGGATAGGATCCTTAAACTATAGTTATCTTTGCTACCCCTCTTGCTATTCTTACAGCCACAAAATTGGTAACGCTCAGCTAATTTTTTTAATCAGGTTTATATTAAACACAGATAACCTCTACTTGAGTTTTATAATTAAATCGATAAAAGTTAATGAAATAATTATTAAGAATATATTTTAGTTTAATTAAATTAGGAACCTTACGAGTAAAATTATTTGGTGTAATTTATTAATGAAGAATCTACGATTCTATGTAATCAATAGTTTTAACTCATGATATATGTTTTAAAAATATTTCATTAATCCTGTAAATTTTGTATTCATTTATCTTTGAAGTTCAGGTGACCCTGAACATTTTTATTTATTATTGGTTGGGTTCCCTGTAAATCTCGGGAATTCATTTATATTAGGCCACTATAGTATTTAATTCGATAGTAATCTCTCTGTCCCCTATTTTATGAGAGATGACCGCGATGACCGAGTATCTTAATCGAGTCAAGAAATATTCCGGCGCCTCAAGTAATCACAGTAACTTAAAAATAATACCCTGCAATAATACCTGTAGATACATATATACACATGTTTATGAAAAAATAAATTGAATGTGAGCTGCACTGCGATTTATAAAATATTTTGCATTATTATTAACTCATTTGAAAGTATAATTACTTAAATAAAATGATAGTCAAATTTAATAATTCACGCGTAACATCAATTTAATTATCTTGCTTGACAGGCTTGACACGTTAGGGGATAATATATCCATTTGCAAGTTTTTTATGACTTTAGGATAGGAAAGTTTTTGTCCTGAAAGAAGGGGGGGAGGAAGGGACCCCAATCTTCAGAAGATCGACAGAAAATTTCTCAGCGATGATCAGAGCTACACACCAAAATTTCACGTCAAACTGATTAATGGAATAGGAACGCCCTAGGGCAAACCTTATAAATCGCATTTGATTTTGAACAGGTCTGGCTTTGGAGCAGCAATTAAATTTATTTATAAATATTTACATTAATATCTACTGAACCCTGAAATATATCCAAGTGAAACATACACGAAAATTCGGGAAAAACATCCAGACAGACACTTTAATTTTATTTATTGCTATATAATGATATAATAATGTAAGTTCAAGCACAGTCATCAACTAATTTTAAATTTCGAGTGTTTCTTTACTTTAGAAGCATAATGCTTAGATGTTTTATTGAAAAAAATTTTGATACATCAACAAATCAAGTAAAATGCCTGGAGAACTTTGAAAATGTTTCTCGCTCTAGTTAAACGATTGAAGAGAATCGGAAACCGGGAAAATCTCCGAGGAATGTAAGAAATAGGGGAAGGGGGGTGCGACTACGCACTTGGAATTCAGAGGGAATTTTGACACACATTTGAGCGCGATGGTTTCCGCGACAAGGGTATAGGAATGTGGTATGCTGACAGCGCCTCGTGATGCCCTGTTGAGAGAGATTAAGTAAAGTTACTTTTAAACACTCAAATGTGTGCCAAATGTCGTAACAGCACCGTCTCGGCAACAAAGCGAGATACAGTGGAAACACCTGAAAACGCAGAAAGATGAAATAGTTGCAACTATATTGAGAAGAGAAATGGGGGAAAAAGTGGTTGCTCCTCTTCATATCATGAAACAAACACATTTGAGCCTCGCACAGAAAACGCGAACATTCATGAAGTCGAATCTATAAGAACGGTAACAATTTAAAGTGCAGAAGTAAAGTATATGATATGGAAAAACAGTCTTAATGGAAAGTGGGAAAGATGACCGATTTCTTTTTGAACGAATTTTACGAAACATGAAACGCAGGAAAAAGCGAATAACGTCCTAATTTATATTCCCAACTACGTAGATAATTAATCTAAATAACCCTATGTTAATCCTAAACTCAAAATAAGACACAGTTTGACTGCTTGAAACAAAAATTTTTAAGAAACATTTGAACTTTCACTATCATTAACAATTACTTAAGAAAACTTTTAACTACGGAACTAGTTTGAATTTTTAAAAGAGAACAAGTAATTTTTGTTGAAATGTCTGTTATTAGTATAAATTCAACAACTAAAATACCCAGATAGACTTTTAAATTTACAGTTCAATTAAAAATTCCATATGGTTAGTTCCTAAAGTGGCCTGTCATTAGATTTGTGAAACATAAAGATCATGTTTATGACCGAATAGTGTAACATTTATAATTGAATTATAATTTTTGAAAATGAGTTTCGCTCATTTTATTCGATCTAAACTATACAGGCGTAATGAAAATACTATTACTATAATCAAATAGCCTTAGAAAGAATAGTAAGGAAATGTTGATACTAACAGTGTTAGCTATTTTATTTATCTAAGATAATATTAGCTCCGATTACTTTTGAGATGTAATAGTAAAATGACTCTATTTATAAAATTAATAAACTAATAGAAAAGTAGACAATAATCCAGATTTGTAAAATCTAAATAAAGCTTATTTTACTAAATTATTATCCCATAAATTTGATTAACAAAAATGTCAAAATTAGATTGAATAAAATCAAGTAGAAAAAATACAATTTACAAGTTAAAAAGGTTAGTAACAGAAAATTGAGTTTTATTGTTTTACCTTACATTGCATATAATTTTAATAATTCACTTATTTGCTAACGACATTGTTGGTGTTATTAGATCAATGAGTAATTTAAATTTTGTCAAGAGATCAAAGGAAAAATTAACGTTCATGACGAACATAATGTTATTTATAAAATTGCTTGCTGAGATTTTAATACTCTTTATATTGATCAAACCTAGCAAGCACTAAAAACGCGGATTAAAGAGCATAAAAGTAACATCAAATGTGGTAGTTGTGCAGAAGCACGTTTATCTCCAAAAACATAATGAATGAAATTACTGCACAAGAGTGATGAGCGAAATGCTACTACTGTATTATAGCTTGTAGTTCTATTGATTTAATTTGCCATTATTTATTTATATCTTTTACATTTTTACGTGCTTAATTTTAACGGTCTACAATATAAACGTTTACTACTGTATTCTTAAATCTCATTTGGTTATAACCGTCATTGGACACAGCCCAGTACGCAAAATTTTCACTTTTGGATCTCTGTATATAAATAAAATTTATTTGCATCCATTCAAGAAATAAAGGTCTGACTTTTTACGTTTGGCACTAAATGAATTGAAAATTAAAGAATTTGTATTCTAACGAAATTTAAAATTAGATTTCTAATGTTATTAATTTTTTGTTTGTAACTAACACTAGTTTTTTTCCTGAAACGTCCCAAAAATGAGGACGAAACGTTGAATTTAATGTACTGAATAATATGAATAATGAATTCAATATCTTTTATAAAAATTACCTCGAAAACATCACTTATAGTTTACAAAGAGATTGTTTAGTCTGATTCCCAAATGACGTATGGTTGGTGGGTAAATTAACATCACTAACATTTCCGGCTCTCTGAATTTTTCTAATGAACTAATTATTAGTGTAGTAATTCTGTTTTAAAACAGAACGCTCGGATGTAGATTTTGGCACAAAAACGCAGGTTTTAATTAAACTAGACCTTAACCCTATCAACAACACTTTGGAATGCAATACCGGATTCAGTGGCTAGGTCGCCAAGGAAAGTAAAAATAACAGTCGTCAGACAGCTTAGTGGTTGTCTTTGGGTTTCGGAAATGTAGCTCCTCACAAACGAAGAAAAACCAGTTGCCTTTACGTCCGTTATTCCGAGTCGAGAAATAATACACCAATCCCACGTTGTTACCATGAAAATGAACAATAAATTAATCGATTATATTATTAAATTCAAAAGCAATATATTTGTGGATTGTGACATATCGACATTTTGTATGTTCATGATGGCATAAGTAAAACTGAGGTCAAGAATTGTGTGTTCTTATGGGAGATAAGACGAAAGAATTTTCAGACCATTTAATCGAAATTTATACGGTGCATTTGAATAACTCTTTTGTAATTATGCAGACAAGAATTCCGAATTGACCTTGAAAAAATAATAGTTACATTTATATGATTTTCTTGAAATAAATGAATGCGCTAGTCATAAATATAAATTTT
The DNA here is from genome assembly GCA_034510155.1 of Eucriotettix oculatus. Taxonomy (NCBI): domain Eukaryota; kingdom Metazoa; phylum Arthropoda; class Insecta; order Orthoptera; family Tetrigidae; genus Eucriotettix; species Eucriotettix oculatus. Next base: position 41,529,017 of record CM067379.1, read on the forward strand.
AATAAAATAAAAATTTATTAGTAAAACTAGCAACCTTTTATAATTTTCAGAAATCTGAATATAATTTATTTTATGAAGATAAGGGGAGAAAATATCCAAGTATTCGAATTGCCCATTCAAGCTTCAAAGAACAGAACAATGCGTAGTTTCATTAATGTAATCTAATTTTTATATTTTATTAAAATATAATTGGATGATATATTTTAAAATAGTGACTTGATTTAATTACAAAGGATGTGCTGACCCTTCGGATAAGTCAGAGCTGGTCACAAATAACTTTATTATCCAGACCATGTGAGGTATGTCGGATGAAGTTTTCCTAGTCGTTTGTGGAGTTAAAGGAGGGTCCGGTGGTTAAAAATAAAAAGAACAGGTTTGCTCGTGTAGTCATTTTCACTATCTGAGATACGTTTTTCACCAGTATAGTAATACAACCACAGAAACAGTGGCCGAAGATGATGTCCCATAGCTCTTTCCGAAAGTTATAAGTCCTTTCAAATAAAATATTGGTGCTTCAATAAAGTAGATAACTCTGGTTCCTCGTAAGCAACACACACACAAAGAGGTTACAGTAATCTTAAAGCTATGCGTGGTTTGAACAGTTGTAGTAGTCTGTGAAAAATTATTAAAGTTGTCTATAAAACGTATTTACAGATAGTATCATAATTAAGACAAGTGCTGATCAATTCAGTTATCTGATATCTAATGAAGCAAGTTAGCGAAATCATCTGAACACCTTATTATGTAAAGTTTGTATAAAAATTTTACTAGCTAAAATACTCATGCTTATTCAGAAATTTCAGATCATTTTTACTTTTTGCTAGATAATTATTTGAAAAATAAAAAAACCGTACTTATTGAAAAACACATTTACTATATATTTGATTTAGTCTCGTAAAATACATAGTTAAAGCACCAAAATTTAACATTTTCGATGCCGATAAGATGGTTCGATAATAATTAAGTGCGCCGAAAACGTGTAACGTAAGATTATCAGAATATAATACATATAATTAAGTGTCATGCATGCGTATTTTCATCTGATTCGAACTTGCAAGGCCACGGTTTAAATTGTAAATTAATTAAAGCATTCTGTTAGTTTCTAAACGTTATAGTTAAAGTTTTATACAATTATTCAATCACAATGCATATATTAATAATATAATATGGCTATGGCCATATTTCTTCTTTTTTCGCGCTAATCTTTGATATCAAAGATTTTGTTTACTTAACAAAATAATGTGAATAAAAATCAAATTAATGTAAATTTGACTGTCTCAGTTTTAAGTTTTAACATTTTCAGTTGTGAATTACAGTTTAAGATCGTCATAAAGCTATTACAGCTTCAGAGAAACTTCATTCATATTTATGTTAAATGCGGCCCAAATCAGAATTTTGGTTTCGGAACGTCTTGTCATTTTTCAGAAGGGTAGATATCAGTTTGATATCGCTAAGAACCATTTTATGGTTAGGAGGACAATCGAAATGAAGTTTGATCGTAATCGGTTCAATCATTTTCTTGTGCAAAGCTGATGAAGTAACTTATAAAGGCAATAATTTAGATATTCTAAAATTATCTGGATTTTCAGCAATGTACAAGAACGAGTATTATTAACTTATATAGGGAGGGGCTCATTATAAATTAAAAATATTAATTCGTTTAGGACATTAAAAGTGAACCAATTTTGCAAATCAGGTCAGACAGAGATAGGTGACAATTTAGTTCCGAGTCCTCGCGACTGAATTGGAACATCATGGCGGCCTCAAACTCATTATCACTGCAAACAGTGCGTGGACCTTGCTCTCGATTAAGTGCTAGATATACCAGGATATACTGATGAAGGATCTCACCGTTTAATGTGGGTCGAATACTGGGTACCCGGCGATGCCCGGGAAATCATTTACAATAGCCATTTGCCTTACCACGCCGCTCCCTTATGACATCATAACTAACGCGATGACTGACTCAGTATCTTAATAAACTTCAGAAATCTATTGATATTTTAAATAACCACTTACAGAAAAATGCACAGAAACAGTCAATTATATTTATAAGAAGAAGATACTTGAGCCATCTTTCCGGTCTGAAATAATGTGTGTGGGTGTGTATTTACATCTTCAAAAAATAAAATTGAGTGTGTGCGGCACTGTTCTAATTAAAAGTATCACTTAAATTAAGTGTTAGATAAATTCAAGTATTATATCACGGTTAATGGTCTGATTACCTTGAAATAATTGGTTTACCCTGTAGTAGTCTGTCAAACGTGAAATAATGCTCAAATATTTTATTTATCTTCTAATACTTTGTAATTGCTTTTCGTCGCTGTCGCACGTACGCGCTTGGCGATAAAATATCTCGCTTGGCAGCCTTCGTGAGGGCATAATGTATACCGCTGTAAGTTTTATATATCTTTAGGGTAGGAGGACCTTTGAATGGTATAGGGAGCCATAAGGGACAATGTAAGTTTTACAGTAGAAATTGACTGGGATCTCTTCTGGACTGAAAGGGTGGAAAGATGGAACCTAGATCTTCAGTATACCGACAGAGCACTACAATATAAAAAAATTCATGACAACCGGATGAATAGTATAAGAAATCATTAAGGACAAAAATGATGTCGCAGAGTAACTGATGGGCGTGGGATCTTTTTTGGCCTAATCTTCAAAAGATCGACAAAATCCTTTTTTGGGATTATCAGCGCTGAACACAAAAAAAATCACGGCAATAAACGAATGGTATAGGAACGCCTATAACAAGAGTTGTAGGTAAACTTATGACTCGTAGCGCGCTTCAGGCAGCTCGGGTATATAATAACTTTGATCCCGTCCAATCACAGGTAGGATCCTTAAACTATAGCTCGGGGGCTAAAAAAGAGTCGTATACTTGCCGGCTACTTATACACATTTGTTTTAAGGTTAGGTTGGTGGCAAAAATTATCTAATACTTCCCATGCCCTTAATGTCTGCTATCTGAACATCGCTAATGATCTTATCGTGCTTTATAAATACTTTATTAGTGTTTTTAATTTTATTCGTGGTCTAGAGACCACCGCTTTTTACCAGCACGATGCGAATCTACAACGTAGTCCGTTGCTATGCAGCGACGATTGCACTCAGCAAGTCATGAGTTATTGGCCTGATTTACTTGGCCGTGAAACTGGCGGCACCTAAATGACAATTTTGATTTACTGAGTCTGAGAGTTATTGCGTGTTGCGTGGGTGACCTGAGCGCACTAGTGTGCAGTGTAATGGCGTTTGCACGACACAGCTCATTAATACGTTAGCACAACAAACAAGGTCTGGCAAAAAGCCTCTTCGCCGCACTTTCATGCAGTTCATTACCGTCACAACTTTGCTTCACCATGAATTGCACCTGGCATCCTCGCTCAGAAACGTAAAATGCCCTGTCTTTTACTTGTCCCGACTCTTCTTAATGACTTTTGTTATTAGTAGTGATGTTTTGAAACAGCTTTACTTTCTGTGCTCGTAGAATAAAGATTTACATTTAATATTGATATTCAGGTGCGTGTAATGTTACTCTGTATTTCATGAAAAAACCCATTAATATCATCTATGGGGCGTTATGTAACTAATTTAAAAGTATCAGAATAATTATTCCCTTGAGCGTGTTAAATTGGTATTTGATACAATTTTTTAATTGATTCTATGATAACCCCGCATATGATTTCACTATCGAACTATACTACGAGAAAATCGGACAGTTATTCCTGTACAAATGTACAACATCTTTAGGTTGCAAGAAATTGCAATGAGAACTTGGAAGTGTTTGAAACTTATCTAGCAATTATAAAAGATCTTGCAGTTAAATGAGAAAGAAGTTGCGTCAGCAGTGTAGGAGACCGACAACAGAGGTAGTGAAAGTTCTTGCATGAATGTAATTAATTTACTCAGCACATTTTTAAGAAGAATCATGTGATACGAAGTGAAGAATAACGAATATAAATTACTGTATCACTATTTTAAGTGAATGAATTGAATTAATTTGGTATAGCAAACAAAATATAACTTAACGACAATTTCTTACATCTGTAATTCTACAATCAACTGTGAATTTCTTAAAGGTTCATAAGATTTCTTATCAGTTTTCTCAAATACTTGTGAGTTCGCATACCATATACCACTATAACATTCCACATTATTAATTTATGCCTTATTTACTCGTGTCGTGCACAAATTTTGTTCGTTTGCTTCATAATATGCGTGTCTTATAAGATAATACTATATTTTATTTATAAAAAGTTAATCACAATAATTAAATCGAATAAATTTACGACCAGTTACAGAGAAAGATTTTATTTAATTCAACCAGCGTTTCGTCACCATATTTGGGACATCCTCAGGTAATTTCTTAAAACTTTATAATCGAATTAAACGTACATTATATTTCATACGTTTAAATATTCCATTAAAAGGAGAAAATAGCTATGGATAACCGAAATCGTCATTAACGTAATAACTAAGTTTTTGAAGCGCGAAAGGTTTTCTAAGTGACTTAAAATTAAGATATTTATTGCGTTCGTTAAAATTATCTGTTTTGAAATATTGTTGGTGGTACCTCATAAATTATACGTTTATTACGGAACCAAACAGAAAATGATATCTCTTCGTTGTTAAATTTATAGTGTAGCAATACTTTTCGCCGGTATAGTGCGAGTTTGGAATGTTCTGTCTGCTGACTGCGTATACAGTGCGACGAGAGCAACGACCTCTGAGCTATCTCCAGACATTGCTGTTTACTTGACAGCTGCCTGGGTGACGTCACAACCGGGACAATCACACTGAAAAAATCGGTATAAAGATTTCGGTGTCGAGTTGTCTTTAAAATTGGTACCAGCGCATTATCGAAAAATGAAACAAAAACTGAATGAAAGAAGATTATCTATAACAAAAATATTATATTCTGATTTTCCGATCATGCATCTTCGCATGGTATATATTTTTATGACTTTTAAAATTTCTCTCTCTCCGTCGTGACGCCCCGAACTTTAGGCACCAATCTATATTCCTGGAAATTCAGGTTCGACGGGCGCTCTAACAGACAGAGAATTCCCACGTGGTACATGATTTGCAGTTTAAACGAAAAAAATTGTAATAGATTGAAAATTCACGTGTTTCAAAAGACGTCTAGACCAAACACACACATTGCAAGAAAAGCGCAAAATACGCGGTGAAATAAATTGTAAATTTCCATTTCAAAACGGAAGCACAAGTTTGTTAATTTCATAGTCCTGAACGAGGCTTGACTTTCAAACTAATTTATATTATGGATTCTTTTTGGCATGTTAAGTGCACATTGTTTACAAAAATGCTTCATCCAATATCAAAACAATTGAACTTTGTTTTCAAGTATATCATTAATTGCTTCCCTTTACTAGTTTATAGTCGTCTTAGTAACATTAAAATTGGTCGTATGATTTAAAAAAAAATTGAAACCGCGTCTTCAACACATGTCAAGTCCTTTTACCATCCTTTGAATTAAAGTTTAATTTTCAAGTTTTGTTTCTCTAATGTAACTAAAAAGTAGGAATGGAAAAAATTTTTGGCGTTAAACATATCGACAAAATGTAATACTTTGAATAGAAATCACATTAAAAGATAAATAAAATATACATCCAATTTGTCAGCAAACAATTTTAATTAAAATTTATTTAGTTTTATTTAATTATAGTTAGTTATTAAATAAAATTAACCACAAGTACACGTGACATCCATTGTAAACGTAATTACTTTTTACTTATTTAATTAATTGAAAATTATACTCGTTTTATTTTAACTAACTATTCCGTATTTAAAATTATAACAGTACTTTTAAATTTTTGTCTGGGCGAAACGTCGTAAATATATTAAATATTAATTAAAATTGTTTGCTGTCTATTTTTTATACTTTTGTCAAATTATTGATTTATTGAATATTAAAAGGTCTAAAATATGTTCTAATTAAATGTTTTACTACGTTCTTATACACAATATTCTTTTTCTCACCAAAATGGCATATTTCATTATGTTAATGGCTCATTTTTGTTGTAGTATTCAGTCTGATGCAGCCCTCCATGTTATACTATCTTGCCAGAGTCTTTTCATTTCCGCATAACTACAACATCCCATATCCTCCCTAATCTGCTTCCCAATTCTCGGTCTCCGTCTTCTGTTATTACCCCCACACATTTCCCTCTAATGCTAATTTTACAAGACCTCATGTCTTGAAACGTGGTCTATTAATCTATCCCTTCTCTTGGTCAAAGTTCTCCAAATCGTTCTCTCTTCCCCTATTTTGCTTAGAAATTCCTGGTTAGTTTCTCTATCCACCATTCTGATTTTCAGCATTCTCCTGTAGCACCACATTTCGAAGGCTTCTATTCATTTTCTGTCTGCAACTCGTATCGTAGAATTTGGCGTAGTAGTTGTATAGAGCTGTGCAATCCATAATACAGAGGACCCTTTTTCAAACAAACCAGTGTAAGCATTAATAAGTATTAATTGCATTCGGTCCTATATTGCAATGCTAAAAATCGAACCAAAGGGGCCGTGAAATGAGGATACGTCGCCAAGTAATTTGTCTTTGTCAGTCCGCGTGTCCTACGACAATTCTGGACCTCGTTCTGGTTCGCTGATAAATGCGTAGTTAACGAAAGAAGACGCAAGGGTAAAGCCAACGGCAGTTGTAAGGAATATTACTGATTATTCGCATATATAAAATAAAGTGAAGAGCCAATAAGCTTTCAAAATATATGCTACGGTCCTGATTTGTCTCCTTATTAATTTCAAGATATCAACCATTATCGATGTTGCAGGAACCTGAATTTAAAACTAATCAAATAAGAAAAATAAACCATTCAAACAAAAATACTTGGTGACATTTCTCAAAATTAGAGGGTCACGAATTCCGGAATATAAGATTGTACATTTTGCTTAAAAAAATAGAATGGGTTTTAAAGTTAAAAGAATGTCAACCATTCCTAACATATAATATTTCAGAAACTAATCTCAATTTAAAATTGCTATTTATATCAGAAAATAGTATCAAATTTGGGAAATACTGCCACTTTCTCTTGCAGAAATTCGATGTTATTTTTATGTTATTTAATTATAATTAAAATGGTGAGTTTGGTTTGGCCTAAGAACGTGGATGAAAACTGGTTAAGCTGTCTAATTGGCGATTATTCCAACTCAGTGAAAAAACTCTAATTTACCAATTAACGTAACTTTCATAGCACATTTTCCGAAACTATATGTAGTGTGTGTGTTCGTGAAGGAGAAAACAGAAATGAATTAATGACAAGTACAATAAACCTGAATAAAATGAACTTATGCTATTCAGCCAAAGTACACGTTGAGGTACAAGGTGTCGTTAATGACTACAATTATTTGTTCCTCTTTCCCTAGAAAGCTTTTTTTGGAGTATTTCATTATGTGTCAGGAATTAAATAAACTGAGGAAGTGTTTTGAGGATAAAAAGTAGCGGAAACGAATGAATATTGCTAATAACTTCAACCGTAGAGTAGTCACACTAATTCCTTCGAAAACATCCCGTGAATGACAGTGAAATTTATATTTTTGACCACGACAGAGCATTAGTGTTCGATAATGGGAATTATTTTAAAGAAGGGGATTTAATTACATGGGTAAAATGTCAAACCGTTCAAGAACATATAGCGTGAAAAGAATATGTAGAAGACGTCATTTCTCTGAAAGATACTATCAAAATGTAATATTTAAGTGAAATGAAGGTAAAATTTCCAGTCGTTAACCAGCAATAAAATAAACTTCGCTTACATTAATATAAGAGAATTTTCTATAGACAACTTAAAAAAAATTGTTAACTGTAGTGGAATGTGTTAAGAATAATAAGTAAAGTCTGGAGAGATGGGAGATAAATGTTTCGGTATTTTAGAATCTTCTTTAAGTTTAATTAATCAGTTATACGCTTACGACTTTTTAAATACAAAAACTAATTATATAAAGAAGTAGCCATTAATAGATAAAATTAAGTGATAAAATAAATACCTCACATCGCTACCGAAAACCTTGTTTATTTCGTCAGATGATTTAAAACGGTAAGAACGACACACCGCATAAACCAGCTGACATACTAAAATAAACTCAAATGCAAATAAATTGCCCTAAAAATTTTGGATAACTATTGTTGAGTTTCATAGGAACGGTTTTCATGTTAATTACAGAGATATTAGATTTAATATAAAACATTTCGGATACACTTCTGGAATAGTATCTGGAGATCTCGAAACTGAACACAAAAGTTTTACAACAGTAATAGGTTTTGAAACTTTAAGAGAGACGTAACCTTGTACATTGATACAGATAAAATTTAAAGGTCGACAATTGAATCATCGATGTATGTAAAATTTAAGTGCCAGAAAATTATGAAAATATAACAAATTTAAAATTGAAGGTCTGGATATTTAAAGATAATTTGGATAGTGATATAAAGTGAGACAAGGAATTTTTAGAATAGACACGTATTCTGTTAGAATTCATGCGCGGAGAAAAAATTCAATTAGCTCTAAACATGGGTATTTGACAAATTGAAGGTCCGTAAATATATTATAAACTGGTCATTTTCATTAGAGATCGTAATGTTTCATATACGATATATGTATAGTATTTTGTAAAATTGTAAATATTTTGTTTGAAATAATTATAATTTGCTGTTAGATTATTCTGGCTTAATTATCCGCTTAAATCACTTTGATTTAAATATAATAAATTTATATAAAATGAGTATTTAATTTTTTTATTAATACTTTAGATTGATTTAAAAACTTGTAATGCCATAATAATAACATACCGGCATTTTAGAAAGCCAATGAATGTTTTGAATTTAATAGTTTGGAGACCATGGATTGGACAACGTGCCCGAAATTACAATAAACACAACGGATTTGGTTCACTACTCAATGTTTTCTAGATGACAAGTGGGTCTTTGGTAATCCTTATCAAGAGGAAAATATAACAGCAAATTCGTAAATGATGGGTATTTGATATCCTTTTATTTACTAATTTGGACGCACTTGATCTGGAAGCGGTACTTATTGCATCATTAAATTATGTGTACCTAATTGGTATGATTTACTTGCGTCTATATCCCTGTTTCCATAGTTCAGTGACATGTTGAATTTAACTACAACAGTCATCGAATGTGTACTCTGTCCACATTTCACGTTTATATATGAAATTCAGCTTGACTGCAGCAATAAATATCCGCTCATTTGGAATGTTATTAGTTTCTACTCACAGTAGACAAGAGATTAAATCGCTTTCCATGTCTATAACTCCGTAGTAAATTGTCGGTCTGGTCCACGTGGTCTTCTGTGTAAACATCCCTATCTCAGGCTGCCAGATTGCAATGACACACTCCTTGGCAAGAGTTCTCGTGATTAAGTGAAGATTCTCGCTACGTAATCGCCTTGAGGTGCCGTTTATTTGCTCACGGAAATACTTATTTTACTGCCCCATATTCAAGCTCTAGCTAACGGATTTACAAAGCAGTGGCGATGTCTCACAGACATTTATTTTACCACAAAACTTCTACTCCTACTACACAAGCCACAAATTTTGATAAAAGCAAACCGTTTTGTCGTGGAGCACTGAAAGATTCTCAATACATTATGCGAATTGCTCTATTCTTCCAATTATTCTGTATTTTACTTCCAACGAATGACGTACTTGCCGTAAATTATAACATACCCAACTTGCGATTGTAAACTAATAGTGCATATTTCGACAGACATTATTTATACAAGTAATCCAATATCTCTCTGCTACGTAAATCGTTTTGTTTTCCAATTTATGTTAAGGTCACTGCTATTCAAGTAACGTAATTAATTATTATAGTAGGTTGTATTTTACTCTTGGAATGATAATATGCAAAATGCTGAATAGCGTTTTTGGTTGAGTCATTTAGATACATCTTTAAAGGTTAAAGTATATATCTTCTATTACACATCGTGTACTTTGAGAACGATAACTGTTTAAACGTTTAGCTAATTTCTTCATCACAAATCCTCTAATTATATTCAAAGCAAAGCTTCAACCGCCATAATTCTATTTACAATCGAACGACTTCTATGGTCAGTCCTACATAGTGATGTAAAAAAGCTAAAATATATTTAAGCATATAACGCAAGGAACATTTTCATAACTGCCAAATTTTGAAAATAATTTTCAAAATATCTCAACAAAAAACAAGTTTACAGAAACAAAGTTTTGTACATTGCTAAGTATGTGTGATGTCAACACTCAGTTAAAATTTCAGCACAGTAGTTTTTCATTTACAGTAATTTCAAATTTCAGTCCCCGTATCCCCTAATATTGAATGATTATATTTAACATAATAGCATTAGATATTTTATTTAGTATTGAGTCTATCGTAGTGAAACGTTTTATACGAGAGTTAGTTCTTCTTTTTCTGTAAATCCCATTAATATACTTAAATTATATATTTTTTGACATTTAGTGTGTAGAATTTCCAAGGGAGACAACTTGAAACTAATTATTGAAAAACTACCTTCGTAAGATAAATAATAGTAAATTACATTTTAAAAGCTAGCCCAGTACGTTGATCATATTGAATTTGTTTGTATGTCTCATATACCAGAACAGATGCGGTTGTTCAAAATGAAAATCTACGTACTTTAAAAACTAAATCCGAAATCGAGACTAGTGATTCTGGAGTTTCGAGGTTTCCGATTAACTTGGCTAGTGAAGTGTTGAGGAAATCGTGAGCAATAAGTGAAGACAGCAACGATTCGGGAGCGTGGTGGTCTTTAGGAGACAATAGGTTGTGCAAGCCGTCTATATTTACGCGGCACAGAACGCGGTCTCAATGTTCCTGCCGTTGTGAAGCTCTTCCAGGAATAACGACGAGGGTGGCTCACAAATAGACGTTGAAAACATGCAAATAAAAATTAGAGAAACGATCTCAAGGATGTACGTGTTGTCAAAACATTTAAAATGCAGTCACGTTGACGAGACTCAGGTGAGGTACCAGCCAAGTATATTTTCTGAGGCTAGTCCACGAAAACCATAAACAAATTATGCGTTACTTAAATTTTAGTCTGAATGAAATTTTTTTTCTGAAAATCATTAAAATTAATGTGCACGTGAAAGTGACTAAGAGGAAATCTGGACATTTGAAACGCATGTATTTTAGAGTCGGTATCTAGATGGTAGGAATATCAGCTTTTCCCCCTATTGATGTAATTATGTTTGTATTATAGATAAAACGTATTGAAGGCTAAATAAACAAATTCTGACCACGTATCACCCCAAAATTCGGAATGTGTCACGCCAGGTGACAGTCCGCAGGCCATCATTGGAAGAAGAAATAAACAAATTTTAACTCAATTATTTGAAGGATTTTAACAGGTCCAGGAATAAAAAAAATTATAATATAATTAATTTTCGAATAGAATTGTCCAATATCCGAATAAATTGCTAAGTTATTTGCGTTGTACCACGCCGGTAACATAAAAAGATATTTAGGAATGCAAATAATTGATTATTACTCCAACAAATGCATAAAATTATATTCATTCTTATAAAATCAGCAAGAAAACAACAGTCCTAAGTTTTTCATTTTTAAAACAAAACGAGTAGGCAAAGGAATCATAAATGAAATAAGCCGGCGACTTGTTTACAGGGTTCCAACCTGATCTAAAGCAAATTTAAATTTCTTTCATGGAACGTGAAAAGGGTTATCATATCATACAATAATTTTTAACCTCGCCATATCTCTGAATAATTACATTCTGACCTTTCTCATATCGCCATTAGGGGCGCTGAAAGCTTAAGCTTAATATGACATATGAGTTTTATTTCTTGACCGTTATTTTGTCCCAGGAATTTGAGCAGCTACCCCAATGCCTTGATTGCCTCCCCAATTTGGTCAATTTTTATTCAAGTCAGTTATAAGATACAACCACTTTATTTGCCATAATACGTCAGTAGAATTGAGATAATACCAACTAATTTATTTCTGTATTTGGACCACCGGTCTTTCTTCTGGATTACCAATGTTTACAATATGTAAATAGCATATTAATATAATCTATATTATATATTCGGGTCACTTTGAACAATTTGTTTGGTTGAGTGCTGAAAGAAATTGAACTATCAAAGGGGTATCAACAGGAAATGGTGTTTAATTTTAGCCATAGTAAATGCATTTTGTTTCACTGCATGTTGTCATTAGCGTTTCTCGGTGAAGTTCAGTAACATGCTCTATTTTTGTAATAGGAGAAGAAAGTTACAATGACTTGTTTAAAATTTAGTAATAAATGATACTCATTAAGAATTTCTTGTGATTTCTATAAGACATTTGACTGCGCAGATCTCACTATACTTCTAGAAAAACCTAAGTACTATGGTGTTAAGAAAAGACTCAATCGTGTGTTCAGTTATTATTAAACAGTAAGCACAGATCAACAAGGAAGAACTCAAATGGGGTGACATTTATTAGTTTAGATCGGGGAAATGTAAAGGTTGGAGTTCCACAGGGTTCTATTTTAGTCCCGCTATTATATATATATATATATATGTACTCTTACCAATAATGGATTTAATAAACACAGTAGCCTTGGAAAGGTATATAATTAATGTCGTAAGTAGGAAGTACAAAATTTCTAGGTATTTCACTAGATAATAAATTGGAAAGAACACGTCAATACTTAGCAACATATGGAGTCAAGAGTTATGTCAAATTACAGTGAGACAAAAACTGAATAACTAGTACATAATGTCAAATGGAATTAAGCGTAGTTTGCGATAAATCCACAGATAGACTTTCAAGCTAAAAGGGGTGTAATTAGGATAATCTGTCAAGTAAGTTCTAGGACTTCCTGCAGAAATTAGGTACATACTTTCAATGGTGAATTAATTTACTCATTGATGAAATTTGTAATAATAAATTATGATGAGTACCAACTCAGCTTTGCATTCATTTAATACGAGAAATAAAAATAATTTACGTAAGAGTTATAAGTTTCTGTCAGTTGCACAAAAGGGGTGGAGTATATGGGAATACCAATTCTTAACAACTTCCCCATAACATCAGAAATTTTAGAAACAACCCTGTTCTATTAAAAAAGTGAGCTTAATTTTGTTTTACGCAGCCACTCTTACTCAGTAAATGAGATCTTCGAAAATAGTTTCATTTGTTAACGAGCTTGGTTATTTGGTGTAACAAACTTGAAATTGGTAGAGTAAGATTTAAATTTAAACATTTGATAGAGAAAAATTAGATGTTATTATTTGATAAATTATTCCTATGTAAAACAAAGTATTAATTAACTAGATGTAGACAATGAAAATTGCATGACATTTTCCAGTTCCTTAAAGCTTACTCATGAGGATATATAGAAAATGAATTTATTATATTATATCATAATTGTTTTAAAAAAAAGTTGTATAGACTTCTACGCGGCAAATTGTGTAAATTTGATCAAGAAAGGAAGTAGCCCTGATGTTCGTTAGTCAGAATGAGAACCAGTGGAAAGAACACATCAGGAAATGTGAAGTTTAAGTGTAAAGTACATTGTTTCAGAAGACTGGTTATAAACTAATAAACGGTGCTGTTTAAAGGTGGAAGATAACCAGCCGATTCATCGCAACCTCTTGGAATCGTAACTAATATATATTTCCACACCAATTAAGCCATCCTTATTAGCAAGAGCTGACGTGCGTACACAAACAGATGGAAAATGACATTTAGAGGTAACGCCAAGACGACCAGTGCAGCCATCTATCAATAGCAAACGTAATTTTCAGGTAGGAGCAGTTGAACTAAATTTATCGACAACCCGGGAGCGTGCCGATAAGATCAGTCGCTCTGATACAGAATCAAGTACATTTCCATGTAAATATTTCTGGTGATAATATTAGCCGCGTCTGACATTTTCAGTAAAACAGTGCTAATTGGATCATCCACTTGTTTACCTTCAGCAATTGCTAGTGTTTTAGAAAAAATTAATTTTAACAAGTAATTTTTTTTCATTTCTTATTTATACTACAAGTAATGCATAGAGATTAAACTTGACATGAAATTTTGTATTGTAGGAGAATAGCAAACATTAAGATATGTAAGGATTTGTGTAACTACTGCAGTTACAAATAAGCGTAAGGAAAATAAATCGAATTTGTTCTTTTGCGGCCCAATTCAGATGTTATACACGTAAGGCTGAGTAAATTTTAACTATCAGATTATAATATCGTTAATTTGAAAAATGTAAATGTAATCAGTGTTTACTCTTGCTGAATATACCGATCCGTGGAAGATATTTAATTTTTCTCAAGTCAAACGTCACTGTAAATCCTCCTCTAATTATACGCAACGACCCTGAATTACCTATTTTTTAAAAACTATTTAAATAGTCCGGACCATGAATGCTCAGCTCTTAGCATGGAATTTGTTAACAGTCAATGTAAGTCACTTGCAAGAATTGGGAAGTTACAAGAGTATGCTAATTTTCACCCCATGGATTGCGTTTCACGTGAGAAGAACATAATGTTCATTGAGTAAGAAAGTCTAGAGACACGAATGTCATTGAAATTCTGTGTGTTGTTGGTCGCCAAAGACTATAAAATATGACTTTTTTAATATCTTCACTATTTATGGAAATTGAACTTAGATATTGATTACGTTTGACTAAGAAAATCAACGTCAACAGCCAAAAATATGATATAACTATGTCATTTGTATGATACAATCACGAATATATGGATGGCGACATTACATTTTTGAACCTCCCTAAATGGATCACACGCGCGCGAGGCATGTTCATAAAATGCCAAAGTTTTCAGTGTTTTTTTAGGTTTAATTTAGGGTTGGCAATACTGAGTGGTAGAGACAGAACGAGCATCGCAGGAACACGGCAGTACGTAGACTCACGTTGTAATTGCCAGTTGCTCGAAATATGTCGGTAGAAATCCCGCCAAGTGCAAAATAAGTGCTATTTTTTTCGCGAATCATAACGGTTTACAGCTAAGGTGTTAAGAACATGTTGTAATTTTCAGTCCTTAGACTGGTTTGATGCAACTCTTCATGCTAACCTAATCTGTGCAAGCCTTTTCCTTTATACAATACTACCACATCCTCCCTAATCTGCTGTGCGTATTCCATACTCCGTCACCTTCTTCTGTCCTTACCACACACACTTCCCTATACTGTTAATTTTTACAAGACACTCATGTCCTAAAACGTAACTTAATAATTAGGTTCTAATGACCGCATAAGTTCAAGCGGCATTATATAAACATTATATTTGCACTCGAAAAAGTACGAAAGAGAGGAATGTTTATTTGATCAAAATTACTTGTGACCAACATGACTGTTTCATTGATTTATAATGAATATATAATTTACAATTATACACGGGAAAATATATATTCAAAAAGTAAATATTGCAAAATAAACATTACTCTATTGAAGACAAAAAACCCTCCTCCCCAAATTCACCTCTCTCTAAACAATTCATTAATCCCTACAAAAACGGAAACCACCTACCTCGGAATCATGTTTGACTCAAAACTATCCTGGAAACCTTACATTAATTGTCTCCTCTCCAAAATAAACCAAAAATTCAGAACTCTATATCCCCTCCTAAACAGAAAATCCTATATCTCCACCAGCACAAAACGCCTCATATAGCTCTCCATAATAGAACCCACCTGGTCCTATGCCTCCTCCATATGGGGAACAACAGCCAAAACCCATTCAACCAAAATTCAAACCAAACAAAACATAATACTACGCACCATTACAAACTCTCCCTGGTACCTAAGAAATTCCGTCATCCACCATAACATCAAAATTCCCAATGTAAACTCAGTAATCTCCAAATCCATAGCAAATCTAATCAAAAGCGCACTCAACCACCCAAACCCCACGATCCAGCAATTTCATAACAATCCTCCTCCACCTCCACGCTCCCGTCGCCTCAAAAGAAAACTTCCAATTGACCTCATCCTTCCCCCTGATCATTCAGGCACATCCTAACCCACTTTACCATCATGCCCGCAGACCACATCCTCATTAATCCTCCAAAAATCAGTTCACTGCTTGTCAATCCTCACACACCCACGTCGTATGCCCCTCAGATACAATTAAACCCAACCTGTTCGGCTAAAGTAGGTTAATCAAACGGATTAACCTACCCTCATGTAACCATGTAAATTATATACAATATTTTATTTTCATGTTGTTTTTTTGTTTTCATATTGTATATACTATTTCGAAATTAGCACAACTGAAAATCTGTAAAGATAATAGTTTTTATAAATTAATAATAATAAAATATTGACGACAATAGTAAATATGAACATGGGATTCAGCGGTGATAATTAATGCGATACTAATATAAATTTTGTTATTGGGTGTTACCAGTAGACACGTGTTACCAGGGACGAGATAGTGAGTGCTCTTTGAGTAGACTCACCCTGGACATTTGGCAATGAGTCTCTCTGATTTAATGAGGATACCTTGCTTCAAAAGCAATGATTCCAAGAAACACTCGCCTCTGTTTATTTTCAATTTATGTATTTTTGGAATCGTAATTTTGCTGCTTCCGTTTATACTCAAAATTAACGAGGGGATTTCGAGTAACCATGTGAACTACTTTACGGTAGTGGGCAGGATTTATCGCACCAAGATGAATGTAAATTGTCCCAAAAAACGGTTAAGTGGTGAAACGGTAACACTAACAGAGCCTACTGCTGAGGTATTTGTTGACAAGGAAGTGTTTGTGGGACTGGAATATGGAAGAGCGGTGGCTGGAAATACGTGTACAGCTCATTAGACACATGATTCTGAATCAAAAATAACCTGTATTAACATCAATTTCTAAAGACGAATAGCTTTGGAGAAGTATTCTGGAAAAAATGCATTTTAGTGTTGTACTCGTAGACAGATGTGAAACGGTTCTTAGGGATATTAATTTCCCATCCGATTATCTGTAGATAAATGGCGGACATTGCAAATATTTAATTGTCTACGCGTTTTTACAATAATTCTGTAACGTGAAACCTTAATCAATAAAATAATGTAATTATAAATCTGGAAATTATAATTATTAATATTTACTGTAATATAAATACGGTATTTTTCGATATTTTTGTAGTATTATTCATAGAATTTACTAGACGAAATGTCCCATGTAAACATTAACAGCTTCCATTTAAAAGCTTATGTACAGTGAATAAGCTGAATAAATATTATCCAGATATACAGGTTGCAATGTACGTAGAATTTGAAAATTATTCCACGTGCGTTGAATGTTTCGTTAACAATTAAACCTGGAAATACCAGGATCAAATTTTAAATATCGAGACTTCGGCTGTTATAGAGGTAGACAATTATTCTGCCAAGGAACGTAGATACTCGTGTGTGATGGGATGAGAGTAAAAAAATGTTCTCTAATTTTTATCATTTTGTATTAAAGAAAATTGTATTCCCGCAAGGTCAGATCATGATGGATAAAAAGAAGTCAGCTCACTTCTCAAAAACTTCCCCAAATAGCAAAATTGTTGTTGTTGGGGTAATCTGTCTTAAGACTGAGCAAGCTGCTTCATTTCTACGTAGCTACCACATCCTTCCCAAGCTGCTTAGCGTATTCCATCCTTTTCCTCCCTCTTCTGTTCTTACCTTACATACTTCCCTCCAATGCTAATTTTACAAGAGCTCAAAATGTGACCTATTAATCTATCTCTTCTCTTGGTCAAAATCCACCAAATTTTTCTCTCTTCCCTATTCTACTTAGAACTTTATTATTACTAATCCCATCAACACATCTGATTTACAGCATTTTCCTATAGCACCACATTACGAAAGTTTTTGTTCTTTTTCTGTCCACAAATTCTATCGCACCCATATAACGCCACAACCCATAAGAACATTTTTAATAATAATTTCCTAATATTCATACTTATATTAGTAAATTCCTCTTTTCTGCAAAAGTCTTTCTTGCCTGTGCTATCATTTTCTTTATGTCTACTATATTTCTATCATCCCTAGTTATTATGCTTTCCAAGTAGTAGAATTCCTTAAGATACTTCAAAATATCGCTTCCCAATCTAACATCCTTTGTATTCCAGTATTTCCCATACTACACTCCATCAACTTGTTTTCACTCTATTTATCCTCAAATTGAACTCTTTCTCCAGGACCACGTTAATTTCCAAGTCTTATTCAGACTCCCCTATTACTAAAATATTATTGGCAAAACGTAGTGTTTTTATTTATGCTCCTTTAAGTATGATTCATTTTCCATATTCAGTTTTAACTTGCTTCATCGCCTGTTTTATATGTAAGTTAAAAAGCATGAGCGTCACGCTGCATCCCTGTGTTACTCCTTTCTTGATTTCTACTTTCTTTTCTTGCCCTTAAATTATAAAATCTGCTGACTGCCATCTGTAGAGATTATCGATTACTCTTCTTTCTCGATATTTTAATCCTTTCAACTTCAAAATCATATAGAGTTTGTTCCCGTTAACATTATCAAATGATTTTTCTTAATCTACATATGCCATGAACGTGGGCCTGTTTTTTCTTATCTTGTCTTCTAAAATTGCTCCTCTTTTCCCTACATTTATCCTAAAACAAACTGATCTTCTCCTAACTCCTATATATTATTTTTGTTAATATTTTGCATGCACGGATAGTAAACTAATTACCCTGTGCTGTTGGTATCTATCAGCCCCAGTTTTATTCAATATAGCAATAATTATGTTGTTCCTAAAATCTTCATTTATTTTCATAAATAAATTACTTTATTCGGAGATCTGAAGAGTTGTTTAAAACAATCAATCGACTCTGAACGTATCAACAAAAAGAATCTTGTCATCGCTAATTAATGGCAAACATCGTATACGAATCTTTGTGACAATGACCATTCCTTACGCGTGCAGTGTTTTCATCCCCTTATGAAGGACATGCAAACAGCTAATGTTGAGAAAAGGCTGCGAAAATAGTAATAATTAATAATTCTGGGCTGCACGTAAAATAGATATAGGAGACTTGAAGTACGAATTATCCCACCTTCCATACAAGGTATATGACATGATGGTGTGATAGCTAAGTGACGAGTAGTGGGATCCATTAATACATGCATTTGAAACTATAGTGTCTTAAATATCAAATGCTATTGAGAAATCATCGGTGAAAAAGCAGTAAACAATTAAAAAGAGGTGAGTAATCGAGGTAACATTCTGTAGGTCGTGGCAGATCTGTCGAAAGAGGAATGCAAGGAATAAACTAGGGCGTTGAGAATTTAACGCGAGTATAATTCACTCTGACGCGGTCACGCTGCATTTCAAGATGTTGCTAAAATAGAACACGCTGTGTTGTAATTGGAGCCTAAGTAAGGCAGTGTAACTTGGATTTCATTTATAGCGTCCTCTATGCTTGAATTTCAAAGGTTTCAACAGAACGCTTTTCTGCTGTTTTATATTAAATTAAGCTTAAATTAAATTAATTAACGACCAGATAGACAAAGCTACAGTCCATTATGAATCTAACTTTTTTCTCTTAATTTCTGTATATTAATTCAACTTGGTAAGTGTTTTTATTGACCGGATATTACAATAATGAGGTAAGATGTTTGGTTTCATATAATTTCTTTTAACTTCGTTTTTTTATTTTATGTAAAAACTTTAAGCTTGCGATTATTAGTTTGTTGCAATAGTCGTTACAGTATATACAAAATTAAAATAATGTATATAATTCACATGTAAACATGAAGGCAGGTTGTTTCACTGATTAGCCTATTTTAGCAGATGAGTATTTTTTTCGCGTCTATGAGGGCATACGATGTGGGTGTATGAGGGTTGACAGGCGGTGCATTGATTATTGGAGGATATATGATGATGTGGGTTAGGATGTGCCTGAATGTTCTGGGGGAAGAATGAAGTCGACTGGGAATTTTCTTTTTAGCTGAAGGGTGGGGGAGGATTGTTGTGGAGTTTTTGGATCATGTGGTTCGTGTGGTTTAGGGTGCTTTTGATTAAGGATTGTTGTGTTTAATTTACACAAGTTATAAATTTCTGTATGTAAATATATTCCCTACAGAAAGGGGAAGAACGTGCGATATTCACCAAAACGTTAAAAAATACTATGTATCTGGCCATTAATTAAAAAAGTTAAATGGCTTTCTAATTAATTAAGCTTATTTTACTGTCTCAAATATCAAATAGTTACTGCAATAAACTTTTTCTGAAGAACAAATTTCTGGGAAGGAATGCAGTAACAAAATATGTAAATCAATTAAGGAACTGTAAAGTTTGTTTCGTCACATAAAGATTCACTCCAAGATATATTTAACCACTAGTAACACAGTTTTCATAATTAAAAATTATTAATCATAAAATTTTACTAACAGGAGTGACGTTTCTGTACGTATTTGTAGCCATTTCAGGCTGTGGTCTGCGTACAAGTAATATTCAAAGCCATTTCATTAAGTCCGTACGTTTGGCACACATGTAACTCAATTCAACCCTTTTTAATAACTAATGAGGATTTTTGAAGAGCAAGCGAAACGTCTAACGAAGAGATGGCTTCTTAAAAAATTTGTTTAATCTATTTCAACCTTATTATATATTCAATGGAATCAAGACAATTCATTATACTTATTAAAGTTTATTATAAGGTTTGAAATAAATCTTTTCACATATTTAAAACATACCTCCTTGGCTTTGTTGTTGTTAAAAACCCCAAATATATTTAAAAGTTTCAAAGGATTGATTTTACACTGTGAAATTATATTTTGTAATTTGTATTGTTGTGTGCGGTATTAATTATTTAGATGGATCCTGAACATGTTATTTTAAAATGCAACTTATTTTAAATATTAACTAAAATAATTTTTACAGTATATCATCAATAATTTAAAAAACTACAGATATGAACCTATTACAATAATTATAGCAAGGCAAAGAAGGTATGTTTTAAATGTGTCGAAGTAACATTCTTTGAAAAACTATATTTGCATATATAATATTTTACTGAATGATAATGGTAAATGTAGCCGAATGCATTGTTAATAAATAATAATAGTAATAAGAAAAATTAATCGTTGACTGTTTATGATGGTTCCTGTTGTTTATATAAAATTGATTAATTTTAGTTTACCGCTGAATATGTCGGAAATTAAATGTTCTGAACTCACTTTGTCGTTTCCTTGCTTGCTGCTTCGAGGACTTCAACCACGTCTCCTTTCTTCAAAGATATCGAATCTGCAGCATCTGCGTCAAAATCTTGAGTTGCCACGTAAACATCGGTAACCTGCGAAAAGAGCAGAACATAATTATTTACAACACATTATTATATCTTACAATGTAAAGTTGAACAATTGTCACAGATAGTTCCTTCTGATGAATACTGACAAGATGTCAACTGTAAAGGATTCAAATATTTAGACAAAGCCTGAACTAACGAGGCACTTCCGTAATAGGGAAAAATTGTCAAAAGCTAATTCATTTCCTTTTACTTCTTACTATATATAAAGCTGAAATGTTACTATTACTGTGATTTTAAAGACGGGAGGTTGATTGATGTTTTATTTTTCAGGGATTGTGACGATAAATGATAAGGGTGTTCGGGAAAAGCAATTTGAGCCACAGAATTTAAATAATACACTTTCTACTAGTTGGCCTGCTGTACGACAAGGATAAAATCGGTATATTGACTCTGGGAGAGAAATTATTTTAATAACATCTCGTGATTGTTGGTTAACCGTATTAGATTTCAGTCCTTCATGTCTACGTTCTTAGTTTTAGGTTTAAAAAAATATACAATTTCCCCCAAAGTGATTGGCTTTGGGAAAGAATAACTCTAATTTCAAGGATAAAATGATTTTGCATGCTGAATGTTAAGGTTATGCTCTTTCCTAAGCATTTAACTGACAATGGTGAAATTATCAGAATTAGATAATTTGTATTAACGAAATACGTAAGTACGTTTTCAGAATAACATAAATTATATATTAGAGAACGTAGATTTTCCCGACGAAGATGCTGGATGAAGTGTTCTCGGGATTCCAGTCGGTCACCTGAAGAAGATGGCGGTGTCAGCCATAGAAACGTTGTGGATTACAAACGACGTCACCCGACTGGAATCCCAAGAACTCTTCATCCTAAATTATATATGTTTATGAAAATTTAATTGTTATTAGATGTAGCAACGTCTCAAGCAACTAGCAACACTTACCGAAATTCACGCTTATTTATTAAAATTGAAATCCGCTGCGATCTTTAAAATTAGTCAAACATGTCATTCAGAGCGAAGTAATAAATAACTTGGAATATAAATTGACAAAACTGAGGCGTAAGAATTATGACTACATTTTTCAATAGAGTTTTTTTTAAATCTTGAGTAACAGGGGAACTGTACGACCTGAACCAATAGGGAGACGTTTATTTAATTACTATCTCGTGACATCTAATAATGACGACTCTTTGCTGCAATCTGTCTAGACTATTAGAAAAGTGAGTATTTTATGTGGAAATATGTTAATAACCTCTGACAACGTGGAGTCATCGGCGCTCCAAATGCTGCTGTTGAAAGATCCACTCGGACGCAGTTTCCTACACGTGGCAGTGAAGTCGTCTGCCGCTGTGTAGAATCTCTTGCTGTTGGTCGTAGTAATAGTGTCACTGCTGGCCAGGCTTCGCCACGGCACTTGCTGCTTGCTGTCCAACAAGTCTTCCATTGAACTTGCCGGAGTCATGGTAGAAAAATGCTCCTCCGCCACCGCCACAGAGTACATAGAGAAACGGTGAGCTGCGGGCCGTGGAAGTCGCAAGGCAGACAGTACGTGAAGTGGTTCGAATCGGCGGATACCCGTCTCGTCTAAAACGGAGTAAGACACTTGTCCCGTGAGTACTGCTCTCGCTGCTTCACGGGGTACCACAGCCTGGAGGCCTTCTTTAAGAATCAGAAGTGGTCCGTGGCGGCTGCGGGCCATCATGAACTCTTCCATGGCAAGACTGTTGTCGGCCAGGAGCAGCGCAGACGGGATATCAGCCGACGACTCCAAGGGTAAGGTTTCCTCGGGAACTACCATCAAGGCGGCGGACTCCCTCACGAGTTCTCGTAAGGTAGGGTCAGTGCGGGCGCGTTCGGGGTCGCTCTGGAGCTGCGCCAAGGCTCTTCCGAAGCTCGGCCTACGCTCAGCTAGCTGCCGCATTACGGTCAGACGCTTCAAGACGTCGATGGCCATAGGGTCTTCTGAGAGAGCCTGCGTTGTGCGAGAATCTGAAAGGATAGCGACCAATCCCGATGCCGCTTCGTACATGCCGAGAGCGCGCGCCAATCCCACCGCTTGCAAAATCATATCACGTAGGTCTTGATCCTGATCTTTGGACAAAATCTCGTTCAGCTTTACTTCACTATTCTCACGGACGGCAGAAACTATCGCTCTCTGCAGAACAAGCGATGCGTCTTTTTCAGTTCGCACTTTTCCTACTCCCTCCGACACGTTGTCCAATACTCGCGCAATCAAAGAGGAATTGCCACGCATCAGGTTTTTAAATGCGTCGCTCATTATTTCTTCACGACCATATTTATCTGCGGCTTTTAAGACGGCCGTTACTTTATCGACGACGACGTTCTCGTTCGTTTCCTTCAAAAGATCGTACAATACATCAACTTTATTGATAGACTCGGCGCCTAACATTTGTGCGGCACTTTCCCGTAACGTCTTCACGTTGCCCGGTGATACGAGGTATTTATGTAGAGAATTCACAAAAGCTTCGGACGCTTTATCCTTGCAACTTGGCTGCAGATCGTACACGTCTTTCAGAAGCTCGTTAAATACTGGACCGATTGAAGTAACGACAGCGTCGTGAGCGGCGTCTCCTGTAATTTCCATTTGGTGGGATGCCGTTATTACCACGGCAGATATAACAGAACGTACGAACTCTCTCATGGTCTGATTGCCCTCGTCGATGACACCTGATATATCCAACTTCATGCCTTCCAGAATCTTTTCAGAAATATTTTCTATGTTTATTTTACACTTAGACGTCTGCTGTCGAATAAGAACTTCACAGCTAAGCCGAGCTATGGAAGAAAGCACATCGGCCATCTTCAGAGCAGAAGTACCTTTGACGCCCAACTTTTCGGTTATTTCATGAACTACTTGAGCTCCATCGTCAGCCCCAACGTCTACTTCTGGAAGGTCAGCTGGTACTTGCCTTCCCACAGCCATTCCAGCGTCAGAAAGCTGTCGAAGCATGCGTGAATCTATGGCGGTCTCTCCACTAGCATGGGTCACTATTTGCGGACGGAGAAGTTTGAGCTCTTCTGGGGAAACTTCGAATCCTTGAACGGAAAACTCAAACCCTCCTTCAGGCGAGTCTTGCAGATCTGGAGCCACGAATCGTAGACCTTCCTTCGTTTCTACCACTTGTCCAGGAATAAAGGTAACGTTTTCTGCCGTTTCCACGACACGACCGGGAACGAATCTTGGCCCATCAGATGTATCGACCACCTGTCCGGGAACGAAACGAGATCCTTTCTCGTCTGTGGATATAACTTGGCCTGGTATAAAGGTTGGACCGGCCTTCGTTTCAATAATCTGACCTGGAACGAATCTGGGACCTTCCGGCGTATCCACGGTTTGGCCCGGAACAAATTTAGACCCAGCCTTAGTTTCGACTACTTGACCCGGAACAAATTTCGGACCATCTCTGGTTTCAACAACTTGTCCGGGTACAAACTGCTCTCCTCTGTCTGTCATTACAACTTGTCCGGGAATAAATTGACTGTCATCTTGTCCAACAATTCCGGGAACAAACCGAATTTCACCACATTCACCGTGAATTAACTTTCCTGGAACTTTTTTGCCTGCCGGTAAACCAGAAGTGTTTCCAGGGAAGAATTCAACTCCGTTAGATGTTTGTACCATGTGGCCATATACGGACTCAGTTTGGTTTATGGGAATAGTAGCAGCAGTAGAAACTCTGACGGGCATGCCTTCGAGTAAAGAATCCGAGACTATAACATCATGAACAGACTTTGCTACAGCAAATTCTAATACAGTTATTCCATCGTCAGCCAATTTAGACTTCCCTGGACAGAACATTGAGCCTTTAGCCGTTTGTAAAACTTGGCCTTCGATGAATTTTGGTCCCTGTGGGGTTTCTACGGTTTTTCCCGGTATAAACGACATAGAACCATTTTCACTTTCGACAGTGATTCCAGGAACGAAGTTAGACGTACCTTCAACGGTTTGACCGGGAATAAACTTGGGTCCGGTGTCTGTCATAATTGTTCGTCCCGCAACAAATTTAGACTCGCCTTTGGGCGTCTTAATAGTCTGACCAGGGACGAATTCCCAAGATTCACCAGCCTTGATACTTTGACCAGGTATGAAAAGCGTGCTGCCTTCCGGTGTTGCAGTAGTCTGTCCGGGAATAAAACAAGTACCTTCTGATGTCATTATCGTTTGACCGGGAACGAACGAAGGTTTCATTTCACCGCTCTCAGTCTTGTGCTGTACGACTTGGCCAGGTACAAATTTAGGTCCTTCCGCTGTTATAACTGTCTGGCCAGGGACAAATCGTGGTCCATCAGGTGTTTGTATGGTTTGTCCAGCTACAAACTTTTCTCCGTCTCTGGTGGCAAGCGTTTGTCCAGCGACAAAAACGGATGTAACTGTGCCATCTGGAGTTTCGGTGACGACTTTTTGACCAGGGAGAAGCATAGCCCCTGTCGGTGTATTCACCGTTAGGCCGGGAACAAAAGATTTTCCTAGTGGCGTTTGTATAGTTTGCCCAGCAACGAATACAGGACCACATGGCGTTTCCACAGTTTGACCAGCCACAAACCTTTGCGCAGCTGCTATATCTATCATGAGCCCCTTAACACGGCGGCCCTGTTGGTCTGAAATTTCGGTTTCGACCCCTCCTTCCAGCTTAGCGACGATATCCGGAATCTCTTCTATATTAGGCAATAAGCTTACGTTCTCTCCGCTTGAGCTGAAAATCTCTTTAACACACTCGGTAGATGTCAAATTATCTGGATTTATACATTTAATAGCCTCCTGAATGTCACTGGAAGGCTCCGTCAAAAGAGGCGTGAAAGGCGAAATAGCGATAGTGGGTTCAAATGCAGCCACGTCAGTCGTCGCAGATCCG
The DNA here is from genome assembly GCA_034510155.1 of Eucriotettix oculatus. NCBI lineage: Eukaryota > Metazoa > Arthropoda > Insecta > Orthoptera > Tetrigidae > Eucriotettix > Eucriotettix oculatus. The sequence goes on from CM067379.1 coordinate 41,555,183, forward strand.
GGCTGAGGAATGATGCCAGGGAAAGACTGGCCAAGGTCGACGATCTCGGCGCGCGTGGGAGTGGGTCGTGGAAGGGTCGTTGTCACCGGAACGCCACATGCAGCTGCTGCTTCCCTCTCAAAGGTCCCCCAGTCCCACTCTTCAATGAGAGGCTTAACTAGATCTCTCCAGTCTCCGCTAGGCATGTAGATGCAGGATAATGAACGCGAGTGCTTTTCTTCAAATTTGTTCCAAGATGTTTCGTCTGCTCCAACAAGCTTTTCGTTGGCAGGTTTTGTTTCTGGGTGAGGGCTACTGAGCTTAACGTCAACTACTTTGGTTTTCTTGACTTCTAGCTCGGCTATTCTTTCTTCCTCTATCATAGCCACCCGTTCTTTCTCTTCAAAAATTTTTTTCACTGACGATAAATTTTCAGTACGTTTTCTCTTTCTCTTCTTGTTCACTGTTTCCTCCTTTTCCCGTTCGAGAATCACTTCGTCCGATGGTCCTTCTCCTTCCCACAGTTCAATTTGACTGACGTCGAAGTCCTTGACGTCTAATGATACATTTTTCCCTTGTTTCAGTTTGAGAAGTACAGTATCCGAGTCCTTAGCTAACATAACGTCGCGAACGTCACCGTCCCTCACAGCTGCTTCTAGTTTGGCCGGGAAGACAAGGCTGCAGCGGCGTTCGTCGACCGTGTATATGTACTTTTGGTTGCCATCCAAGCAGTCATTTTTCGTCGCCAGTATGTCAGTTAAGGATTTCTGCTTGTCATCGGAATCGTCGAGCACTGGGAATACGTATCGGTAGTCTGCAATTACGACGTGGCGTTTGTCATCATCGGGAAGTGTACCGTTTATGTTTTTGTCCTTGAGGTAGTGGTGCGTTTCGTTGCCTTCGGAGCTGGCGGTAATGTGACATTTCTTTCGTTTCCCCGGTTTCACGGTCACGACGGGGATGTAGTGGTGGCTGGGAAGACCGTATGATTTTCCAGTGATGCGGCAGAAGCGACGGGCATCAGCTGGGGAAATGGGAGGCAGCAGGGGAAAATAGTTGGGCTTCGGGAGGCCGCGACTGCGACCAGTGATGCGACAAAAAGACATGGTCGTGTTTAGTCAAAGGTGACCTTGTCGAGATACACTAATTTCACTTGACACCTCACAATAACACTTTCAAATAAACTAATTCAATTTCACACGCAAAATGATGATGCAACACTGCCTTACTGAAGACACATACACACTAAAATACTATCAGTTTCACAATTATTTTTGGTTTCTAATTCAGCAACTAACTTTAACTTCTATGTCGATGCAAAATTGGATTGATAATGGCGAACTATTGCGATGCGTTACTGCTTGCTGATATAGTGAATGTCTGTTGAGGGCTTGCAGTGGATGTGGTTAAGTCAAACACAGATCTGGTTGGAGCACGCGACTACCTCATGGCTCTGGACGGATGGGCGATCGGCGCCGCTTGCGCGCGCAGTCCGTTCGGCGGACCGACTGAGCTGCGTCCCGGCGATGTTCCCCCCTTCCCCTCCCCCTTCTCCTCAGCGTCCCTCCACCTCCGTCGTGACAACAGCAAGGTAGCAAGGTCAATGGCAATGGCGGGGAGCCAGCCTCCGGAGACGTATTTCGGGACTCCCCTACGGGCGTGGGGTTACAGAGCTCCATGCGGAAAGAAGTCAACAATTAGGCCCCCTATCAGTAAAAAACAATTCCTTCACGCCGCTAATTAACAGGTATTCTACACTGCTTAAGTGTCTATTTTATAATTAGTTACTGAAAAAATAGTACAACATCCTATGCTGAACATAAACGTTTGTGAACTATTTTAACTATTATTTCGGACTCTTCGCTTGTGCGACACACGCATCTAAATCCTCATAGTTTTTATCTTCTTGATTCCGTAAGTAATTTTTCATTTCCATACGATAATTGTATTATTCATATTATATTGTAAATTTATTTTCCATTTTTATACTTTAAATCATACCAGATGAGGTTCGACATTTAGGGACGAAACGTCGTGTACGAACTGCCGTTAAATACGAGTTTACTTTTAAATTGTTTCTGACGTATATGCTGTTGTACTATTTGTGTTATCTATTTTATACTTTTCTTACCGTTACAAAATCTACCAAAACATTTATTCATTATCTCACTGCAACCGATTTGACCTCTATTAACTATTAATAAATATTCTCACTGTTGAGCAAGTAAATACCACTTCGTACCTGTATTTAGCTAAAGCTTCTAATCACTCACTGATGTAATACTGCCAACTGGGGCGACGGTTGTACTTGGTCCAACATGTTGATCGATGGGATAAAAATACACTAATTGAAGAGTTACAATTCAATCTCAATACTTTGTAGTGCATGTATCTCGATGCTAAATGGCGACAGAAAAAGAACTTTATTCGTTATGATAGAGGATAACTTTAAACGAGTGTGTATAAATATAACGGTTTCGTTATAATTATAATAAATGCAAGCGTTTTATATTTGTCGTTGTTATTCATTTGAGAGTGTGAGTAGCCTTACTTCGTTTACACAGTATCCTACTTTTATTGAGCAATTAGTCAAATAAAAGGAATCTAAGTCAGCAAATTGTCGAAAGAATGACTCAATCTATCAGTTTCAAATTTCTCGTATATGTGCTCTCTAAAGAAATCTAATGTTTTACAGCATAATCACAATATATCATACAATAAAATTCATTACCGACCTAAAGCTCCGTAACAAGTTACAACCACCAACGTAAAGATGTAGCAGTTACTATTGACCACAAGGTTTATGTGATTTAAAATAATTTTTTTTAATCTAACATTTTATTGAATTGAGTTAAGATACTTAAGATCCGTCTTAACTGTTTTCAGAGTGTAACGATAGCGAAATTAGAGTTAATGTTTTGAAATCCTTGTTTCTTTCATGTGATTCAAAATCGTAATAGCACGGATTTCAGAAACTTATTTAATTAATTATCAATTGAAATTAAGTAAAAAAGGCAACAAACGTATGTGGACAAATACATTTTTCCGGAATGCAACAATTAGAGATTAAAATGTTGTCCTGCAAATTTCACAGCAAACTTTATACAGAATGTTAAAAATATGTGAACAGAATTCTTAATTTTAATACAGGTAAGTAGAAGTAGATTATTATTAGGAAATAAACGTTTTAAGTAACTATTTTTGGCAACGTTTTTGTCTTAATGTAGTATGGTGCATCTATGAAACTTATTGTCATACGTTCGTGAGATAACAAAATAGATGAGAAGGACGTTTAGCTTATCAGAAAATATGAAATAGTAGATCGAGATGATGAAAAGCAACAAATAAAGTTTTACTAAATATATTTGTATCAATAATATTATCAACCCTTTCAACGAATTTGTGTTGTGCATCCTCTTTTACTTAATACAGTGCGTAATTGTAAGGCGTCATTACAAAGCCATTATCCCCCACAGGTAGATAAGTTAATTGATCAACTTATTCATAAAGACTTAATGGATACCTTTCCTCGCAAACACTTAACCATTCTTAAGAAAATACTTTTATATTCAATAACATTTGTAAAGGCGTTACAGGAACATATTATTTTTCCTTACTTGTTTCATAATATTAATAACATATATTAGTCAAGAATTTATTTTCCGTATCCCCCCTTTTCAATTCGCTTCATTCTGAAATTTCTGATAACCTAAGTTTCGTACATCAGACCAGAGCACATTTTTAGAATGATATTTCGTTTTATTTTATCGATTTGGATACCACTATTTTTATTATTATTATTAACAGTCTAGTATACAATAATCATTAAAAAAATATGAACTAATTTTCCGGATACAATAGTCAAAGAAGCCCCGCAATTCCTTTGATATTTATCCAATATTTATTCAATCAAATAAATTAATGCAATAAAAATATATTAAAATATACAAAAATATGTAATTAAATGTAAACAGTTGAAAAAAATAGAAACTCGGTATGTTGTATATTATTCTTCAGCAACATGAATATTTTGTAATATTTTAATGATAAGTACCTACATCAAACCAAGTTCATTTATTTGTATTCAGAACAATTATATAATTATTTGTAGAAATAACTGAGGAGGTCTCAAGTCAAATGAATTTAATTACTTTATTTATAATGATATGTCACGAAGTTTAATCCCTAATTTGGGACTTCATAATGTACACATAAATTGCTCAAATATATTATTATGAATAATAGTAAATGTAACAGTAGGCAGGATAGTCATTGAAATTTAGTCAAATTTTTATTTATATAAAATTATTCATAAAATTATGCTCTCAAACTATTTTTTAATAATTAATGTACACCCATTGATGTCCCAAATCAGGTATAACACGCCGCGTAATTAAACTTCACTTGTATTATTTTCTTCGCGAATTATTAAATTTTTCTGAAGTAGGGCCAGTCTATTTCTTTTTTGTAATATTATGATGATCTTCACAATTAATAATTAAATTTGGTTTATTGTTTCTTAGAAACGTTCTTATCTGTCCCACGCTTTTCAAGTCCATATTGCTTCTTTAATTAAGATCTTGATTTTAATTTATTAATTTAAATATATTGTCACGCATAAATTATGATAATGGTATAGCTTTTATTTCCAAAGTATTGTTGAATTTTGATATTATTTATTTAAAAGCAGTAATTCGGTCGGAAGAATTTACAAACGAGATTGTCGTAACGTACCTAAAAAAGACATTCTTCGTAACTGAAAGTAAATATAGTCGGAATAAAAGTCAGATATATTTTACAGTGTCATAATATCGTTACATTGCTGACGGTTTGGTTAATATGAATAACAAACCTTTGTTTGTATGATATTTCAGCATGGCATAAAAAATGATAGTACACGAGGAAAGTATGCACATTCTCTTAGCGAAGGCCATGAAATCCTGTTCTTTATTTACAGAAGTGAAGTTTACTCCTGAGGCTGGTAAATTTAGAAATTCGAAAATACATTTCTCCAGAGTTAGCAAGCGAAAGTGCAGGGAATGAATATTAGCAATGCAATGGTTATCGTTGCATATATCAAACAACTAAAAATTTAATTAAACGCATAAAAATGATTGCGTACGGAATATAATTTAATGTATACAAGTATTTTACTGGAGGTTCATAAATTAATATTCTAATCAGCTGACTCCTTCGAATAATAAACGGGAACTAAGGCACGCTAGCTGACGTTGTTTTGGGGGCCATATTTAGAAACAAGCACGATTTCTTTTCCTGGTTTTGATTATAAATTGTAATCTGTCGAAGTCTGAATTTAGACTGCCTATTTATGCACTGTAAATTGGCTTCTACACGACTATTGTTTATTCGCGAGCCTTGTCAGTTGGGTAATAGTGAATATGTATAGCTTTATTATTAAAGCAAATACTATTTTTTTAAAAATCAGACGTAAAGTATTTTTCATTGTAATTAAAGAATTATCCGATATTAGAGTAATTGGCTTATAATATAATTATCATATTTCCAATGAAGATTCATTTCCTTATATTGAACTAGAGATGAAGGTAACGACCGTCACATCCCTCAAATGAAGTATTTTTGAACAGAGGTAACCCATGATCAGTACACTAAGCAAGAAATGTCGATAGAGAAATAGATTAGTAAAAAAATACAATTATATGTTTTTAAATATTTTATTGATGAATTTATTACCTGCATACTAGGTTCAGCCTCCGGTCAAAATTTATAGCTACGAATTAAGTCGCACAATATTAAAACTGTGTTCCAGTTTCACAAAACTACAGTATGTGTAGATTAATAGCAAGTCTTTGACGTAATTAGGTTTTATATCAGCTTCTACGTCTCAGTTGTCCACTTATCCCATTGGATCAGTCGGCCAAGCGGCACCTAAACCTTGCGCAGGCACGGAGAAAGGAATGCTGCGATCCCCAGAGCAAACTCTTTTTCCCGTCATTCAGAAGGGCGTGAGGCAAATACCCAATCGCCCGACCTGCGTGATACGTCTACGTGATGCATCTCCATCAGGTGAATCACCGGGTAGGACCCGCTTTTTACCCCTTCCGCATCCCCCTTTTCAATTCCATTCCTATTCTATTAAAGGGGAGTTGCCAGATTCTGGATCACCCACATGTAGCCTCTTACCATCAGCAAAAAAAATCAAAGGTTTAATGTTTCACGTAGTTACCAGAAAGATTACAGTTAGACTACTAAGTATTATTTATCTGAACACCTACGATTTATAACAAGATTTAATCAGGATTAGTGGGCCGCATTTGGCCTTCCACAAATTATTTTGCGATCCGCCAGGAAATGGCGAATTACACTGTTATACACGACACATAAGCTTCCTTGATTACAAGCACGCAACTTTTTGTGACTGGCACGTGGCCCGTGTTACTCCAATTCAGCGTGAATTATAAGAACAGAATAGAATACATTAATTTTCCATAGATCGTAGGATGTACTAGTGGCCAGCGTCGCCGCCGTGCGAGGAAGTTGTGCGCGGTAGCATACATTGTCATCTTATGGGACTCACCATCCCAGTTGTAACACACGATCAAATCAAGTCGAGTGAATAGATGATTGGCATCAATCCCTGGGTCTCACCGTCCGAGTTGTAACACGGGTTCAAATCCCGCAGAAGACTTCCGGCGGAAATCACCGCTGCCAATAATTTGCCTTTATAGAGGAAATTCTCTCACTTGGACCTGCCTTTAGGCAAAACACTGGATTTACATTCTCATTAATATCAAAGTTTGAAGGCAGTGGTGTAGCGTAGGTAGAATTCGCCGCGCCTTTATTTATGTACTAGCTGAGTTCCAAGAAATGACCGGATATTCATAAAGATTCCATTCATAGCAACGAATATGCGACTCGATTTCATAACATTAACCAATTGACTGATTTGCTTATTTCCATATTTTATATTGTTTTGTATCAATAAATAATAACTTATAAGAATAATTTAAAAAATGGTATTCAAAATACAATCTTGCGAAAACTGAAAGATCGAAGTAACGTAAGCGATATTAATAATTTAATTTATAAAATTATTTTCAAAAAATAAAATTATATTTTCTCTGCAGTAACATTATTTAAAGCGATAATAAAAAAGCCGTAATCGAATCTTTCATTTATCACATTAAAGGACTCAACCATGAATTTAATTTTGAACATCTTCATAGTCATCAAATCAAAACTTACATTCAAGGAAATAATTTATATAAAATTAAGAAGTACTTTAATGAATTGTATATTGCAAGGAACAAAAATATACGTACATGATGATTAAAATAAAAAATTGTGCTGAATTATTAAGAAAGTTGAAATATGTATTCGAGAAACAACATGAACATTTGACATATCGGTCAACAACTATAAAATTAGTGTAAGAAAATGTCATTTGACGATCAGATAGTAGCATGAACATTCAGGATTCTTTTAAACTCAGTTTTTATTTCTGAGTTCTGACTACAGATATAAATATTACGGTGCATTTTCAGACATAATAAACGCCTTAGTAACTTGTAAATCATTCAGTTGTATATGTATAATATATTGAAAACCAAAGTATTGCACAGATCAAAAATGCAATACAATTAATACTTATGTAAACATGTTGCATTTATTCAGAGAAAACTTTGTAGACTTCACATAAAGAAATTTTCTGTAATTGTTAACAGTTTTTTTAATTCTGTCAATATAAATAAAAGAGTTTGGAATGCTAGTTAATAGTTCTTAATTATCAATAATTGAAATTAATATAACAACCTAATTATATTTGTATGAATATTAATTTTTAACTCTATAAAACTATATTTATTATATTTCTTTCTCAGTTAAAAGACTTCAGTGATAAAAAACTGTAAATAGATTTTATTCGTTCCATTAATCCTCGGTTGACCAAATAAGTCCGTCATTAATGAAATTACAAATATTTACTGGAAACTTTTGTATGCTAATTTAGAACACATTTTTTTGGTTGAATATAAATCAGAATCTAATTCATTAATAACCTAAATACTATTATATAACAATGAAGTCAGAGAACGGACATTAGTACAGTTTTTAATATGTATAGAGTTTTATTGCAATTCATATTTAATAAACTTATTTAAAGACGAATAAGACAAACATTTTCTTCAACGGTATTATACCTTTTATTGCTTTATATAATTTTTATTAGCCTACTTTCGTATGTTGTTAATCACTAGAAATAAAAGTCAAAAAATTATATTTCTACTGTAGAAATGAAAAAAAGAACGATTGTTATAACAATTTAATATACTATTGATTTTATTTAAAATTGATAACGAAATAGAACGAAGGAATTACTTCCGATGACTGAAAATAAACCGAAGGAAATGTCTAGGTACGAAGTAAATCACAGCAGAAATAATTTCCACCTTGCCACTTTGTTTTAGTGGTAGGACAGAAATACGCGCTTCATAAAAACCGACTGTTAATGGCCCATGCGGGAATAATAGCGAATCGCGTTGATTTTCTAAAGCGGTTTAAGCTTTAGGGTGTCTTTATATGCGTTCTTCTAATTTCTGTTACTACATATTTTCCAGTCTTAAAAAACAGTGATTTATAGATAAAAAACCTTCACTAACCAAAATGGAACGTTCCAAAGCAGTCGATACTAACACGGAACCAACACTGTCAATTCCAATTTTTAAGACATTAGTAGTTCGGTTTGTTAGGTGAAAGAAAAGTTTCATTTCTACAACCAAATAATATTTAATAAAATAGATAGATTGAAATATTTTGATTTATTTAATACATTAACTCTCTAATAAAGTAATAGGACAAGTTAAATCACATAATATAATACAATATTGAAGCATATACAACTGTAAAAATGCGTCAATGAGAATGGACAATAACACGCACTCAGTTTTCATATTGAGAAAGCATTCTGGTGAACGCTGTAATTACTTTATTTTGATAAATCAAATTTACAGTGTAACTATACTTATCCCAGTTTCTATAAATGTTCTGTGTCTGTCCCGTTGTCACGCAAATATTTATGCTGTATTCCATCCAGTTCTTGAATATCATTTGTTAATGTTTCGAGATCTCCTGTTAGCCCCTGTTTCAGTTGCTGTAAGTCTTAGGGAAATGGAGGCACAAACGCTTTTTCTCTGACAAAGTCTCATACGAAAAAAATTGCGAGGGGTCAGATCTGGGGATCTCGGTGGTAACAAAGCAATGGCTTATCGTTTGACCCAGCACGGCCAATCCAGTGATGGGGTAGCCATCGTTCATGTACTGATGTACGTTTCTATGCCAGTGTGGTGCAGGAGCACCGTCTTGCTGAAGAACTAAGGCGGGAATCGCTTCATCCAGCTACGGTAACAACCATTCTGATAGCATATCCATCAATATTTGTACACGTTAATCGATTTTTTCACGAAGAACAGAACTAAAAACAAAAATTGTTAGAAATGGCGAAGAAGTTTTGGAGAATCACTCTGATAATCCGTTGCGCCATATGGATTTTCTGTGCTCCAAAATCGTAAATTATGGCGATTAACGTTTCCAGAAACGCGAAAAATGGCTTAACCAGTAAACTGAAGTCTGTTCGAAAAACCATCAATCTTACGGGACTTTGTATAAAATACACGAATTCTTTCAAAAATTTCGTTTTTGGCTGCTGTTTGTTCTGGGATGTTTTTATTATGCACAAGCAGCCCGCAACTGGAGACTGTTTCCAAACATCCATTGATGATTTACTTCTTAAACAAATTTCGTTAGGAAAATGTCTTCCAAACTATATTTCTGTATTTGTTTTTGTCAATTTCTAATATTTTTTTTATTTCATATAGACAGTAATGGATTTTAATTTATTAAGGAAAATTCTTTGTCTTTTTTTAAAGAATAATCGTTAAATCATCAATAGATATCACAATCGTTTTAGGCTGAAAATTTGAAGATTACCCGATAGGTAAATTATGTATTTGTGTATACCATTGTCCATTATAAATAAAAAAATCCATTCTCTAAAATTAAACTTAAACCGTCCATATAGATTGATTTTGACTTAATGACAGTGTAAGGAGCAATTTTTTGCCATTTTCAGTTTAACCTCGCAACAAAATTGCATAATCCCTGGTAAGGGTATCGTCATTCTATATTTGGCCAGTATTTCTTTTAGTTGCTTTGAATGCTAGGCATCAAAATTGTTGTTATTGTTAAAATTATCTAAGGAGATATTAAAAATGTAGATAAATCGCAATAGCAATAATCAATTGAGTCTACAAACGGTGTCAATGGATAGTCAATTTTGTGTCTTTATTATATCATTGGATTTCTGTTCTGATTATAGACTTAAACAAGAAAAATGTTGCCAATCTATTCTTTATTGGTAATTAATTTCATCTAACTTATTATTATAAATAATTTTTTTGGTCCCGGACGTTGCAGAAGCAACATGAAATTTTTGTTATATTTTATTTAAAGAACCGAGGAGTCCCAAAAGTTAGGGGACGAAATGTTTCTCGAAGAAAATTATTCCATTTCTGACTTTTGCCATTCTTTTTGTTTTAATTATATTTAATTTGAGCGAAACCCGTCAATATGTTTGATGCAGAGTTAACATTTTTGTATATTACTTGAAAGAAAATTTAAACGCAAATATTCTCCACTTTGCAAAACTTCTACTGTTATTTACATTATTAACGTAAATTTTAGAATGTATTTTCCATTAAATTATATTACGACTACAGTACATGAATTTTTATTAGCATTTACTCCGATATTGGTAATTTAATTATGATATAGTTATTTTATCATTTGCTTGTAATGAGCCTGAAGATGAAGGTTTTGATGAAGAAAACCTCATCGAATTTTTAAATTATTTTGTAGAGCAGTGGTTATATCACCAATTAGCTGTAAACATTTCATAACTGCTATAGTAGGCACAATGGTTTTTAAGATATGCTCTTACTTTTTAAAAGAAATTATCCTTTCCTTTAATACAACTATTTTTACTTCTTTTAGGTTAATGCAAAAATCTGTCCAGCCTTATTTCTTAAACCCTTTACGAGAAAGGAACAAGTGGTCATATCTCGTATTAGCTGACTCATGATCATTTATTTTCTAGAGAGGAGCCACCTAGATGTGACACTTGCAACACACTAAAGGCTGTAGTACACATTCTTTTGAACTGCAATAAATATTCCACACAACGTAGAATTTATCTTAACAGATGGTAGCCTGAATCATTAAATGAAGATCGAGAAGAAATAATTAATATTATAAATTTCCTTAACGACACTAATATTTTAAATATGATTTAATTCAATTTATCAGTTTAAATGTTCGGCAATTGTATATTAATCGACCTGACGTTAAACTATTATAAAAAATATATATTAAAATACAATAATATGATTGCTTGTTTATCGACGTTTTTTAGTTTTGTGGGAGCTATAATTTTTGGCGGTATATCATGTAACTTTGAAATGTATTATCCGTTTGGATGTAAATTAATGGGAGAAACTGCCAAGAGAGAAATTAGGCATAAATCCAAGTAGGATGCTGGGGCAGGCTCATGAGGTTGCCTTCGACCAAATCACGTTGGCTAGCCAAGTGGTGTTAAGCTGTTGAATGACTCATCATGTACCTCTCTTCTGATATGCCAAAGAAAACTGCATAGGTATAAGTGACAAAATCCTTGAAGATCGGTCTCCGCAAACATGACAGATTCTAATATCAGAAGATGTCTAGAAATTTTTGCCAACGATTGGAATGATTTCAAAACTGCTAACACACAAACACTTAGGGATTTGTTGAGACGCCTCAGTCCAAACAGAAATTAATAACTGGTCTTCGGCGACGGGATGGGCACCTGTTTACACACGCACATTCATCAGCCCTTACTCCCACAGAGCGCAAATAGATGCGCTATTTTTAGGAACCTGCTACGTTTATTTTAATCCACTCTCAGAACTTTCAGAGAACTTTGTTTTAAAAATATGTTACTGGAGATTATTCCGCTAGATACGTTTCATAATTCTGCGTGCCGAAAATAAATCTCAGCAAAGACTCGAGGAGTACCTCATTTACCGTATAAAAGTGAACCTCCTCCTTTTACACAAATTCATTCTAAGTTATATAAGACTTACTATTAACCGAGTTAAATAACTGAATAAAATGTGCATATCAGTCTTTTTGCATACTGTTTACTCGCTGAACGAATAATTGACTGGAGATATGGATTTATTTTTTATTCAATCCATCAGATTCTTATGCCTTTATAATTATTATAATTAAAATGAAAAAATAAATTGATTTTTAAAATAAAAGATTTAGATATTTAAATTTTAATTAACAGTTACAGGGCGTCAATTTACAGATAATGAATCTTTTAGTTATATAGTTAAGATAAATATAAAGCAATGTCAATTTTAACCACAGGTTAACCGTGTTCTTGATAACTATATCTCAACAGAAGGAAAATAATGTCTCAAAGCAATGAAAATACAAATGGTAAGTTACAAACAAAACTGTACAGTGACAAACTTTCAGTAGCTATTCTCAAACTTCATTTCACCATTCTAAAAATTTTTCACAACTTCAAAACAGTGATCAACCAATTGAAATATAAAAATTCGAACAAATAATAGAGTAAAATTAATAATTTACCATTTAAATTACTCAATAAAAAATTATATTTATAATCCCCCCTCTTTTTAGAAAAAACACAGTACAAATTTTTCTTTTCGTTTTTTTACTTATAGTTTAATGTCCCATCAAGTGATATAGTCATTAGCGACAACACATTAAGTCTGCATAATTTGACCTAATGTAGAACATATTAGTTACAACAATTTGAAGAAATCTGAAATACTGTCTTGGTACCTTTTTAAAAAATTAAAAAATCATACATACCATTTTTTTATATCTTATACATGATCATTTATTTTATAGTGAGGAGCTACATAGATGTAACACCTGCAACGCACTAGACTGTAACACACATTCTTTTGAACTGCATTGTTGCTGGGTTATTTATGAAAGAAGGTACTTCTTATGTTACGTAAACCATCTGCCAAAGTAGGCAAATCAATGGAATAACCCGTCTTCATGTTATTATACACATTATTTTAATTTTGTATATTCAGTAATAATATTGTAACAAACAATCGCAAGACAAAATTATTAATATGAAATAAGAAAAGGGTAACCAATTCAGTGAGGTCGCAAGTAAAGAGTGGAGGGTGCTTCACTTTGTAAACAGGGTCTTGAAGAAAAGCACGAGATAAACCAAGATTTATGCTTACAAATAGCTGGTAACGTGGGGATCCATAAAGAATTGAACACTCTAGCGTTGGAAAAAATAGAAAAAAGGACTGAAAAAATGTTTGGGGTCGATTCGCGAATAACCCTCAGGAACATTTGGAAGCTCTTAGTTATAACAGGAAACACGCTTTGAGCAATATATAAAATAACAAATCATCTTACTGTGCCGATTTATATCTGAAAAATGATAAGACTTTCAAAATTAAAGAAAAATGGCAACACACAGGCGTAGGAAATAGATCAATACGCAATTGGAATTTCTTGCCTGCAGAAATACTGACGGTTTCCGGGTAACGTTGATCAGTTTAGGGTTAGGCTAAGGAAACTAAAGTGAGCAGTTATACATTAATTCTTTATTAAGATCAGTGAAGTGCTAAATTATTTTATGAATAAAACATTAAAATAGTACAGTGAAGGGAATTCCGAGGGTCAGCAGGAAAATGTTATTTTCCGCGAAAGGTAAGTTAAATTATTACTTTTTTGCTAACCAACAATAATATAACGAAAAATTTAAATTAACAAATTTAGATGACTGTTGAATCAGTAATAATTTTGAAAGTAAATCATATATGGTCAGAAGAATATCTGTATTAGTATATATATATATATATTCTTTCGAAAGCTTTTGACATATTGTCGTTAGGCCATTTAATTATGTCTGGTAAGGAGTGTGCACATCTTTGGAAACAGGTAAAATTATCATTTCAATTTAAAAATTATTTTAAAAAAATAACGATTGTTTTATTTGTGGAATTTTTTGTTCTGTAATTGTACTTTGCTTTATTTCCTGTGGTCATATTTATGTAAATTACGTATATCTTGTTGATTTTCCGTGACATTGCGAATTTTGTGTGATTTTACTATTATATTTTAGTTATATTTTGTTGTTATTCAAATGTCGTGTCTATACGTGGTTTTGTTTTATGCATATTTTTATGCAAATAATTTATATTTTTATTTTATGTTCATTTTTGTAATATTCTACAAAGAATCTAGTATTTTGTATTTATTTTGTTTCAAAATATAAACCAACAATGTTGCTACTAGTGGTTCCCTATAGAAAAAGGAGGTATTTTAGTGATCCGTCGTAGTGGCAGTGTCACGCACTACAGCAGTTTGCAGAAGCTACTGCTCTCTAGCGTCGAAAACGAGAACTTGGATTGTATTTCAGTGATCGCTCTCTGGCTCAGTCGATTCTCGCGCTCCTAACAATAGCGGCCGGTGCTTGTTTTCTTAAACTTTAATTGATCTTAATTAAAAATAAATGATTCTCGAGTTTGAAATTATAGGTCCGACGCAAATGGACTTAGTCTTTACAAAATGTCTTATAATAGATTCATTGTTAAGGTGGTAAATTTTTCAATTGAGTCAAGTCCTGAACCATATACCAGCAGCAGCTTATTTCAAATTCTTAGTAAGTCGTGACCGTGAATCCATCCGTCTAAAAGTTTAAAAATGAAAAAGCAACATTCCCGCCCATTCTATTGTTTTCAGACACCAGCATTCGAAGTTAGTTTTTCCGTCTACGTGTCTCTGGCATTACCTACACGCGGAAACCCAAGTTCTATCACATTTTAATGACTTTACACACATTTGCCGTAATAAAATAATGACGGTAAAGCAAAAAATACAAATAGTGCAATTTACGTGTTTATTCAAAGTATTGATAATTCTTTGTATGAAGGACTGTACGTAGCTGAAATACTAAGACTCTTTTTTATTGACTCCAATTTATGTATAATCTGTCTATCATAACAGACAATAAATGCAAGTTTTTTAATACTTAATTTAATGATTACCTAACTATAAAACAAGACTTGAAGAGCATTCTCTAAAATGAATTAAGTTATATTACCTATGCCCGGGACTAGGTTCACGCGGAACTTGGACAATAGCTCTTTTTATTTTGCTCTAATAACGAAACAACAAGTAAATAATTTTTATAAACCTGAATTAATTGAATATATTAAAAGTTCAGTATCATTTATTTATGATCGTTTCAGGGCAAACCTTATAACTCGCAGTTGGTTTTGAATAGTTCCCGCTTTCACACGTTTCTGAGCCAGTTCGATACAAACTTCCAGACTGGCAGAAACTTCAATAACATATTTATCTTATTTACTTTTAAAAATGAGCAGTTGCTAAATATTAAAATTTACCTGACGTTACAAATAAAAACAATTTACGTAGCAGTTTTATCGATGATACAAAGAAGTGAGTGATGACACAAATATAGCAATTGCAAATAATCTTGGAAGAGACAGAACTCTCGACAAACGTAATGTGTAGTTAGAGATTAACAATTATCATTAATTGTAGATAAGATTTTCCACTTCTCAACTGATGATAGTAACAGTCCTCGAAACAAGCTTTCATCTGATGCGTCCTGAGATCGACAACAAATGAAAGTTGAATCACTAGATAGATCTGTTGGCTGGGAAATTCAGTTCACTTTGTTATTCTCTTAGATCTGTAATTTATCAGGTTGATATCGACGTATTACGTTATGTGAGTGTACAGAAATAAAGGGGAGATAATGTGGTCAATGCAGATATTTTTCTCTGTTGGTATTTTTGTCACAGACGCTGTGAAATTTGAGAAAATAGAACTGAGAAACAGAATTCTGAAAGCGCGCCTCTGATCATCCTCTTCTTCTTCTCAGAAGGCGCTACAACGATTTATTTCATAGTCTTGGCCTGCTCTATAATAGCCTTCCAACTTTTTCTATTCATAGTCTTATCCGTTCAATTCTTGATGTTTATCTTCTTAAGATCTTGCAAAACATCATCCCTCCATTTATTTTTTGGTCTTCCTCTTGTTATTTATGTCAACGGGTTCCATTGGTTAATGTTCTTTACCAGCCTATCATCATTCATTCTATATACGTGATCCAGCCAGCATATTCTGATTATTCTCGTCGGACACAATGGTTTCTCCAGAAAAATGCGAACAGTACCGATTTCGGAAGTTTGATATTGTATTCTGATGATGCTATATTTTCACGCCAGGGACTGCTCAATATTCACAACAAGCTCTTCTGAGATGATGCAAACCTGCGTTTCACACACATAAATTCCAAAAGACAGTTTCTGTTAACGAGTGATCTGGTATTGTCCAAGATATTTTTAGTTGGGCCATTCATATTCGCATTACATGCAGTATTTTACATATATTGTATACTGTTCTATTTCATTACCCACTTGAAACCTTGAAATTAATTGAATGATTTACTAAATATTTAATTTCATACTATACTAAACTTATATATATATATAGTCGGTTTTCATTGACTTTGGTTATTGCCGGCTTCGGTTTCCATTGATTCTTTGGACAGATCAGTTGTTTTGGTTTCCATAGATTTTTAGGACAGAAAAAGTTGTTTTGGTTTTCATAGATTTTTTGGACAGAAATGTTGTTTTAGGTTCCATTGGTTTATTGGACAGAAAAGTTGCTTCGCATTTTCGTGCTCTTACCATATTTTACTCTCACCTCGCGCGTTTAGTTGAAATTGTTGCTCAGTTCTTTTTAAGGTTTTTTCCTGACTGCGATTGAATACCACAAATGCTTACGAACTGCGAATTCAGTGTTGGGTAAACAGAGTTTATATTGTGACTTTCAGTTTAAAAATGTACGTATCGGAATTAGTTTATAAACAATAAGTTAGCCCATTACTTTTAGCTTCATCTTGATGGCAAAGATAATTTATAACGTCGGTGAACTTCCGTAGAAGGTCAGGAAAACAATCGAATTGAAGAAAGAAAATATTCAGAAGTATGCTAAAAATGAATTTCGACCATAACTTCTATTGTTGCGGAATAAGAAGTAATCAAAGAGGCTAATATAGCGAGGGCCCTGAACGTGCTATCGAAACAAAGACCGTGAAGAATTAAAGAGGTCGAACATTTATATTCATTTGGATCATTCAAAAACATTTAGAGGAGGACTATTACTGAGGCCATAACATGAGATAAGGCCTATTTTTTAAAAAACAAATGCCTGTGACATATGTTAATGTCCTTTGTGATTTTAAAATCAGAAAAAAGTAGTTCGAAAAGTTTACAAGGCAGACAGACAAACATACACAGAATTACGAGGCACGGGAAGTCTGGGGCCGAAAAAATGGTCTCCAAATTCAAAGATTACGCTGAGAACTGTGACGAGCCTGGCCTATCGTAGCAGAAATACAAGGAGGAAAATACATAAGCCTATGAAAGATAAGATAAACTTTATGTTTCATTGTAACGTAAGCGATAATTTCAAAATGATTTCCGTACTGGTGGATCATTAAGAAATTCCAAGGTGTTTAGCTGAAACAATATTATTATAAGTATATTTGAACGACACCACAGGTGATACTAGCACTGGATCAAAACAGGAAAAAGGGAACTGAGCCCACATTTTTATTACTTTATTAACGGCGTTATATGGGTGCGAACCGTAGACGTAGCTTTTGAAATGTGGTTCAAGTGAAGAATGTTGAAAATTAGATGGGTGGATAGAGTAACCAACCAGAAAGGTCTAAGCAGAATAAGAGTAGGAGGAACAAAATGGAGGAATTGATTAAGAGAAGAGATAGATTAATAGGTCACGTTTTGAGACATAAGGGTCTTGTAAAATTAGCATTAGAGGGAAGTGTTTGGGGTAAGAATAGAAGAGGGAGGCAAAGAATGGTATTCGCTAAGAAGATTAGGGAGGATGTTGGATGTGTATTAATGTAGAAATGAAACGGTTTGCCCCAAATAGGGTGCATCAGACAAGTCTAGAGACCGAGTACTTCAACAACAACTTTAGAATCATTTATTTTTGTTTTTATTATTAAACTATAAATAATCTCTTTGAAATGTGTTCTTACATGTAACGAGAATGAATCAACTGGATTTACATACAATCATATGAAAATAATTGCCTTATTTTACAACGGTTTAGTTTCCACTGATCGCGTTCGGACGGACAAGCGACGAAAAAACGAGGTATGACTGTATTTTATCTGAAAAAAAGTAAATCTTTTCATAACCCTTACTTCTCACTATTAAAATTTATAATATTTATCCAATTATAATTATCTGAGTTTACTGTATAAAGATACCTGTACAAGTTCACAACATAGCCAATAACATGTACGAAAATGCTTTTTGAATAAATGAAGATATTCAATATCTCATCAATTCGTACTCACTGAGAGCTTATTGACAATAATATATTATAGTTTGAGCTTTTGTCTTCTGCTGAGTGTAATTTTGTAATATAAATTAAAATTTTATTTTTAATGCATGAAAACGTTTGTAATAATTAATAAGTCGTTTCCGTGTTATGTCATATGGATACTTGGGCACAATAATTTTAAGAAATAAGTCACGATCGCTGCGGTCCCTTTGGTTGAATGGCGTTTTCCATTCCTCTCGTGATACTTAAAATGGTCCATTATTCAGAGGTTATTTGAGATTTTCATCAAAGCTAATCAGGCAGGTCTGCCAACTGTCTGCGCCTCGTCGCCAGGCGCCAGATTCCTTGATGTTGGCTTGTCTGCCTGTGGATTCTTCTGATCGCGTAAATCATTCTCTGTGAAGCGTAGTGATCAAAAGAACCTGGCCCAAGTCCTCTCTTCTCGTCCAGGCGTGACTAGAAAAATTCGTCAGCAATCACTTGGCTGGTAAGTCAGGCGGCGCGGGAGAAGGTTTAAATTGTTTCTTTTCAAATGAATCTGAATCTGTTGCAAGTCTTATCTGACAATTTCAGTTCTTGGTATACATTTTCTCGAGGTTCAGTCCTAATGACATTATTACTAATCTCTGATGCCTAAGAGATAAACTCAGAAGCTGAAGGCTGGTCCAAAGAGTTACTGTAACGTCTTCGGCCTCAGGATCTCTATTGTTTTGCATCCTCCCAGGATTGGAATAGCTTTTCTTGGTGGTCAGACATGTGTCCACACTTCTGAGCAAACACTAAAAGAAACGAAACAAAAATCTCCGCCCTATTCATATATACTTTAAAAAATAGAATTGTACAAGTAGCATATCGATTTATTTACGAATGAATATTTCCTTACTTCCCCTTGATGTAATATTTTTGTAAATTTCAAACTTATTATCAACTAGCTATCCCCCCCCCCCACGCCGACACACACACACTTCGTTCGCGCCCCGAAATACTTATTCTTATTTTGCCCTAAAACCGTAACAACAGGTACAGAATTTCAATAAAGTTATATTCACTGACTATATAAAAAGTACGGTATCATCTATTTATGATCGCTTCAGGGGAAACCTTATAACTCGCAGTTGGTTTAGAACAGGTCCCGCCCGCTATCATACTTTTCGCAACCAATAAAAGAGGAGTTACCTGTTTCCCAAAAAAAGGAGCAATTCGGGCAGCAATTCAATGAATGTTTAAATATTTATATAAATATCTTCTGAACTCTTCAAGATATCGAAATGAAACATATACGAAAATTTAAGTTAAAATTCATGTTTCAAACCCTGAATGTTTCATTGAAATCCGTTAAGCCGTTTCGAAGCATAAACAGATGAAGAGAATAAGGCAACCCGCATTAAATTTTGGAAACTTTAACGCGAGTTAAGAAACGAAACCTTCACGTAGAATTAATATATATTAATATCATTTAGGAAAATTAAAAATTCACTAATATTTAAGCTAAATTCCCTTTTTTTAAAGCATCAAATTTTCATTGGAACCCGTTGAGCCATTTCAGAGCCTATTCGACACAAACATACTGACAGACACACGCTTCAATTTTATTTATTGGTATATATTTACACAATTTTCAAGCTTTTTCCGTATTAGTTATGCTCCTATACCTTAATCAATGTGGTGAATTGAATAGAGACTGTGAATTAATTGTAATTGTAAACTTAAAACGCAAAAGGTCAGTACACATTAAAATAAAAATTGTCTATGTTTGTAATTTATAAGTGTAAGAGTCACAGTCCCAAGATGCTGCAGAACCTTCTCCGAAACCCTTATTCACCATGGAGGAAATAGAAAAATACAAGTTTTAATCTTTCCAATAGGATCACGGACTGCGAAGGTCCCTGAACACCCCCACCCCCCCACCCCAACAGACATTTCTACTGTAGACGAAACCAACCCCTTCTGCCCACATCGTATTAAATCCCCTCAGGATATTTCGTCTACCTCAATACATAAATATTCTACTTTCCTCCCTGCAGACCATCAAAATTAGTTTTAAAACTATAGAAAAAAATTTAAATCACTGCGTGATTTACAGCTTGTATTTAGATGGATATCTGCAAATTTTCAGTTCGAAATTTGCATTTCTGGCTGAAATACGGGCTTTCTAGTAGAAGTCTATCGTTCGTCCGAGTCGATGTCATCCGAAAAATTACACTTATGAGCCATAATATTGCAGCAGTTATTAGAGAATCGACCTTTTGTTTCTAAGGTAAACTTTATGCGTAGATTACGAACATAATAAAGAAAAGTTATACAAATATTATCCCTGGCCCGGGATTTCGGCTAATTTTTATTTTATTTTAAAGGAATTGTGTACTGTATTTGATTATTACTATCGTATTACGAAATTCATAGCAGGTCACTGAAAAAGAAAATCGTGCCTCTAGGAAGAAATACATACATGGGCTTTGGTGACTACGTGGAAAAAAATAATAAATAAACCATTGCTTAAGAACAAGTTTACTTTCATTTTAAATAAAAGTCATTCAGCTGAAAGAGTAAAATAGTATTTGAAAACTCTGTTTTTGCACAATGAAACACGTTCAGACGTACTCTAGTGGTCAACTATAAGACGATATCTGGTGTCCCTATGAACTATTTATCCCTCTGAAAACGCTGACTTTTGTCGTTTTCTTATTTAGTTTGAAAAGCCCAAATTCACCAAAATATGTAGTTGCAAAACTGTAAATCCCATGACTTTTAAACACTTGCGTATACATACGTAGTACGAAGTATGAATGTCGTTATTACTTTATTTATCCCAGCAGGGTTCCTTGAAAATCCGAAAAAAAAAATAGGCAAAATTCTTTTGGGAACTTTGAGTGCCCATGCTGACCAAAGGATAAGATTTCTTTATTGTGTTCGTAATATACACATAAGGTTTACCCCAATAGGTGCCGCTATATTAACGTTCAAAAGTGGCACTTTGGGACGTCTTCGGCTCAGACGAAAGACACTTGTACGAGATAGCTCAAATCTCAACTAGAAATGCAAATTTCGAACTGAAATTTTGCTGATGTCCATTTAAGGATTCATAATACAAGCTGTAGTAATTTCATAAGAAATGGTTGCGCTGGAACCCCTAGGCCAGAGGTGGGCAAACCGAGGACCTATGGACGATTAAAAGTGGCGCATTACACCTTTGAGCCTGCTTGTATTTCGGACGAGAAGTCCCTTTACATTGATAGAAAGAAAGCACTGTACAGTTAGATACGTATTATAAATAAATGCAATGAATGTCTAAAAGTCAGAAATAGAATAATTACAGTACTTCTGGCAAAGAGCGATAACAGACAATTCCAAGTTCCTAGCTGATCTCGCTCTCAGTGCCAACAACTGTTGTCCAGAGTTATCTTCACCAAACGAGCATCTCTCGTACAAGAACTTCATTTTTGAGTTTTGTAACTTGGTGCTTCATTTAAACTGGCGTAAATTAATTAATTTAACTGCCTCTAATTTATTCCTTTTGTCCCCTAAGCGAAGCAGATCCTATTCTCATATCGATTTACCAACCCATAACCATGAACGTATGACTGTTAAAAAATTGGCGATTGGCATGCAAAATATTGGTCACCCCCTGCCCTAGGCCACTTAACTGTGGAATTAAATACAGTAACGGTGTAATATAAACGATTAGATACTATAACAGAGTAAGAAGGACAAGGGCATACAGGCAAACAATCATCAAGGAATATCCTGAAGGCGCCAATCATCGGGAAATATCCCACTAGAATATTAGGCAAGCAAACTCTTTCATTCCATTTCTTATGAAATGGAATTAAATTGATTTGTTGATCTGAAGATGTGATCCTTTTAAGAAAGCCGCAGATTTTACTTTAAAACGGCGGATCATACTTTGCACAGAAACGTCGTAATAATTGATTTGCTAAGAAATTAGGAGCAACTTGTTAACAGATTCATATGTTTGTATAATTTTTTTATCATAATTTATTTAGCAATCAGAATACAATCCTATAAGCTAAAATTCTGACAGTTTCTAATAGTAACATTTACAGGGAGATATCCAATGATATCACCTGTATGATAGAAATAAACAATGAATCATTTAACTTAAAATAGTTGACTAGGCCACACCATTTTATTTATCACACGTTCAAGGAGTATGTCTATAAGTGGGTTGGGATGATTGTCCAAGACTGCGTGACGATTGATGGCTTTCTTATGGATGACTTCTTGTACCGTTGGAACATTTAAATCTGTGTGTAATGTGTATATAATTTAACGCATTCATATAACAAAATCCACTACACTACTTATTGTGTATCTCTGGTATACTGAGGTCATGGTTCGTTAAATTTATGTCAAATAATCTTGAGAAATAATGTTAATGCATGAAAACTTATGACTTATCATTTCTCACCATGGTTTATTCTGAGGCTGAAATTCCTGAGACCTCAGCTAATTATAGCGGTCAGAGCAATTGAGTAATTGAAGCTTTGACCGGTACGTGACCTCGAGGTGGTTTTCTAAAGAATATCGATGGCCATGGGAGAGTCTAAATCGTGGAACGGTGCTATGCGAAAGTAGGTGAATGGCGTCCCAGGTATGCTGGTCAACACGGATGGCGAAACAAAAGAGAATAAGAGCTCTTCTCCGAGTGAAATAGAAGCGTGTCCCGCTGCCAAGAACTTGGCTATGTCTACAGAGATAAACATATTGGCCAAGCGGTGTAGCAAAATAGGCCAGGCATGCCGACGCCTTTAATTGCTGGTCAAACATGGACAAGATTGTCAGCAAAATTACACTGCTTCTATGTGATTTCAACTCTTATGGAATCAATTGTATTTTAAACAGTAGATCAATATAATGTATTATTTTATTAAGCCCACGTTTCGACATTATGTTTGGTACTTACTCAAGTAATGTCTTCAAATATTATTACAAAAAGTGTACAAAAAAATTGAAAATGATACATAAAAATTTCAGAATGTTAGAAACAAATAATAATAAAAGTTGCAATTTTTATGACGGTTTTGTACATCTTATATGTAAATAATAATGAATTAAATAAAATAAAAAGACCGAATTGTTAAAGTAGTTTACTTAGTTTCACAATAACTGCTTGTTTTCGTGACAATGATTGCGTCCTTGAACCTGATATTATTTTTGTTAACTACATATATTATCAGTCTTTTTGTAAAACAAAGTTTAATATTGTGGAAATTGAGGCATCTCAAGTACCGTAGATGGCTCCTAAATATTTGTGAACAAGTGTGTGTAAAAATTTTAAGCGACATGAACACAGTCAGAGAAATGTAACTAGGAAAAGTTGTAATTAGCTTATATTTTATTTTCCATCGAAAGAACTTTTGGATAAAACGTCATTTCTTTACCGCCCGATTTAGTACTTTTATTATTTGCATGAACATTTACCTAATACCTTACAGTTCAACCTGAAGAGTGTCCAGAGCAGAACCAAAACATGTAGTTGATTTTAAATTATAGTTTGTTATGTTTCACTAATTGTTTTGTCTGTTTTTGGCCTTATATAAACTTTAATACCCTAGAGTATAATATTCTTTTCAATTTGGGTCAAAGTTACTATAAAATCCGTCGTTCTCGTCAATTCTTCGTGTTTGTTACGAAGAAAATGACTCATCGAGGGCTGCCGTTGTCAGTTTCAGAGTCACATGCTCTCTATTTTTAGTCGTCGCCGACACACAACATAAAGTCGCTGTTTACAGACAAAGTCACGTGGGTAAATACTTCCTGCTCCCAGTGAAACTTCCACTCACATCTTTCGGTAGACCAATGTTTGCAGCGGACTTCATCGTTCTTTAACGAATGTGCATTTTAGTTACTATTGCTTTTATACAATCGATAGATATTGTTCATGAATCGAATTCTTGAGAAACTAAAGTTAATCATTAATTTCTGGGAAATCAGAAAATATTGCTCTTCAATTTTCATATTTGAAAGGGATAATCTTAAAAAATGGCTGAAGAGATGTCAATGAATTCTCGTATACTGTCTCAAGGTAAAAGAGGCTATATAGATTCACAAAAGTTAAGAGTGAGGATTTAGAGGAAAGTCAAAAAATATTTGAATTATAGCTACGGATAACTGCATTGATTTTAGATTAAAAGACTTGTCATGACGCGGTATAGTATAGCGGGTGGATATTAGAATATTTGTCATTTAGGTCCCCCAACACGCCCCAAGTAAATTGAACTAATGTTTTATTTTGACATCGCAGAGCTAAGAACGCTGACCTTGGCTCGTTTTACCAGTCGTATGTTTGACAACGCAATGTTTCTTCTCACATTTTCAACATTACCATTTATAATCAGCAATAATTTTTTTTTAAATGTAATAACAAATTATGCGGTGTAACAAACCAATATGGGAATCAAATGCAATCTTTGTACATATCGTAAAAAGATTGAAATGTCAATCGAGAAATTGATTAAAATTTAGCTTAGATAATTAAACTTTCATTGCTCAAGTTTTTTTTAAAGAAATTTCAATTGAAAGTAACCAAAAAATACCAAGTTTATATAATTCAAACATGGGTTTATATTAATATTTTGTAGAAACAACAGAAGACGTCCGGAAACTTCGAAACAAAACGTCTTTTATTTTGAATTCAAATTTTTCTATTTAAGAAAAGTGGCCTAGTTTCGAATTCAATATTGGGAGTTCGATGTGAAGTGATAAAACATATTTCTCAAATAAATGTTAAAAATATACAAACATGGTCACTTTTCTTTATCTTCCGTAAATTTATATATTTACATTACATATTTGAAAATACTAAGATAAATAATCCATTTTAATTTATCTTATGTTGCTTTAAGATAGATTTTAGGGGACTCAGAAAGCGCTGTTTTTACATTGTCTAGGAGGAAGTTGATCCTAGAGGAGTGGGGATGACAGTCACGCTCCGAACGCTGCTATTGCCACTCTAGCTATTTAAGATTTTTTTTGGTTTGTTCGATGTAAATGATTTCCTATTTGGCCACAAGCGTCTGCCTGACTGGAGTTTAATCACCTTGTTGTCATCCAAAAACCCGTCTAGCCTTCGCCTCCATTCTTAAGATTTCTTCGAATCACCTCTCTATCGTGAAACGGATTCTATGTGCATCCTAAATTTGTAGTTTAAACCAGAAAAACTTAATTTGATCGCACAAAAAATATCATTTCAATAAAGACCATACTTTAATATCAGCCGTTCTAATGGCATTTTGTCCTACTGAATTTACGTGGGAAAATTATATTAGGATGGGAGGAAAACTATTTCATCTCTTGAAGATCCAGAAGAACAACATGACTTGCATAAAAAAGGCAGAGAAAACTCCATTTTTCCAGGGAACAGATCTTAAAAGCCATCACGTATCAGTCTTCTCTGTGGGCCCATGCTTAGTTTTTTTTATCACGTAAATCATGTTGAGTTTTCGTATGAAAATGGTTCTTCACTCCGGGAAGATGTTTCAACAGCTTCATTGTTCCACGTCTAACAGCTTGAAATATTAAGTGATTCTAATATCCAAATAGTTTCAGATATAATAAATATAATAGATATAATAAATGCTGAAAGGTCCCCATGGTTGCTGGTTTGTAATATGCACACAGTTAACGATGCAGACTGAAATGACTCATAGTGATCGTTATGACGAAGGTATCTTCAGAGTTTGTGTAGCATCTGAACTAAACCTAAACAATTCAAGATGGGTTGAGAGAAAACGGTTTGGCAACGGGTTTAGAACAGATATTCGTATGCCCCAGGACTACTACTACGAATGATTCACGTAGTCATATTATGTATATAATTATCATATGTCAGTTTCTTCAGCTAGGAAAATTTCAGCAGCCATTCTTAATATCTTAAACGATTAAAATATAAATATAAGCTAATAGCACTATATTCGCGAACATATGCATACTTTTTTAAAAGAGAGATAGTGTCCTTAAATTTTCCTAAACCTTAATGTAACAGTAATTGCCCTAGCTTTTTTATAAGTATTAAATTATTGTAATTTGTGGACTAATGTCTAGGAAACTGGGATATTTATTCGGGACAAGTGTTTTGGGTGCGGGACGGAACTAGCGTGCGAACAAGTGGCAGCTATAAATAGTGGAAGGGAGGCAGCTTAGCTGCAGTCTAAACTATGGCATAAGTCAGGCAAACCCAGAACACATGAAGGGGGAGGCGCAACGAGAGTCGCAAATTCAGACAAATAAGAAAAGAAATTTTTCTAAAATGCTCATGTTGGTGGCCAATGTAATTGGAGGAGATGAGAATTATATATCAGTGAAAAGTGAAATCAGCCAAATGACCATCTTGGCTCCTGGTTCAGATGAGGAGTCTCTGAAAAACTGTCAATGGAATCATGCCAAGTGACCACAATCAGGTTCAACAACTTCGCAAATTTTAGTCAAGTTCTTAGTCATTTATATTTTTGCGTAGGACGCCATGCAGAAGATAAATCGCATAAATTAGGGTTACGATACTTCCAATTCATTGGTTATCTCAGCAGAGATTTCGACTCTGAAAGGAGAATTGAACATTGCATTATTAATCTGTAAACATATTTGGGAGGAATAAAAATCGCAGTTCAGTGACGGGTAACCATGAAAAGAAGGTGCTATTGTTATAGCAGTAATATATGTTTACCATACGCAGAACGCTGCAGAAAACAATGAAAAATTAAATGTTTTTTTAAAAAAATAATAAACATTTGGATACATTTAATGTCAAATAATTATGTGTGACCTTCTAATATTAAAGTCGTCAACATTGCAAGTATCATTCCAAAGCATATGTCTCATTAAAGGACCTCAATAATAACATAATTAAATTAAAAACATTATTTTACTTAATACGTATCCTACAAAATTTACCAATAAACATATAAAAGTCAGACTGGACAACATTAAGTACCGTAACAGAAATTTACAAAGAAAAAGGAATACTAATACAATTTTGCCTTTGATATCTTAAATTAAAATTATTATTAAAAATATGATCCTAAGATTATTTTTAATAGATGAAATTGAAACACTATATCAATATAATGTTACATTGTTGTATTGCAAAGCTACATATATGGGGCAGAAAAAACATTGAAAACTAATATTTCGGAACAATATTAAATGAATTACACAGACCTATTCCATTTTATCAACACACATACAAATAAACAACCTCCAAACAAATTGGAATCACTTTGAAATTTTAGATTAAGAAAAAAATAATTTAGAAAGATTAATGAGTGAAATGTTACATATCCGAATGAATAATCTTTCAATTAATATTAAAAATGACACTAGAGGGTCAATCAAAGCCAAGTGGTCTAGAGGTGGTTGCCGCACAATCTCCGAAAAAATTAATATTTTGTTTGTGCATTGCCTCATGTTTTGACAGTTCAGAACTAATTTTGTTTGACTTATATTGTGTCCGGTTAAAAAAAATGGCGGCCGCTTTTGTTGTAGCTCGCACGCCGTTTTTCGCGTTTGCAGGTATCTACGAATTTCTAAATTATTCACGACTGTGTTGACGGATTCTTTTCAAATAAACATGTTCATTAAGGCCTACAATATTTATCATCAGGTTATGTCTTCAAGGTAAGTAAAACTAAACACTTCAATATTTATCATTTGAATAAATTACCCGAGCAATTCCCAAATATGGTGACAAAACGTCGATTTAATTAAATAACATTGTTTGTAATTTGGTGATAAATTTATTCGATTTAATTATTGTGAAAATAGAAGTTAAATAATTTACTGTTTGATTATAATTTTTATAGTGTTCACTTCTAAAGGTGAATATAGGTTAGTTAATATTCTAAGCGAAATGCCAATTAAATCTGAGTTAGCTAAGATTATAATAAGAGAAATATATTAAGTGAAATAAATTAACGACTGGATGTAGACAAAGTTTTTATGTATTTGAATCGATGTATGTTTGGGATTTTCTCATGTTATGTTATGTTAATTTAAAAAATGCCAAATGTATAAAAAGCAAAACTGCTGGATTATTTTTCTATTGTTTTCACACCTGAGGGGATTCCAAACAAAGGAACGAAACGTCGTGTTATAATTTATTAAATAAATAATTTTTAATTCTGACTAATTTTGGCCGTAATTTTTCGCCTTCATTATTCTATGTACAGTCAGAACAATTATAAAATTTATTTAAATAATTAAAGAATTGTAGAAAAATAAAACATTCATAAGGAATTATTATTGAGTAAGGTAGGGCTATCGTATATGTTTTAATAGGCCCCCAATTCTTTGTCTATTTGCTTTTTAGATGATTTATGAAATGACACAATAGGCGTCTTACCTCCGTTATTTCCACGCCTGATCCTCCTTCGTCGACGATGGTCACCTGTTCCTCTGTCGTAATAACACTGCGCTTCATTAGCACAGTACTTAGTTCTTCACTGAACGCTGAAATTAATTAGAAAATAATATATTAATCGAATGTCTGCTACTTTCTTTAAAATGTAACATACTATAGTATAAAGGAAAATTAATTTTTAGGATATATTTTAGTCTAGTATCAAAAGTAGGGTAATAAAATCTAGGGCTTTCAATAATTTTTATTACGATTTTGGTTTTTTATGAAAGTGTTGTAATGGAAAAGAACTGTATTTCAGTCAAATCAGTTGTTTTTTTATTACTTACTCAGAAATGTTGGAGTTATAATCTTCACTTATACGTTTCTAGTTCGTGATTGGTGCAGAACTAGTGATTTCACAGTATCCTAACGTGTATAGAATGAAGGACAAAGAAGTCAGACGTGACGTATACTTTTTCATGAAGTATCTTATCTTATATCTTATATTTATTAAAAAAGGAAAACGTTTCAAACTTAATACCCACTTTAAGTGAAATACCCGAACGGAAAGGAAACTTCACGTTGTCTCTGTGATCATGATTTCTTACGTCAACGCTAAGAATAATTGGAATAAGTGTAATTAGTGTACAAACCAGGCGAGGAATTCTAAAGCAAATCTTAAACGCGAAGATAGTATAAAAAGCAATTAAGTGAACCGAAATATACCAATTAACGTCTGATATTAAAAAAATAATTATACAGAACAAAATAAATCGACTATTCAGAGACAAAACAAGTTTTTATTCAATCCCTACAATGTTTCGTTCTCAGCTTTGGGACTTACAGGTAAATTGCTTCAGAATATTACAACAAAAAATGTGAGACCTTGTATAATATTTTAAAAT
Organism: Eucriotettix oculatus; assembly: GCA_034510155.1. Taxonomy (NCBI): domain Eukaryota; kingdom Metazoa; phylum Arthropoda; class Insecta; order Orthoptera; family Tetrigidae; genus Eucriotettix; species Eucriotettix oculatus. The sequence goes on from CM067379.1 coordinate 41,584,913, forward strand.
TTATTTTAAAAGCGAAAAAATATGAAAGTTGTGTCAGAACTCGTATTAGACTTCTACAGGTTGAAGAAGAGAAATAGCAGAAAATTTTTTGATATGGAACCTATGTCCTATTTGGATACAAAATAAATTTGTGTATCGAATTTCTAATTTCCGGCTTCAGAAGAAGTACAGGTGCCATACAGTCACTGAGAAAAACATGTCGTTAGAATACACGTTTGGAGATTACACAGATTTTGATCATTTACGGCGAAACTGGACGTAATCGTCAAGCGATATCCACGTGAGGATAAAACGGCGGCGAGCAGCAGCACCATCGACTTTTGGCAAATAATTCCAGGTGCAATAAAAACGTGATTCACCGGTACATTTTGTATAACCATTCATTTCCACAGATATTCGATAACAAAACTTGATTTGAATCAAAATGGTACATTTCCCTTATCAAAACGTTATCTACTGCGACGTCCCATCTACAAGTCTGTAATAGAACTTCTGAAACACCCTGTAAATTTTTTAAGATTTTTAAAGAAATTTCAAGTTACTAATCGAAAATATTTTATCTAAAATTTTTGAGCATTGGGTTCCTCTTTATTTATGGCAAGAGTGTTCAGATTTGTGCTATCATTGATCGACAAATTAAAAGTAAGACCGGAACTGTAGCAGGGGAAGGGGGTTCTTGTTACTTCCCAATCCAAATTTGAGGTCTGTTACTGAATAAATACAATATAACTAAAATTATATTTTTATATTACATTCAGTTTATGTACGCATAATAATAATTACATGTTAACTGTCACATTAGTCCTTGGCTGCCGATGCATTAAAAAATATAACTTTAAAGTTGCTCGCTGGATTAAGAAGTAACATGTTTTAACTATGTCACGAAAAAATAATGTATGATTGTTCCATATGCGTTCCTCTACCATTTATCCGATTGCCATGATATCTTGGCGAGTTATAGTGCTGAACCCAGAGAATAAATCTGTCGATCTCTCGAGGATTTTTCTTCCGTCCCCCTTTCAGACAAAATAAGTTCCCACCCTAAATATAGTGTCAGAAAATGTTAACGTATGTCTTTCATTCCATCGAAATTCTCCAATAAATGTTTTCCTCCACCAGAGTGTTTAGGAGTAAATTTAATAAGACGAGCTATATAGAACTTGGAACAGGATAGATTATGCCCTCCCGTCACCTGTCAAGCGAGATGATTATATATATATATATATGTGTGTGTGTGTGTGTGTGTGTGTGTGTGTATGTCAAGAGTGATATGTTAAAATTATACTAACATCTTACTTAAATAATACCTTTTTAATTACTTAATAAATATGCACAATATTGTATCAATTGCAGTTCAGATGATTGGTGCACGTTATTTAAAGACCAGGAGCACACACACTTAAATTTTATCCTTTGAAGAACGAGTAACCAACGGAATGCCGTTATTATTAATTTTTCAGAAGAATGTGCAGATACTTCGATAGTTTTTCTATAGGTCTGTTGAATATGCTTATGCGATATGGTTCCATGTTATTTTAAATGATTTAAAAGTAAATTAATTAACAAGAGGTTAATATAAGTCTTTAAATTGTTCAATTATTTGTGAATGACGGATTATTTTGTCTTTATTTAATTTCCTGTTATTATTTCAGTTATAAGTTAAAATTAAGCATATGAACATAGTTATTATGAAACAAAGTCATAGAAATATGCTGTTTATAAAAAAGATAATTTTTCATCTTACCAAATTAAGTTCAATTGTGTTTAATGTTAAAATGCCGTACGTTGTAATAATTTTCTATGTGTGATTTATTTTTTATCTATATATTCTGTTTTTGATTTTAAGGTTTTAATTTTATCAAGAAAATGATTATAGCGTCTAGCCAAAATTAAATAAAAACTAGTGGAAAATTAAGTCCAAGCTGACTGATAAACATGTGAATTAAAAAAAGATTAACATAAATTATACCGCGAGATTTGTAGAAATTTTCAAAATATAATGTGTTATTTCTGCTTTAATGTCTTAGGACGAAATAGTGAGTCACCTACCTTTGAAATATAAAGGGATTTCACTTACTCCCGTGGACAGTAGATAAACTGTAATTTGGCAAAGACAATATGTTCTCTCGTGTGTTTACAGTAGCCAAGTCGGACAGAAATTACGCGGTACAATTTGTGACCTGCCGGGTTTATTGCTTGCTCTATTGCAGGGCCAACTCGTAAATTGTTTCTCACACATTCACTGTGGTACATCAAAACCCCCCGCAATAATTACGAACGATTTACTCTCGTACATTTCACTAAGTAGTCGCTCAATGCCATGGCATTTCAATAAAATCTCTATCTATCGTAAATAGGTAAACTTTAATCAAAAAAAGTTTATTAACGATATTCAAGATCATATTTCACTTTAATATAAATTTATAGAATGCTAAATTGAAATGAGTACGCTTCTCAGAAGATCGTATTTGATATCAGGTTTCATTCGAGGCAGTGGCCTTCTAATGCTAATCACAAAGAATACGAGTTTCCATGGAAGTGTGTCCTACGTATATCTTAAATTTACTAAAGCTTACTGCATTTTAAGACAGTTTCACGCGTTGAAATAAGTAATTACAGATCTATTTAATTAGTTATAATATTTTGTAAAATAATTTAAAAACATGGTTAGTAAGTTTTATCGTGTTGATTGGTTATTGGTATTTACTAACCTTAGAGCAAGTATTTAAACAACCGAATAATGGATACGATTTTATAATAATATTTCAATAAATCAATTATCTGACAATCATTATGTTAACAATGTGTGAATAATATTAATATTAAATTATACTTAATTTCAATTTGTAAATAAGTATACTTGTAACCTAATAGCAAATTACGCTTTAATAGGAAATAAAAGCATGAAATATCGTTTAGTCAAAATAACCTTGTATACTATATTATGTTTATTACAATATTAAATAATGAAAAAATTGAAGAGGGTTAATAGACATATAAAACTATTTTTATATAGGATGCTTCCTCTTTACTTAGTTAACTTTTTTCTAATTTTTTCAGTAGTATTAACTATAATAAAATAGATATGGCAGTTAGTAAGCCAGATTAATGCATTGTTATGTTCCATAATTGCATTTATATATTTTACTCAACATTTCATCTCGCTGCTAGGACTTTGCCAGGCTATACATCCTCATCAATATCAGGTGCCTAATTAAATAAAACTGTAGAATATAAAAACATTTGTTTGATGTTACTGAAACTATGCAAACCTTTTCCTATTTTGGCACATCGATAAATGAAAGTTTCGTTAAAATTGACAAGAAAGAGAAAAAATATTTAATTCTACTTAAATTTTAATTACAGTAATAAGTATTTTTTATATTCTGTATTAAATTTGTGTAATTGTTTACTCCTTAGTGCATCCGTACCTGTATGCGTATTTTGAATGCATATTTCTACTGTAAATTTGAATATTGAGCATAATAGTGTATAACATATCCATTTTGTAACTTATTTGGTATCATACGAATTTAAAAAACTTAAATGTCAAGTAAATATCAATCAGTAAGTGTAGTTTGTAAATAATTATTGTTCTTTCATATATTGTTATATATGGATAATTTTAGGATGCGGGGAATACTTTTTTCTCGCCTTGCATTTCCTTTCCGTTTGTAAAGAGTTTTTAAATTTTTTTGTTATTTTGTTTCATGCAACTGGTACGCGTATCAACGTCAGAGCAGATAACTTGAATTGGTCCAGATCAATATGCGTAGGTTTTTACCTATTTTTTATGTTTTATAATGATTTACAAAATGAACTGATATTATTTCTCTGTTTACACTATGATGAGTGTAGCAGAAAGTGCTCTAAATTGGTTCTGCAAATTTATTTACGAAAATAATTAAGAGTATTTATAAATTAATTTTCAAACACTAATAATCAATTATTGTTAGTAAGGAAAACCAAACCAAAATGTAAATACAAATGAAATAAAGTTATGTTAGTAATCGTGAAAATCTATTAATGATGTAGTAATTAAACTATAAGCAATTAATCAATAATAAGTATGAGCATTTCAACTAAAGAATATTAATAAGCTTAAATATTTATGGAGCATGCATATTAGTGTAGAAATTATAGATTATTTGAATGACTAAATTTCTGTTGAATTTCAACTATTTAATATCGTTACGTGGTGAATGTTTTAATTTTTACCTTCTTTTCTTTTCGTGGAAATGGAGTAACTTTTGCTGCTGTAGGAAGTCATTGCTGAAGCGTTGGCTCAGAATTCCATGGATTTGGTGCCACTTACTGTAATTGAAATGTTATTTTATTTTTCAAGTTACTTAATACATGTAGACTTTATTACATATGATATATTAAATAAATTATCGTGGTATTGTTTGGTTATTAATGTAAAGTCAGCGGGCTGCTTATGTCTTGAATTAGACGTCAGCATCACGACTGTGCTGTTACGTAGCAACTAAAATGACAAAGAAACGCCTACAAATCGCCGTCTTTTCTTTGGCAGCGCACAAATGACTCGTCACTGTAAAGAAGACAAGACCAGTCAGCACATTTTCTTAAATAAACCAGTGACACTCAACAGGAAGTGAAACGGTTTTACTGCAGCCCGTTGTTCTCATTCCGACTACACAGCACTACTTCAGACCTCTGACGAGGAAGGAGCAGATAAATTTATAATACTTCAGCAACGGAACTAACTATGTGCGTGGAGTACTCTCGTCCGGGTAAATAGGAAACCCAAATTTTTATACTTTAACAACCCTTATTAAACGAGAGGATAGCGAGAGAAGCATTCATTATAAATGTTGGTTGGTACCATTCAAGTTATATATTTGTCAGCGAAAATATGTAGTTTAGTTTATGAAATACCACCTTGAATTTCTAAATTTTCGGTTCATAACTCTAAAAAAAATTCTTTCACAAAGACAAAATAAATCAAAACATAATTAAAAAGTAAATTTAATGTAATTAATTAAAATAAATATTTCAATTAAAATAAATATTTTATTAAAATTAAAATAAATATTTTAATTGAAATAATTAATTAAATTAAAATAAATAATTTAATTAATTTAACAATAATATTCATTTTAATGTACATATGTTAAAAAAATTAATAAGGGAAATTTCGTCATTTGATTCTAATTAAATAATTTTAATGAAACCTTGCAGAACAAATGTCTATTGAAGTGGCTCTGAGAGGGATTAAGAAGTACCGCCACAGACCCAGCCATGGTCGTAAATTCGTCGGAGGATAAGCTGCGACGCCAAAATATTTGGAACGCGGGAATCTTTCACACAGGACGTGGCTTCGCGGTTTTCGAAAGAGACGCGTTAACGCCGTATTGCGAACAGTGGGGTGTAAGATTGCTTGTCATTGGCTAATTTTGGATCTGGAAGGGAGATCCAAGGTTTCGAGATGGATGGGAAAAGATGAGAAATAAGTTAACAATAATATTTCATACAGATCAGTGGTTGAGGGAAAGTGGAAGAGATTTTAGTTCAGTTCTAGATTTAAAAACGTTAGTTGGGTTGTTGAGGGGGACGTGAAACAGCGGTGGTAGTGGAGACTAGTGGACAGCCAGACATCAAAGGTCATCCAGATCCAGAAGCTTTGTCGCTGATTCTATTTCAACGACTTCAAAACGTTCCTGAGTGTCTCTGATTATCTGCCTGAGAACGTTTCCTGGGCGTCGTTGGTAACGTACTAATGTAACTATAAATCCATCAAAGCCGTCAACTAAATGTCACAGTCATCACCAACAATTATGGTTTGAAATATAAAGGTATTTGAGCCCACCACTCCTTGAGAAAAAGTCCAGTTCGTTTCTCACATTATAATCGTAAAATCATTCTTTTGTCATCAGGAAGATAAAGTTTTCTTTTGTTGTTATTAAATACGATATAAAACATTATCAGGCTTCTTAATTATTTCACCCTGCTCTATTTATTAAGTAAATGTATTTTTTTTTCTTTATTGAAAACATGTGCATAGTGAGTCCAAAAAAGAATGACACAGTTTCAATAATATATTATGAGTTTGTTGTAGGCTATTTACAAAACATCATACATCAAATTGGATGTATTAAAACCTCGTTTTTTCAATATGTGCACCTTTAGTTATACGGCACATATGTAACCTACGATCAAATTCATCCCACACTTCGGTTAACAAGTCCGGAATAATTGAAGCTATGGTCTCTTCAATTCTGTCTCAACTCTGAAAATTTATTAAGTGGTAGCGGAACGAAGGAACTATCTTGGAGGAAGCCACAAAATAAAAAAAAATCGTGTGTAGTAATGTACGGTGAAATGCAGAAAATCGAAAATGGCTCTGTCGATTTGACCATTACGGTCATCTCAACAGTCAGAGACTTCGACGTCCAACCAATGTCGTACATCTAGTTGAAAAATAAAATTTTCAGCTTCATCTTCTGAGGAAGGAGCCATCCTTGCAAAATATCCAGTTAATTGAGAATAAAAGTAACTAGTTGATGTGCCTGGCGTTGCTCTCTTCACGTAAATAATAAATTGTGGTGTTAAATGAGATTGCTGAAATCAGATGTGTGGATCAATTTACTAACGAGGAATTTCTAACAGAATAGGGAAAGAGGGAACAATATGGAGGACGTTGACCAAAAGGAGGGATAGATTATTAGGCCACGTTTTAAGACATGAGGGTCTAGTATAATTCAGCAGTAGTAATAAACAGCATGCGGCATACAACAAAAATGGCCACTAATTTTCGACCGGACACAATAGAAATTAAAAATTTTTAGTTTGAAACCATCAAAATATAAGTAAATTCACCAAAAATATGAATTTTTCCGAGATTTTCAAGCAACCACTGCTGTACAGCTTGGCATGAACTGACCAGTAGATTTTTGACCAAAATTAATTTATATTTGTCAATAGTTAATCGCCGAGAACTACCGAATGATAAATTTTCTCTTTGATCAAAGTATCTGGATAAAAAATATTATCATTTATTGAATGCTTGTGAATAGATGTTTAAGAAAAATAATTTTAAAACCTATTGCTTTCAGTAATTTTCCAATAGAGATCCAGGATAACCGTAATTAATGACAGTCATGTTTTTAATTTAGGAATACACATTAATTTTCTAATTATTGAGATTAACAAACATTAAGAACAAGTGCCGTAAATAGGTCAGCACACGCATCCCTTGGCAACCGTCACTGGATTTGATATCTAAGTTGGCCAACTTTCCAGTCCATTAGCAACGATATAGTGCCTTCATAGCCGTATTATATTATGCTTCTGGGCTCAGAAATTGTGGCGTGGCCGACTTTAACTGAATTCCATTCGAACAAAGTTGCAACATGTCTCTATCAAACAAATATTGTAGGAAGAATCCTGGTCTTGCATATAACCTATAATTTTTTTAATGTATTTTTTCAGCCGATTGTTTACATATAGTTTACTGTCAAAGATCCAATACAGTATCGTTGGACAAACCTAATATAGCTGAAATGAAAATATATTTCTATTGAAAGAAAATCAATAAATTGATAAATCAAATCGTGCAAGGCTGAACGAACCGTTATTCATCGTTTAATATATTATTTATCTGACTCCTATAAGAACTACCATTCCCAACAGCTAAATAATAAATGTGCAATCCATGCATACATAACTTATAAGTGCTGTCACCTCGACTTCTGTTTCTATTACTAATGATAAACTTGGATTAACAGTAATAAATTAGTACCGCACAGAACAAACTTGAACAACCTTCGCCAAACATCGGACAATTTCAGCAAACAAGCATGGTATATACCCTAAACGTGCACTTAAGTCCAGCTACAATTCGAAAATATAATTATTTCTAATCCTCCTAAACTATTATTCCTATCACCGACTTCTTTGCGGACTACCTAGCATATAACACATACTGTCTCCAGAGTATATTTAGGAAAGACACTGTCGATACAAAATGATCCTACTGTAGAAGATGGCAGGGTGCTTAAAAATAATCATCCGATTTGACATGTATATATTTGAAAAAGTAATAATTATATATAATATTAATTTTATAATAAATGAAAATAAATAAATTGTTTTGCGTAACAACTAAAAAATAATTGCTCTGCATATGCCTCTGCGGTATTCAAATATAGCTTATACGGTCTAGTAGTTCGAACATTATTGCAGAAAATTGAGACACACAAACTAAGTTTACATTAACGCCCGTAATAAAAAATCATCATCCGATGACGTTTGAGGCCAGACGTGTTAGGCGTAATTTTTTTCGTTCATTACTGCTGATTTATCGACGAGGAAGCCTACCTTTTAAGAGCTCTCAGGTTTAGTACATTGCTCGGACACATATGGTTAAAAGCTAAATAGGTATGAATTTATGAAATATTTTTCATTTTGAAACACCCTATATACAGAGTGACCCACAAAAACGGAAACTTTTGGCAAAGAAATGAAAATAACAAAACATATTTATTGAGAGTAATTGAGCCCATATTACTTGACTTTTAAGAAACAACGATCCAAAACATCAATTTCTGAAAATGTCGGTCTTTAGTTAGCATCAATTTAAGATTCACTGGCGTTCATTGGTCCCCCAAGATTACCGTATTTCGCGTCTTCAGCAGCGGCAGTGTTCGATATATTTTCGTAAATATGTGAGGTAATATGGAAATTAGAGGATTCGAGGTGTCATATATTAATTATTTCACTCCTCTAGATTTGCCGTATTGAAATATTAATTCTGAAAATACGCTGAATCTAGCCGGTTTCTAAGCAATCTCTGACCATGTAGCAGACAATTGTTTACTTAATTAATTGGAGAAATTTTATAAGTTTTTGTTTTAAAAACTCCGCTTACAATAAGAACCGAATAATAAGTGCAATAAATGTGATGCATCTTTAAAACTCGGAAAGAATGAAAAATTCATAGATAGGTGGATGTGTTTTTGTGCGAATCAAGTGGCGGTGGAAATCAAGTATCTTTTAAAAAAATAAGAAATGATATATCAGGTAAGTTGAAAGACATTTGACGTTTCCTCTAAATAGAGGAGGGCAGAGGACATTGTTACTTGACGTTCAGTGACGTCAGAGTGTGATTACGACTTATAACTGCCGATATCAACAAAATGATCGCTCGCATACTAACTTGTCTTAGAAGAAAAGTCGTTGCAAAGGCTTTCGATGTAGTTCCTCACGACATCTTGATCCAGAAGTTAGATGGGACAGGTATTGACAAAAGAGTAGTTCTCTGGGTGCAAGAATTCTTAAAAAATAGGCTACAAAAAGTCAAAGTTGGGAACGAAACTTCAGAACTCGGATCTGTAACATCGGGAGTCCCCCAGGGATCAGTTATTGCCCCATTATTGTTTCTCATTTTTATTAATGATTTGCCTAATAATATAAACTCTAAGGTCCGGCTTTTTGCAGATGGTTGTGTAATTTACAGGGAAATAAATGGGCAACAAGACGCAGCTGCTCTCCAAACTGACTTAGATACTCTAAGTACATGGGTTAAGCGAAATAAAATCAAAATCAACAATAGTAAAAGTAAGGCGATTAGTTTTACTAAAATGTGCGTCCAATACGCCTTGATATATAAAATAGATGGGGAAACAGTGATCGAGGAGACAAACTGTAAATGCCTAGGCATTTATTTTAACAGTATGCTGGGGCGGGTAAACTATGCTACAAGGAAAGCGTGGAACACCTTGCACTTTGTCATGAGAACACTCAAGAAGGGGAATGCGAAATTCAAAGAGTTGGCATATTTGTCATTAGTACGCCCACTTATGGAATATGGTGCAGCATGCTGGGATCCGTACAGGATAGGTCAAATAGAATCCTTAGAAAGGGTGCAAAGAAGGGCCGCAAAATTCGTAAAAATAGGACCTGGGCATGGGAACGAAAAGGTAAAGCGACTAGGGTGGGACACGCTACAGACAAGAAGAGAAAGAGCTAGGCTACACATTTTCTACAGAGCTTTTGCAGGTCAAAAACCTTGGCAGGGAATCCGAGATAGAATGAAAGAATCGACTCGGAACGGGAGGGGAGGGGTGATCACCTGTTTAAATTACAAGGAAGGAACCAAAAAACAGACGTTGGAAAATACTCATTCCTAAATAGGACAATTAATGACTGGAACAATCTGCCTGCAGGAGTGTTTGGGGAACTTCCTCTAACAGAAAGAAAATTTCGACTCAATCTAAGTTTAGTGTAGTGTAGTGCAGTGTAGTGAAGTGATCAGTGCTGCGAAATCTCTAAAAATATACTACAGTGAATTATATTTCCAGTTTTTTTTTCAGGGAAAACAATACTATTCTTTTTTTCTTTTTTTTAATAATTCATTTCTAATAATATGATTCCACACTTATTTATTTATATTGAATAAAATTATGCATTCAACTATAGCTTAAATGTGGTCCTTACGACCAGTTTATTAATTATTGTTTAATTTCTATGTTATCTGCCACCGGGCATCTGCCCATTTGTAGATTTAATAAATACATACAGAATATGATTCTCTTTTTAATGCACTATTTGGTTTCACAAATTCCTCGATTATTTCCGAAAATACATCTAAATTAAATGAGAAAAGGACAAAATGCCGTATAATCACTATTTCTTTCAAATGAGTTTTAATTTCATAATTAATTATTCTATTAAATTAAAAATCCATGTACCGGACTTTCTCAGTCAGGTCCTTTTATTATTATTTAATCGCGCGTTCATAATTACACGGACTTGAATAAGTAGCGTGTTTCTAAAAACACAAGTGTGAGAATAATTTTTTTTCTGTGTCCTCAATCAAATTATGCAAAAATTCAAAATTTCCCTGGTTCATTCGGAAATACATATGAAATTGTTTTGAGTACTTCCGCAATTGCGGCACTAAATCATGAAATTCACCCATATGTTCCCTTTCATGGTTAATTTCATGCACCCAGATGCGATTCGATTTCGTTTCCTCACTGAGAAGTGTTACAAAGACACAGTTTCTAGTTCTTCTTCCCATTATGAAGAACTATTTGAACTATCGCATTCCATCTTGAAACAAAAATTCAGACTGTTTTCTGTAGGCAGTGAACGACGTTACTTGACCTACCGTGACGTCAGAGAGCGACTACCTGCGAGAGATTTATGGTCGTGACTACTTGACGTGATGGCAATGTGCGACCCAATCTGCAGTCACGGAGGGATTTTATGCCCGGAAACTGAGGGGACGTGACAACAGTCACGCTCTCATAATAAACCAAGGTGTGTGACATCGGAGGCAACAAAACTTTTACGTCACCAGGTGAAAGGCAATGCCATGCCAAACTTATTCTGAGTAAAAAAACCATTTACGTTACAAGTCGGGCGAGTTAGTGTTTGTGTTAGTGGAAAGGAAGGTTGGGGGGAAGCAATACTCCAATTGGTGACTTTCGGAATAGTTGCACAAGATTACGAGCTTTAAAATTAGATGCATTTTGGAGTGGTCAATTATGCTAATTATTACGTTCGAATTTGATGATCATTATTTTTGTAGTTTGTATTTCATCATAATCTTCAAAGGAATCCTTCAAGAATAGGAGTCTATTTCTTGAATTTTCATTGCGATAATGTTTTTTTTAATATCCGATGTATATTTTCTGAATTGCATATATTGTTGCTGTTCTTCAACGTCGCGAATCTTAGGTATTTCTGTGTCCGGGATCATAGCCAAATTGCCAGAGATTCATAGACTAAGAGAAACCTAAGTAGAACATTACATCCAACACATACAACGAAATTTCATTGAGCATAAACGAAAATGAATGTCACGCGATTGAAGAATAATCACAGATGTATAATAAAAAAATTTAAACCTAAGACTATAAAAATAACTATGATAAACTATCCGAAATGTAACTTATAAAACAATATACAAGGATTTTTCAAAAGACGATCAGTTTATTTCTTCAGCGTGGAAGGAGGGGGTATGTAATATTTTTCTCTGACGTCAATGAACGAATATGGGAATTTTTGGTAGTAGTTTACTTATTCACGTGTTAGCAACGTAATAAACATACATTTGATCTAAACAAATTGACGTTCGTTTTTTACATCCATGAGGAAATCATGGTTGAAGTACATTTACAATTCATTAAAGCTTATATGCAGAATTGAAAATGTCAACATTCTTCTTTTTGTAGATTAAAATCCTGAATCTTTAATAAGGAAACAATATTATCAGTTACGCATGAGGATATTAGCAAAGTTTCAAGATGCATCTGTCTTCCCTTACAACCAACACGCTGTCTTCGACATGCTTGATTCGAGTATGTATGAATTAAGTGGTTAGACTAGAAACGGCTTTGATTGCCTGACCAGCAACGTATGAAAGTACAGAAATGAATAATTAATTAGCTCAATTTAACACTTGAATTTAAAATTAATATTTGTTGTGCTATTATATAATAGCTATATTCATTTATATACGATAAATATAATTCCTTTTCTGTAAAAGAACAGTAGTAATAAATAAAGGATCATTTTTTTCCAGAAGTGAAGAAAGTATGTAATAATGTAAACGATAATCATACTGTATTTACATAGATATCAGTATAGTTACAAGATTTTAATTATGTTACGAGAGGTCATAATCAACGTACTACTCGAAGGTAGTATGAAATATAGAGACAATCCGTCGAAATAATATTATTAAAATATTACCCTTATGTTTTGACAGAGGAAAATTGCAAATCTGTCAAAAATCTATTACCCATATTGGGCTAAGTTTTGTTAGATGTAAAATATGAAGAGATTTATAAATAAGAATGATAAAAATATTAATAGTTTATCAGCAATATTTCTTTAAAAAAATTAATTTAAAATCTCAAAGACACGCTTTATGATGATAGTGTTTTCAGTTTCCCTACAGAGAAAACCGTTTCATCACGATAACAAAAAGACGTACAGGAATCCGGAAAGTCGATAAATGCTGAAGTAGCAATCGAAAAAGTTTAAAAATGATAATTACTCAAAATAGGTTTGTTCCTAGTAATTACCAATTAGAATTTAATGACTGTTCTAACAAACTTCACACTCGTACTAGTAGATTCGTGTTTCTACTGTAATTGGACATATTCATGTACTTATATGATATCATTAGGAGTAATGCTCTAAATTTCTCTGGCGGTAAATGGCAGGACGTAATGTTTCATATTTCAGATTATTAAGCTGCTCAATAAATTTCAACACATCATACAATGCGAAAATTTAAAACCTTGTAGGGCGGAATATGGAAATTTACGAACGTGTTTTCATGGATCGTGTAACCGGATGCACTCAGTGTTTTAATAAACTTACGTTAGTATTTAAGTATTTGGTACGCTCTGTCCTTTTCAGCGAATACACTCGCGGTCTTGATCAACAGTCGAGAGGTCACTGACATCTACACGGTATCGGTCCCTACGGCAACGCGCCTTTCTTGAAACAGGACGTTAATTCGAGGAACCTGTTGAATGTCACACGTCGATGAACCACTTTGGCACGATTTCAGGATTGGATGGTGGCGCTTCCTCGCTTGGCTGATATCGGCGCAGGAAATATGATTGCGTTAGGAAGCGTTCATCTCGCACTGAACCGAGCCCGTTCATCCTTCGTAACGAGAAATGGGAGAGAAGACGATACCTGTGACAGCCAGACAGACGCCGCAGTGTTCAAAGACGCACTGCAGGGAGCGTCCGCCGTGGATCGCCCCGACTATTTCAGGCGCCGATCCCCAGACGCTCAGCTCCGCTTTATTTATGCCCGATTGATCCCCGGTCTCTGGTCGATAATTGCTACTCGAGTACGATAAGGTGAAATTCGCATACACATGACGATATTCGCCACTTCGTGATATAAAATTTAATATCAAATAGACTAGGTACTGCGCTGATCCACAACGGAAAATTCTCCCCAAAAAAAATTGGCCCAAAGAACCCACCAATGCCTTTAAAGAAAAATAGATAGACGCCCAAGCAAAGATAACACAGTCGTGGAATACAAAATAGAGAACATTTAAAGCCAGAAAGACACACAATGTAAGTCAGAAGAAGAGACCAAATCAACATATCGTTAATAACAACTGGACGTAAAAGAATTAGCGATTGTTGAGTCGTTAAGAGTCGATTCACTCATTAGGCAGGAGTCGACTCTTTTAAACAACTCAGAATCGGATTCTATTATCAATTATGAACATTTATCACTTGGGAAGGTAAGGGCCGTGGGAACGAATACACACAAAATTAGTAATTTATATATGGAAAATATTTTGATTGTTTTCTGGATGATTGATAAATTTTGATGAATACCTGAGACAAAAATGTTTTACCTAACGAATAATATGTGTTAAAAGTGTACGTATAATATATAAACGAAACGTGATATGATAAAAAAGAAAAGCTAAAATATAATCACATTTAATAAATTTAAAGGAAAACTATAAAATTTTGATTTCCGAACGTATCGTCCATCTTTTTTGACGTATTTTCCGTTCCTCATTCTTTCTTAACAGGCTTGGACTCTTTAATTCTCAAGAATTCTTTGATTTTTCCGTTGAGTTCATTTATGATTTCTATTCATTTTGCAATATTATATTCTTCGGATTTGTATTGAGCCTATTTTCTATAAACTTCTGCTCAAGTCTGCCGCATTACCCGTCTCTTTGAAAGTCCCCAGATTTCATCTTTCTTTTGTTTTACCTCTACAATTTCTTAAACCTCACTTTTTTTCATTCCATTACAAGATCTATATCTGAATTTATGTCTGCTCCTGGGTAATTATGTCTTAAGTTTTAAAAACTTCTGTTTAGCTGAAATCGTAATTTTAATATTATTGAAGTAGTAAATGGTGTACGTTACAACTCCACTGTTTGAAAACTGTGTCCATTGTTTTCCCAGAAACAACGGGAGGTCTTGTAAGCGTTGTTTCAAAACTGACAATGAATTTTCTTTTTCAGCTATTTGTATCACTTCACTTCCAACAACACAATAGAAATTGGCTAAAACGTTGAAAAGATTATAGTATTTATTAAACAATACTCCACATTTCAAAATGTAATTATTCTTAGATGAATGGCTGTGCACATCCATTGTTAAATTTATTGCAATTGATTTTATTTTATTTTATTTGTGGATCAATTTATCTAGAGAGAGTTCTTGCATCCGATTTTATCTGCCGTATTTTAATCTTTTTTTTTGGTTAACAAGCTACATGAGGGTGGGATGCGGAAGGTAGAGCAAGGTAGCCAATGATTGTGTAGGGCTCCCGGGATATAGTTTAAGGATCCTGCTCGGTGTTTCACCTAAAGAGATGCAGGGAAAACCCTAGAAAACCTGCATCAGGTAGGTCGGACATTGGGTACTATTCTCACGAACTTCCGAATAACGGGTGACGAGTCAGCGGTAGGGTCGCAGCATTCTCTTCTCCGTGTCTTCACCAGGTTTAGTAGGCAATTGGCTGACTGATCCAATGGAATCAGCAAACAACTCTTAATGTATGCCAAAGGTCTGCGATCCCAGTACATGCACCTCCCGAAATAAGACATGGCGCCTCGGCATGTGAGAACTTTAAAAAACAACAGAGAGGGAGTACGGGGCATTCCCGACGGAGTCAGGTGAATCCTGCAGTCAATCTGGAGAAGAAATGTCTGCGAGAGAAAACTCGCACAGGCACTGCTGCGCAGATATTTTAACCTACTGACGTGCATAGTTTTCAGGATTAAAAAGCGTAATTCCAATAGATAAGGGAAACTTAAGCAAAACAGAGCCATCAGGAGAAGCGCTAGCTCTATAAAAATACAACATATTTAATAGTTTTAAGTACTATTAAAGAAATGATTGAGAATATATTGTCTGTAAAAATGGAAGAGTTTGACAATGTGATTATTTAATTATAAAATAGTAATTAGTTCACGCGTAATGTGAATGTTTTTGGTAATAAATCGTCTTGGCGACTGTATATCTTAAACCGCGGTCGCTGTATATACTATTTTCAATTTTTTCAATCTAATAACCGTTTTAATATTAACATTTTTTCGTATTTCAAAGACAAATGGAATATTAAATTATTTTTAAGACAATCAATAAGGTTGGACGATATTTTAAAATAAGTATTTGTAGTGGTTTGAATGAATAAAACAAAAAAATCCGATTTTTAGCTTCGGTGCAAAACGAATTGATGTTTGATTGTTTTTTAATATTAGCATCTCACCGGTCTAGGGTACGAAGAGGAGGTCTCAAGCGAAAATCCCTGCGGTTTATAGAAATAAGGGCCCAGAGATGATAACTCAGAGAAAATCCAGCCTATTATTTAAAAATTATATTACATATTTACAAAAATTGTATCCATAATTCATTATAGATCGGACTTGCATGTTGAGATTTATTTGTTTGTTTTTACGTCACATTAATAATTAAAGTCATTACGGACTTCCATACAATAACCTTGCACTCATTCATTTAAGAAGTTTAGCTAATAGATTATAGTTGAAGTTCCAAGAGAGTATGAACAATTTATAACTTTTCTAACAGCTTGTAATGAGCCAGGAACGTGAACGTGAAATTAAATCGCTCTTTCCGAGTGGGCGAGTTCCTCCTCTCTTAATTGATGCGCACCTGCGGGTGAATTATTCGAGTCAGTGTGACAGGTATACAGTATGTACTTTATCGTTTATATGTGCCCATCTACTACAAATAGGTCGAGCTTCCGTCTTAAAGGGTTGAAATTGTTAGCGGGTAATATTTGTGTTCGATCGTTTAAAAGAAAATGTTACTACACTAACCAATAGTCTATACCTACAGTGGTGGAACAGAATTACTGATTCATGGTTATAGAAAATTTACAGGTTTTCTTCGTTGCATGTGTATCAATTTGCGTGTAATTGCTACACTGAGTCGCGCTGGCTGAGCTAGTGACGTCATTATTGGTTCAACCCTTGGAACATATCCCTACCTGGTTCTTTTTCACCACATCTGCGGAATTCATGTAGAGCTGCAAACGATGAAGTTGGTATCTGGTTTCGGTAATAAATACAGGTATCAAAAGCGTTTCAAAAGAACGGAATTTCGACGTGATCCATCAATAGTTGGGGGTCATAGTGTTTTGTGAGTGGTCAAGCATAAAGGCTAATTATCAGGATATTTCTTTGAAATTGAAGGGTTTGTCTTTGATTATTGTCATTACAGAACGTTTCAGAAAAGATTTTTTTTAAAGAAACAGTAATTTGTTGCGTGAAATTTGGCTGAACAAATTGTTATACCTGCATATGTATTTATGCATACATATTTATTTATGCACCGTCGCAAAAAAGTACACATATTTGTGTTGGTAGCCGAGTTTGATTTCATAAAATGCGCGGTTGAAATACTTCGTTGCCGAACGGTTAACCTTTCTGGCAGAGACCAGGGTTTCATTCCAGCTCTTGTAGTTTTTGACGAGTGATGTTCGTAGACAAAGGGATGCGTCGCATTCCTGTTCCCAACTCTTGCGTTACATCTAAATACACACTGCTCGCTCATTCGTATCATTATCGAGGCCAAGAGTTGAATTTCTTAGTTTTCGACATGCCATTAGACATTCTCCACTTTTTCGTATAGTTTGAGAGCTATTTATTAAAGCACGGTATGAATAAAAAGGAAATATCTTACGAGAACTCATACATTTGCATATTCGTATACATAAAGCAAATAATTCAGTGAAAAAAACCTAGAAAGCACTTATTTTGGAATAGTTCAACCCCGTCGCCATAACGTGTACAGTTTTAGTTATTACCAAAATTTCAACTGCAACTTAAACGCGTACTTTGCTCCATAAAAATTTTCCATTTAGTAGAAATGGCTTTAAAACATTAATACTGAGCTAGAATTACAGATTAACCCTCTGAATGTTTTCAGCGCAAAATAGAAATGCTGTGGGTGGCGGAAATAGTGGGTGAAAAGCGTCATGTAATTAAAAAATATATATTTCCAATATTTTGTGAAAAAATATTCACCTACCATCACAGTTATTAATTTTATTATATACTTTTGAACTCAATTTGTGAGATACTCAGAATGTTGAAAGGAATATTTCTACATTAGTGCATGAGAATCATAGTTACGTTACAAAAATTCTCCTCAAAATAAAATAGAAATTGTAACCTAACCCTTTGTGGCGTAGTTATATAAAAATAAGGAAAACAAGACAGAGTCACAAAAATTATTATTTTTAAAATGCGTGTTAAGTTGTAGGTCAGCCCCTAGGAGTGTCGGATCAATTTCTGCGAAACGCTTGATTGATAAAACTCCCTAGCACCTATAAGAGCTAAGTTTCCCTAATATTTTCCCTCCGTAGGAAACAGGTTCTCTTTTTGACTGGAGTAATTTTGGCTGTAAGAAGAAGTTCCAGGAATACTTTTAACTCTATTGGGCTACTGGAAATATTTTTTACTTTCTTCGTTACTGGAAGTATTTCTGCCTTTCTTAATGTACCTGAAGTATTCTTGACTCTCTTTGGGTACCACAAGAATTTTGGACTCTGAGTATTAAATGGACGGGTTTATTAGTTTATTATGTTACTGTGTTTATTAAAGTTACCATCAGCTTAGTTAGAGTGAAAAGAAAAATCTTTAAATGTGTATCACACTCGATCCCTGCTTAATAGCATACTGAAAGTGAGATTGTCGTCGAATTAAATATTCTACCCAGCTAATATAAATACGCAAGCTGTTTTTCAACAAAAGTTTTGCACATTAAATAAATTAACGTTTTATATTCAAAAAAATACATGAAATAACGACCAGTTTTACAAACAATTTTCAATTAGATTGAACGGCGTTTCGTCACCTCATTTGGGATTTCGTCGGGTGTTAAATTTTGATGAAAATAGTGAAATTTATAATCATCCAAACTTGACCGACTCAAACTGCAGCTTCAACCGAAATGCTTCAGTTGAAAGTTTTATATTTTTGGTTAGCTATATAAAATTCACAGGAGAGAGCTATTCAGTATAATTTTTTTGTGGTTAACAGGCTACCTAAGGGTGATCCTGAAACAGGCAACTCCCCTATAATAGCATAGGAAGGGAATTGAAAAGGGGGGATGTGGAAAGTAGAGCAAGGTAGCCAAGGGTTAACAGGGCCACCGGCTATGGTTTAAGGATCCTACCCGGTGTTTCACCTAAAGAGATGCAGGGAAAACCCTAGAAACACTGTATCAGATAGGTCGGGCATTGGGTACTATTTTCACGCCCTTCCGAATAACGGGTGGGGTCGCTGCATTCCCTTCTCCAAGGCTTAGGAGACAGTTGGCTGACTGATCCAATGGGATCAACGAACAACTCTTACCGTATGCCAAAGGTTTTCGACCACAGTATAATACCTCCTAAAATTGGTGAAGGTGTCTCGGCATGTGAGAACTTTGATAAAAAGAAAGAACCCCAGAGGGAGTGCGAGGCATTCCCGACATAATCAGGTGGCCCCGTAGTCACTCTGGGGTGAAGCGCCTGCGAGAAAACTACCGCAGCGCCCTCCCTTGAGTATTCAGTATAATGATTGCGATGACATTATGTGCAATTCTTGTAATGAAGTGCTGAGGCAAAATATAATTATATTGTATTGTATCATCAGCTTTCATGATTCCCTGTCGGAAGAAGAAGTTAAGCAATGGGATGTATGCGGTTTTCTTCTTAGTCGTTCAGTCTTGTCCGGGAATCGTTACGATGAACGCTTTGACTGGACTAGTCTTGTTTTTACTCATCTCTTCAGTGATATCTCAAAGATATATATCCAACAGTCATCACATTAGTCGATCGCCGAGATTTCGTACAAGATGCAGAAATGGAATGGTGTTAGTTAACGGTGGATGTAAACAAGCGTAAGTTATTGTAACTTGTATAGTTTACACAGTTAATTTCTATAACAATACTATATAATATATTAATTAAATAATAAATGTGAATTTATTTAATAGCATTAAACAACATTATATTGTTATGTTTCATTTAAAAAAAATTAAGCAAATTGAAAATGAAATATATTGATAATTCAGGTCCGATTGGGGCATTGGCAGCTGTGTACATTATCCATTTTTTTTATTTTCCACCGATTCCATCGACTTTATCTAATTATGAACTAAGAACATGCTTCTATCGATTTTGCCTGGATCAGAGTTTAACAACAAATTTTCATTCAGTGTCATATACCATCGCAGGAAAATCTCTTGTTCTACATGAAGGACGCCAGGCAATGTTGGATCTATGGCCGTGTAATGGAAAACTTGGGACGTGAATTCTTGATTTGAATAATGATAAGTTAACTATAAAAACTAATTGATTGCTTTAAATTAAGACAATTACAAATTTAGGGTCCTTTAAAATGAACAACTGGCTCAGATTAACATTAAACAAGAGACTCATTGTGAATAAACAATTCTTGGATTTCCACCCGGGTTAAATAGCCACGACGTTTCGATGGCGTACTCTGCCATCGTTCTGACTTGAGAACACCGGGAAAACCTTCGATCTTTGATAAGAGACTCATTTTATTTATAAGGACATTTATATGCAGCAGAAAGTTGCTCATACGCAATTTTGACACACCTGATTTTCCATGTTAGTAAGCGGCTGCTTTCTTAGTCGGAACGTCTAGGTATTCCCTCACCATCTATTCCTTTGATGTTAACTTAATTAGCTTTAGATTACTTAGTCATACTTGATTTATGTTATTTTTTGAGTCTGTTGTTTTAAACAAATGACTAGATTGAGCGACACATGAAGGACGAGGTTCACAGCCATATATTCCTCTACACCGTTTTGTCACATTTATGCTCATAATCTATCCAAATAATTGCAATAAGAATTTAAAAATCATAATTTTCCCCGCAAGTTTAGTCATATTGAATGTAGAAATAAAATATAATCTAATTTAATTAATAAAAGTTAAATATAATATGGAATGGTCATTTTGAAGAAATTAATGTCTTTGTCCTTCGGTTTCCTTTAGGGATCACATCCTACCTCGTGAATTTTGGACAACGGTAACACGTACCATAAAAACAGATTTAACAAGTTTATGAAAGGGGAAAAAACTGATTTCGCTTATTTATAAAGCCACTACTACACCGGAAAAGACTCCTGAGTAATCGAGTCTTCTGGAAGGACTATTTTACTAATTCCATTACAAATACATAAACATTTTTAACAAATAGGTTACCATCTTTGGAGAATTAGAAGGCAATAATTTCTAGAGTAACGGTCCTTTTTAAGCTGTCAGTGGAAATGTTTCTCTATTAGCGTAACATAAGAAGTTTTTTTTAAAAATTTCTGATGAGAAAGAGAGTAAAAAATTAATTTCTCTGACGGCGAGGCATGAATGCGTGATCAAAAGGAATTTTATTTATATTAATATAATAAATGCTATAAAAACGTAATGTGTTCGTCAACATGATGAGAAATTTTCTTTAAATATATATCCAATATGACTTACCATTGAATTAAATCATAATTGTCATACGAATACGGTACATTAGCGGAGGTTTGAAACTCGTCTCAAGGAGGAAAAGTTGAACAACACCTCTCCACGTCAAGACATCCATAATATTCAGCTCGACGTGGTGAAGGAGGTGGTTACACTAGTGCAGAAATATTTGAAACCTATAAGTTATAAAGATTTGTGGTATTTTTCTATTTGTATTATGAAGTCGTAATGTTTTAATTTACAGATAATCACTATCAAAATTCTAGTTAGTTGATCAAATGTTTGTTCTACGACTGTTTCAGAATTCGTATATCACGTAACACAAACCAACACAGATGACAAAGAAGACTGGAACTGCTTTCTCCGTTAACCTGTTTACAATTCAGAAAAGTACGCAGTTTTGTTATATTGAAGGCCACAAGATGTACTTTAATTTATTTTATATTTCTATTTCCTTTGTATTAAGAAAATTACATCCCTAAGAAACACGTGCCCTGGTTGTGATCGCTAAAAATATAGTAAATGTTATTTTTTGTTTTGTTAGGGGTTATTAATACCTTAAACCCCCAACCATGATTCTTAATCTTTTATTTAGAATCAAATAATAAAGTTGTTTTATGCTAAACATTTTTGAAATGTATTTCATTTTCCAGTACCAAAAACAAAATTACATGCACAAGATGTATTTTGAGTCTACATTAATGTTAACCCTTTCAAATAGTTCCCAATTATGCATTGAAACTGTAAACCTCTAACTCTAGAATGGTCCACTAATGACGTCACAGTCTAAAAACTTGTATAGAATGAAGGGAAAATGAGCTAGGTCCTGACGTATAAATTAGGGAATTAATTTTCTCATTTATCCTATATATTTATGCCAGCTATTATTCCATCTCCCGCAACATTTATGGAACTCTCCCTCTCTGGAATAGCGTTTAACTCAAAGATACGCTTTTAATCTCATCTATAATTATGTAATGACTGGCCTTTCAGGCATTTTGCCATGTTTGGCGTATATGGAATCACTATTGTTTTTCGCATAAACTTAAGAACTAACAATGAATTTTGTTCAGGTGCTAAAGCCATAAATTATTTCGGCACTAATTTGGACGATTTCTTCGGATTTATTCACGCAAACGGCGTTAAACTCTGATACAGTATGCATTATTAGTCGCCTGACCTTGTGACAAGAACTCGTTTCTATTCTATCCCGTTGAAGTAGAACACAGTAATGTCACCTTTACATTGGATTACACTTATCCAGCTTTTTTGCTCTTTTCTATCCAGAAAGACTGCACGGGGATGATTAAGTCTTATTTTCGACATCACATCCGAAATCCAAGTTTCATCACCTGATACGACGACTGGTTTTGAATTTTGTTGACAATGGTGAGCTAATATCATTATTCCGTTGTTTCAATTCCATTGTCGATTGGATATCCTAAGGATAATTTAAGAATCCGGTTGATCTTAGAAACTAATTTTAAGGGCTTATTATGCTCAAAAATGGCATTTTAGAAACGACGTCGACTCCGACGAACCGCAGGCTTCGACGGAAAAAACTCGTATCTCAGCCAGAGATGCATATTTAGAGCTGAGGCTTCATAGTGTCATCTGTCAAAATTTGATCACTTTCACTTGGAACGACCCTGGAGTAATTTTTCTAATTTCTTTCTTACTCTGCTTTCCTGTTCCCACTGCGTCACTTTCACGGGGATAAAAACTAACTTGCTTGTTTGGTTTCCTCTCTGATATCGTCCTCTCTTGTTTGTTTCTCTGCTATCCTTCATCACTCTCTCTCGGAAAACCTAACTTGTTTGTTTGGTTTTTCTTCTCTCATATCTTTCTCTTTGGTTCACTTCTGATCTATCTTTTCTCCTTTTAACTCAGACAATGGAATACCCGAAAAAAATTAATAATTATACCATTATGACACGTTTTTCACCGTCGTTTACTTCATTTGGCGACTGGTGAGGAACTTCCATTCGCCATTTTTGATTTGTACGAAATTCAACAATTTTGTAACCAAATTTGTTGTCACACTTTTCATACCCAAAACAAACGAAGAAATTTTATGGCATGAGCTAACTGATATGCCAACATCATCAGAGACTTCTGTGATTATGATTCTGCGATCGTTATGTTTCTAAAATATAGTTACACTTTATTCCATTCTTTTATCAAAATTTAATGCAATTTCACTGATCCATTTTTAATAATAAATGACAACAAACATTGTACCGATACTTTTGAGGAACGTTTCTCAACACAACATCGAAGACCAGTGAGTGAATCGGACTAATACAATCCGCGATATTACCAAAAAAGTCACGTTTGAAACATACGTCCTTTGAAATAATTTGGGGCGTCAATTTTGAGTATATGAAATTATAAACATTTTAGTGAAAACATGGTCGTAACATTTTTAAACAAAATGAAAGAAACAAATAAAATTATGGGCTTTACATTATTTGAAGTTGTATAAATTTTAACTTGATTTAATTCAACAATTAGTTTTTTATTAAAAAATAAATAAATATTTTAATAATACACACAGAAGGTATTGTATTGGGGGAGAATACTAAGGTAAAAAACAATCGCAGTTTGTAATCCATCTCATAATTAGAAATATCAAATGTAGCGAATGTCGGTGAATATTGAGGCTGGACCAGAAAAGAGCTGCGTCAAACCAGTTACTATACTGACGTCTTACAACAGAAAATTAAATTGTACTTATTGTAAGCATTTAAATCTTTAATGTTTTTACTCCGGTCTCTTTACACTTTATGGGACAACTTGACATGCAGCAGTAAATATTTGTCTTCGAACTGTCGCGCCATGGCTGTAATTCGTTGTTTGGCATGGGTGCTGTAAAGAGAGAATAAAAACAAACGCTCTTTCAAGAAAACAACTTCGACCAGAAGAATGCTCATTAAGTATATTGTTTGATTAATTTTTACGGAAGAACTAGCATTTACGTCGTTGCTTTGTCGAGTGTATATTTTTTATGTATTGCACAACTGTGGCTTGAAAACACGGACCTCTGAAACAAATTCCCATCTAATTGCATTGATTTTTCAGTTTGGGGAAAATAAATTTGTTCCACAATATATAAAATTTTGAATGGAAACCGTTATGGCATCCAACGAATAAGAGCAGAGAAATAGGTGAACGTTGCCACAAGAATGACAAATAACTCTTACTGCAGAATAGCTACGTGACATTTACCGGGATGACGACTGGCGGTACCTTAACCTAGTCAATACTTCCCCCAATATATTAAATTAGCACAAACAAGTTTAAAAGCTAGAAGTATTTTGCAACTCAGTTACCTTAACCTCTCAGTGAATCAGCTGCCGTTGCCGTCTCTTTGAAGACAATAAATTTACTATACAAGAACATTGGAAACACAGGTCCACTTTTCAATAAAAATACTCCAAATTGCGAGATTTATGAATCTTAACTCATAAGTAGATACTAAGTACAACATTTATCTGGAAAATATAAAATGAAACCGAAAATGGCATACTGTAATATATATAATAAATTAATAGGGGTTAAATTCATTTCATTTTAATTAAATAGTAAAGACTCGTGGGATCATTGGACTTCGGGTACCGAGGACCTGGCAGAACAAATATCCATTGAAACGACTCTGAGTGATTATGAAATACCCTTTCACACAGGAACGCGGAATATCGCTGTGCGTGAAGTTTCGTGGTTTTGGGAAAAGACGCGGATATCCCGTATTGGCAAACGTAGCGTGTTATATGGCTTGTCATCGGCTAATTTTGGATCTGGAAGGTAGGTCTGAGGTCTGAGGTTTCGCGGTAGTTAGAAAAATATGAAAAAAAAGGAGTTCCAGACCGAGTGATTGTTGAAGGAACTTGAAAGGGGAGTGATGGAAGAGATTTAAGAAAGTTATTTGAGTTGTTAAGGCGGCTTGAAAGACCGGGAGTAGCGGAGACTGTCGGGCAGCTAGAGATCAAAGACGGCAGTGTGGACCATCCATTTCCAGAAGCTTTGTCGCTGATTCTGCTTCGATGACTGCAAAGGTTCTTTAGTGTCGGTGATCATCTCCCTCAGAAAGAGTTCCTGGGCGTCGATGGTGGCGTACCATTTAAACTATAAATTCATCAAAGCCGTCAAATAAATGCCACAGTGGTCATCACCAGTAAGTATTGTTTGAAATTTAAAGACCGAGGTATGTGTGCCAGCTATTTTCACTAATAAAAGAATGAAATTGCTTTTATTTTATAAATTGTATTTATAAAATCTATTAAAGGACCAGGAAGATAAAATTTTATAATCATATAACACCAATTTGGCTCTTTTCAAAATAGACTTTGTTCTACTACGTATTCCTTTTTCTCCACAGATGCACTTAAACTATTTCGAGCAATTTCATGAATACCTGCTTCTTGCGAAATAATGCATTTGTTGCTGAAATTTACAAATTAACCTTAAATACGAATACTTTTCTCGAGTTCTTACACCCAACGTCAACACTTCGCTATTCTTTTAGTGACAATTTCCATTATTCTAACAATATACACGACCTTATATTAACAGACATTATATCTTCGTTTTCCTCCTGTATCAAATGATGCCAGTTTACTTTATAAGTGCCATTTGAGTAAGATGCAAAGTCAGCTTCGAACCCGTGAATTCTTACATTATTGCCAATATTACAGACTAACAGGATGATATCTTTTAATGGACTACTACTCTCGTTGGCTCATTGGATGCGGGCAACTGAAGACTGTCAGTCTGACTGACGCCAGGATTGTCAGCCTGAGGGATCATTGAGACTGACAGTCCTGAATGACCGTGTAGAGGCCCTTTTTGACGAGTCCTGAAAGACCAATATTTTGTCACTTACCTGTGATTTCATTGTCCTTTGACCACTACCTATATATTTTCCCGACAGTAGCACACTAACAGCCGTCCAGATTCAACCTTTCCGAAGCGCGTAACCCCATTTACAGAGATAACAATTTTTCCTTTGTCAAAGACATTTTTCCTGATTGGATAACACTATTTTCATTAAGTATCGTTTCTCGAATGATATCTAATTCGTCTCGGCTCCTCTCATATACTTATAGCGTCACGTACCTGCAGTCACCAGTGGCCTTTCAGTCTCTGAGTGGGCAGTTGTTATAATGTCTGTATTGCATTACAATGATAATAGTGTTTCTCTAGGAAGAGATGCTATTGGTAATATCAGTTCATAGTAGTTTGTTTGATTTATAACCGACATATTTTGGCGGTGAATTTTATCTTGCAAACTTGGTGAAAAGTTAATTCTCTGTCAGTTTAACATTTTATAGTAAATTGTAAAATTGTTTATAGTTCGAGATTTTTATGTCTAACCAGAATTTCAGTTACAAAGAGCTTAGTTTTGTTCTTCACGATCACAAACTTTACTGGCTCTAATACCTGACTGCCGTGCAAAGTACCCAGTGTGACTATAAGAAACGCATTGGATTCCTTACGACAGAGGTCGTTAAGATTCTTTCAAGTCCGAAGGTTAATTGTCGCGTGTGTAACATTTACGATAGACCGAAGTATTATTTCCGGCTGTGGGTAATGTGCTCGGTCCCAGGAATCATGCCCACTTTAACAGCTTCTGTCTTGTTGCACTGAAATTTCGCAGCCTGCCACAGAACCAGAAAACGACGAATTATTTAGAGTTACAATGACGCAGATGAAGTGAATAACATGAAAACAAGTTCCAGAAAAATAATGTCTTGGTAATATATACACTAACTATTGATACTATTGCAATATATTCAGCGCGTATTTCAAACAGTCATAATCGTGATTTTAAAACGTGCAAATTAAAAATATTGGGACATAGTTTCAATGCCCGTCTCCTGAGGGTTAGGAATGGGATACATGAAATATTTAAATTAAAGCCCTCATTTTTTAAAATTGCAGAATTGGAATCTCCACAAACAATTGCATTGATTTCCTTGACTAAAGTCATTTAATTCTTAGAAGACGCAAATATAAAATTGGGTAAATATCGGTTGAAAACTGGGGATATCTCGAGAAGTACTCACCAGTTCAACAAAATAATAATACAGAAATATATTCTCCCCAAACAAGCACCCCTATGAAAATGTATGACAACGTTTTTACATGTTAATATATTAACAAACACACTTGTTTGATTTATTTCCATTTAAGCATCAACTATTAAATAAATTACATCAATAATATATTCAAATATATTCTTTCAGAAGCTAAATATGCTATACAAAATGTTGTTTTTTTCCAGCTATTGTACGTCACGCCGAGAATTTGGTAGTGGAAAATCTGCTTTGTTCGCATTTCTGAGGAAAATATTACCCACTTTTTTGGATAGCTAAGGTGGATTTTCGAAATATTTAAAATGTTTCAGGTAAAATGTCAACGTAGCACGTTAAAGGTCGTATAACCAGATAAATATTTTGTGCAAATTCATGAGCACTTTATAATAATTCACTAAAGAGGATAGGACGATAATAACACTTCGAGAAGCATCTTGGCATTTCAGGTTTCTAGTGGTTTCGCAAGGACCTCAAGAATTCCAGAATTAAACCCCATATGCTTGGCTCTATATTCAAGATCTTCACGTTCTTAAGTTCTCAGGACGTAGACATGGGCCAGAACATGGCAATTTAAATTTAGTACTTCACACCTGTCCAAAAGTGTTCCAACATCAATGTACTCTCATTCGTGTAATAAAATCTGAGGAAGTTTCTCCCCAAACAGAATGAAATTTTCTTTTAAGAAATGATAGATAATTGATTTAATACGTGTTTTCAAATGGAACACGTATTTAAATGTTTATTGTCCCACGGATAACTTGTTTATATAGATGACAATCCTTACTGGATTAATGGCGAAATATCAATGAAAATATATTAGATGCTCACTTGAATAATGAATCTGTTATAAATTTTAGACCAATGATTGTAGGCCATATATCGGAGCCTCTATATTAATATTTATGTCACAAATATTCTGGAAAAAAATGCAGTTTTCGAGGTATCACTTCTGAGTGTTTTTGTTTCTTGTTCTACTGCGGTCAGGAAAATTACCATTTTCTGTTCCGGAAACATGAAAGACTTTAATTAATAATTGATTTTCTAAGTTATTACTTTGTTACAGTGAAAAATAACATTTCAAAAAGAGCTGCTACATATTTATCATTTCTACGGCCGTTCAAGTAGTACTAATTTGAAATTCGTAATGAGAAATTTCAAATCGACAGATGGAAGTCCAAAGAAAAGACATATATAGTACGCCCTTTAATGTTATATGCTGCAGAATAACTATGAAGTGACAGTGTTAGGCCCGGTGCACAACTGAGAAACGTGTTTCATGATACTATTTTCAGATATAATTTAATGTTTTCTTTTCAGGCTAGAACAATATTATTCTTATATATCCATAGGCATATATTGTCAATTTTCAAAATTGGATCTTAAAATAACATTGGGGTTTACATAGCTGAATACTCTCCCAGTAGCGGGTAAATTGGAGTATTTTCAACAAGGGTTCAGCTTAGTAAAAGTTTTATATGATTAGTATAATAATTAATTAATTTAACTATAAAACCTTTAGAATTATATATTTTTTTATCTTATACTTTGTATTACTTATTTAACAGATAACAATGATTTTGAATAATGATTCATTTATAAATAATTAGTATTCTGTAATTAGGATGAACATCTCAATCGTTATTAGAAAATACAAATTTGGTTTTCAGTAAAGTGAAATACTTTGGCTGCATAAGAGATTTTATATTCATATCAAATGAGTATGATTTATAAATTTAAACGATTAAAAACCAAAAGGTTATTTATGTAGTTATAGCACAATCAACACACACATATATAATATATCAACAAAACAACACTCGAAATATTGTGATATCTTTCAGTTTAAATAATTTTTTGTATCTTCAATTAAGAAACTGTACGGTGTGTACGAATTAATTTTAAAAAATTATTTTTATTTTTGTTAAGGGGAGGAACATCGTCTTCTCCAACCTCCCTGGGCCCGTCACTGACCAGTTCCGTTTATTTGTTTGCAAAATAATTTTATTTATTTATTATAAATTCATTTACTGTAATTTCATTTATCTGCTACTGGGAAAACAGTCCATTTGAACGCTACATCAATATGTACTAAAACGAAAACTCGTAAAACAGCAAATCTCACAATAACCATGTGTTTCACAGCTACTTGCAAGAACTTTCACAATAATATATAATAATATCAAAAAATTAAAAATGCTGTGTGTTAGGAGAAATGAGAATTAGCATTAGACTAAAACCTGACCGAGTCGGGTACCGAGCCTAGGACTCTATACGTGGACATATTCTTTTGTACATTACATCTATCTCAAACTATTTACAATTTACTGTTCACATTCCTTCGTGGCCTCCTTCATAGTACTCGTGTAGAAAAAATTCATATTTTTATTGATATTTAAACAGATATGTAACGCTAAGCTCGAAATATTGATGAACTTTAAGTCTTTATTGACTAAAAAATAATTTATTACCAGAATATAGAATATGTAATGAAAAAATAATCCTGAAATTCCCCAATATTCAAGAGAGCAAGCTAATAGATTTCATTGGAACGAGCATCTAGCAGTAAAGAATTGATATCAATTACGTTGCATTGAATAATAAAATTGTTTACAAATTAATAAATTTGGGTCAATAGGAAAATTTATGTGGCTAAAACAAATAAAATAAGAGATATTATATAAATTATATAGTCTCTCAAATTATTATTACAAACAAAAAATCGGACACTGTAGGAGAGACATGATTTTTTTTATTTGTATTCAACTATCTATAATTAATTACATAAATTCTTTTGTAGAAAGAACTCAGGAGTTTCCGAATCTTGGGGCCCGAAACGTTATCAAATAAAATTATTTCATTTATGACTCTTGGCCATTCTTTGTTTTTTATTTATAAAAATAAGTCTGATTATTTCAATTATTTTATTATTGTTACAGTTGTAAAATCTATGTATTATCAAAGAACGAGCGGCAAAAATGAGTCATTCCACGAGACAAGCTAGAAAAATATTAAATATTTTCTGCGTTGTTAAACTTCTTTTTATAGCAGAGGCATGAGAGTTAAGTCATCAGCTTTTCTCGGCCTGGATGCATTTCTGGCATCTTTCTGTAGCTCCGTGTTGTTGTCTTAACACGTATAGGAGCCCTAGTGTCTTCCACAATTTTCTTAGAAATTGCCATAAATGAAATACTACCCTCCGTTCTAAAGAAAACAATTACGGGAATTGGAGCTCATATTATTAACCAGATAAAATCATTTTTAATATAATGATGTGTACACTAATAATTTTAAAAACTAGATTAATATGCACTGGAAGCCAGGATTCATAAATTATTACCTGATGACTTCGTTGAGTTATAATAAATTACTCACTTGTTTAGTTAGGCGACAGCATTTTATAGCCTACATTAATTACAGCTGGCACGTTTACAATTTTTCAAATCAACATTAGCAGAGCTGATAAAGAAAAGTTTTTAATATATATTTAACGCGTTCTGACTAAATTGGAAAAGTGTTGAGCATACATACAATCGAATAATTTAATGAGAATTGGAAATACTTCAATGACGTAGCTTTACTTCTAACTTAACCTTCGTTTAACAAAAGCCTACAATGAGGCTGAAACGTCAATTGGGTGTTTTTATTTCGTATTATATTATTTCCAAGACAGGCTTACACCGCCTACGTCTTCAAAAAATCATTTTTTAAGATCAGAAAAGGCAATTGGAAATTAATTCCAACATTAATAGAAATATTGACATTGGAATTAATTTCAATTAAAAGCTATATTGAATTGGTGAAGTATAGTGTGATGAATGAAATTGGTATTCGATGGCCCAGAAATTAATAATATATATATTATAAGATGTGAAGTATACCAAGACGATCAATATTCCTGAATTCTGACCTTAATGAAATCAACCATACTTAATTCGCTAATCTATTGCCTAGTGAAAGGTCAATATTTTTATAACACCAGATATCTTTATTAATTATAGAAAATATTGCCTGTCACTGAACAATTATGCTTTCATAAAATTTTGTGAATTCAAATTTGGACCCAAAAATGATACTCAATTATTGATTCATATTTAAACTATTAACCATCTATTGTGAACGGTGAAGCCTTTCCGAAGATGTCACAGATTCATCGAAGCATAAAATGAAAAAAAACAGCATTTTTTTTGTAACCTTAGAGTTTAAGGCTTATACGATTATGAGTCGCTTTTATTATTTTTTGATATTGGTCAATATTACTCTGGATAATCGATTGTTTGTACAACTAACTGTACTTTCCACGATTGAGTCGTGAGTCGTACTATTTTAATGGTTAGTAACCATAAAATCTTGTTTTTGTAGTTTCAGTTCAGACTTTTTGTAAACCAAAATAATTTATTTTAACTGTGCAGTTGTTTGTATTATGAAATACGAACTTACTATCTGTGCATGGTAACCGGGAGACGACTGACAGTTCTGGAATTGATTAAACAATGGTTTTCAGAAATAGTTCCAGTATTGGACATTAGAGGGCGCTCCAGTCAAAGAGCAGTATCTTTTAAATAGTGTCTGAAAGTCTGCATCGTGCATGACGCAACAGAAGGGTTAGGTGCACATTACTCACAGATGAATTGTTCAAAGTGTTCCAACGTCTGAGGATTCTCGGAGTAAACAGTGTCTTCAATTAGCCGCACAAGAAGTAGTCACATCCGAGGAATATGGAGGCCAATCCATACCAATGTCTGTTACTCGGGAATAATTCATAGCAATGACCCAATCATGATGTATTTTTCAAGGAACTCAAACACTGCAGTGGTACAGTGGGTTTTATTCTCTGGTGAATCCAGATCTGTGGCATCAATACATTGCTTCAAAGTTTGGAATTGTTTTGACATTTCGATTTCGGATTGCTGAGTTCTGATATTTCCCCTGTACTGCGTTAATGCTGAGTGAATTATTTGTCGATTAATTCGACATTGAACGAAGTGTATTTGAAACAGCACTTAGTGGAAATGTGAAAGGGTCATTGTTTGAATTACGATTTATACACGTTCATTTGGCGGCACTCCAGCTAACCTCCTAATTAAATCATTTGATTTACAGGATTCATTTGTGCGATTTCGATAATAGGAGGCATGAAAGAGCGATATTCCAAAATTTGAGGATATATCTGATGGCTTAAGACAGAGATAACTGTCGAATTAAATATTGCAGTGGGCTGATATAAATTAATTACCGGGAAACGCCGGGCACCCAGAAAGTGCATAATAAAAATATTAAATTTTTGGAAGACTTATTGGAATGAAATAAAATCGAAGCTTCGTTCAGTGAATATGTAACTTACATGATAAGACGCGTGCTTACAATCTATGCTTATATGTATATATGGGGAATGTTTGGATCTATCTTGTTTAATGGTAGTTATTTCGATCGCGACTCTAATCTAAGACATCCTGTCCCCTTGAAAAGCAGTTTGTCGCAGGTGAGTTGAGCCAAGTGGCGCCGCCTTCAGATCTGGGCCAACCGCGGCAAAATTTGGCCAGGTCCTCTCTTCCTTCACCTACAGCTCCAGATAAACAAACCTTTGGTTACAGAGCCAAGCAAACGTAGACCAGGTCAAGGTCTTAGGAAATTTACAAAAACTATATCAAATGTCAAGTAAGCACAACAGTTTGGTGAAGATGTCTTGCGGTAAGTTTTCAAGAATAAAAAAATCCCATATAAGTTTTATATTTATTCAGGCTGTCAATTTAACTTTTAACATTTTTAACTTGTGAAAACATCATTTCCGTTAGTAATGAACATTTTGTTCCGTTGCAATTTGAAACTATAGAAGGAAATGCACTTGAGAAAAGTTTCGAAGTTATTGTCAGATAATAGAACGCTCGAATACCCATAATAAAGATGTCAAAGAATCTTTTGTGTTATTAATATGTAATATTTTCCACGTGAACAGAATTAAAAACTTCTCGAAATTACAACAGAGTATATTCATAAGGTAACAATGTTTCTTTTGAATTCGAGTGAAACGAGACAGACGGTAATTTATAAAAAGATATTTGGCGATCTAAAATTATTAACGGAAAATAGTCGCACGAGGCTACATAGAATCTTAATAATTTTTTAAAAAAGCATTTCATTTGTTACATAAAATTTTCGAGTTTCTCCAATCGTTTTATTTCTAACAAACAATCGCATTGACGTAAGAGAAACTGAGACAGCTTAAGTAATTTTCAATATGGCACGAAAATTTCAATAGATCTGATTTAAATTTCCAAATCGTCCTTCTATCCGCTTATGAGTAAATATTCTTATTTGAAATTGCATAATTACGATTACTGTCCAGGGCTTGGGATAGTTGAAATAATTCTTACATTTATAAAAATTTGTTTGGTCTAATTTCAAAATCTTCCTAATGACTAATTTCTTGCTTTCATTTTTTAGATTATTATAGCTTCCAGTGTACTCGGTTTCTATACAAATGGGACTATTAAGCAGGTACGCAGTAGGTGAGGCATTTAGAAGTCAAGGCTGCAACAGTTACGCCATTGGGCGTCTTGGCGTATCTCTCTAGTATTAAAGATAGACAGATGTAAGCTGCGTTCTTTGAATAGGGGCAAGGACACTGGGCCTTATATGTTAAGTGAAATTCCTGCGTGGTCCAAAACATTCAGGATTCTACGTTAAACATAGTATCCATAAAACAGTTTTTAACATTTATTAAGTTAACATCAAAAATCAGAGATTAGTGCTGACTAATCGTCTGTCTGAAACAGAGGACGCCGTGAAACCTCATTTACTACAGTAATTGCCAATTAAAGAAATCAGATAATTAAAATGTAAGTTCTAGGAAGAGGGTCTCATTTTATATATAGTCGGCTTTATTTCAGAATATGTGATATATATATATATATATAACAGGCTACATGAGGGTGATCCTGAAACAGGCAACTCCCCTTTAATAGCATAGGAAGAGAATTGAAAAGGGGGGATGTGGAAGGTAGCCATGGGTTGACTAGGCCCCCCGGGCTATAGATTAAGGATTCTACCCGGCGTTTCACCTAAAGAGATGCATGGAAAACCTTAGAAAACCCGCATCAGGTAGGTCGTAAATTGGGTACTATTCTCACGCCCTTCTGAATGACGGGAGACGAGTTTGCTGTGGGGTCGCAGCATTCCCTTCTCCGTGTCCCCAACCAGTTTTAGGAGGCAGTTGGTTGACTGACCCAATGGGATCAACGGACAACTCCTGCCTTATGCCCAAGGTCTTCGACCCCAGTACATATACCTCCTAAAATAGGTGAAGGTGTCTCGGCGTGTGAGAACTTAGATATAAATTTTAAAAAAAGGGTACGAGGCATTCCCGACATAGTCAGCTGAGCCCCGCAGTCACTCTGGGGAGAAATGCCTGCGAGAGTAAACTCCCACAGGCTCTCTTAGAACGTGATAAATTTTTTGGTACGTTAATAACTAAACCCTGAGAAATTATACGTGGGAGAACGAAAAATTATTAAGAACTGTACGGTCAGCAGCCTTTTAAAACGTTTTACCACTTTAAACTTTGTAATAATTAATTTCGTATTTATAATTTATGGTATTTAATATAGTAAAGTCTCCATAAATTGGACGCCTAAAACCGAATTTGATTTTTTGGTTTTAATTATGACTGCCTTGATAATAATTTCTCTGGAGTGTGCTTCTGCTAACTCGTATGTTTGCATCGAATAAAATATTCACATGAAATCCATTTTTATGCTTATTAGTGTAATATGTCAAATTTAAAATGTTGAAATATTTGTAACATAGGAGAAACAAAAAGAGCATTAAAAACTCGGCGGAAATGACACGTCTCCAAGTTGAAACTATATCGTGACATGTAAATAACAACAGTTCTGATTGGAATAGTGTAACAATATTATATTTTGAAAATATCATCTGAGATAAATATTTGAGGTGCAACACAATAAATCAAATTGTACAGCAATTAATGTTAAAATCGTTAAAAATAATTTCAGAAACATTTATCACTACATTCTCTTTTGTCCCCTCTTGTTAATTCAGTTTAATTGCAGTGGAAACCTCATGAGTTTCGTTGAATGAGGAGGAAACGTAGCGTATTAGAATTTTTTTTCTCTATATAATAATGTTCAAGTAATATTCGATTGAAATTAATTGACTTCTTGACATCCATGTATTTTTAATTTATTTCAAGCCATCAAACAACGTCGTAATATATTTTCTGGCTGTAATAACAGTTAATTTTCAAGTAATATAATTATTCTTAGTTTCTACATCTTTTTTTACAGTCGCAACAACTGCTTAAGGTCATTATGGTAACTTATTTCTATGTTAGGACATCACAGTAGGGAACTTTAATAAAACAAAGTTAAAGCCCTATCGAGGATTGAAGCCGGGACCTCTGTTGTGCCAGGGAGGAGCTCATTGGACCATATTATCCCATAAATGTTCTTATTATAGTTATAAAATTATGAAATGTGAAAAATTTTCGTGACCTTGCCTAATTTCGTGCCAGGACTAAGAATACTATTACATAATTTAGGTTTTCAGATATTACAGTACATATCATTCTATTTCAAGATCTTATTAAGTCGTTTCAACGAAATTCGTTCACCCTTAAGCCACAACCAATTTGCTGCACTGATTAGATGCCGGAAGTCTTAGTTGGGACCGGAATCTTTGGCAGTAAAACTAAAAGTATTTTTACCTTATTAACCCTAATGATATCTCGTTAAACGATTGATCACACAGCAGTGATGGTATCCGAAGCTTCGGTATATACGGTGAAATGGTGAAGAGAATTGGCGCGTATAGTAAA
Source organism: Eucriotettix oculatus (assembly GCA_034510155.1). Taxonomy (NCBI): domain Eukaryota; kingdom Metazoa; phylum Arthropoda; class Insecta; order Orthoptera; family Tetrigidae; genus Eucriotettix; species Eucriotettix oculatus. The sequence continues at coordinate 41,621,331 of CM067379.1, forward strand.
AAACACCAGATAAACGAAAGTAAACGTGTACAAGCCAAATATACTGTTGCTCCCTTTGTTTCTTTAAAGATATATAGCCTTGGTTTGAGCCGCAAAACAGATAAAAGCGCGCGGATAATATATAAATATATATATGTTGCGCTGTCGAATGCCAGAATGGACTAAGAGAAAGGAAATTCTGTAACAAAATATAGTTATTGGTAATAAAAATATATTCCACGATATCCGAATTGGGATGCTTTCAACATTGTCGTATTTATTGTTCGAATTCGAATTACTTATGGTACCTTAATTATATGACATAATTTCGGTACAGTTATTAACTACGTAATATTTTTACATACCTTTCCTATTTTTAAAAATTATTTGGGTTTGGATGTTGATGATGTCATTGTCAAGGAGACTGGGATTAAGATTGCTAGAGAATCGATTCACTGACCTCGTATCACTCTAAATTCGGAATGTGTCATGTAAGATGACAGCCCGCAGTCGATCCTGTAGGCCAAGGCCGTGAATAGACTACCGAGTCTAGGAAAAATAATTTACAGATATTTTCTTATCAATCATTACCTCTATTCATTAGAAAGCCAGACGCAGCTGTGAAGGATCCATCACTTTGTGTTTTCCTTATGTTAGAGCGTTTTAGAAATGTTCAAAACAATTGACTGTGAAGAAAAATCAGTATGTGGAGTTTGGATTTCGTCGCAAGCGGCATCATGCACATTTTCATGAATTTCATTAAACTGTCTAATACGCTTCCTCCCCATTCCTCCGTACGTTATTTGTTCCCCATTCCTAACCTCACACAATTTACGAATAATGTTTGCTGGCGAAACATTCCTTGCATCAAGAAACGAATCGCTGATCTGACTTCATTTCAATTCTCTTGAACACATCGAAACGCTCTAACAAAAGAAAAACACTAAGTGAGGATGCTTCACAACTGTGTCTAGCTTCCTAATTAATGAATAGTTACAAAACCTAGAAGTTGATGCTCTGTTATTTTTTGGATAAACATCGGCACTTCCTTTGGAAACAGCCCTGTTACGAACCGAGAATATTATATTTTACACAACATGTTTTATTTAAGCCTTTCAATGAAGCTTTGACACTAATATTATGATATAAAAGAAAAAAGTGGAAATAACTGTACCATATATAGTATAAAATATAATTCTGATACCTGGGTAGGCCACTTGTAATACTGACTTAGAAAGTTCTACAACTCAAAAATTTAATATTAAACAAATTTATAACACTTTAAGGAGAACTTTAATATAATGTCTTGAATAGAGTTGATTGTCACTCATAGCTGATCATAGGTATCTAACGTAAATTTATAATATGTATTACCTACTTGGGAGCGATTCTGTGAATGTGAATCGACAGTCCTTTACCTTTTTAGGAAAAACACTGGAAATTGAATTAAATGAATGATAACTTCACATTGTTCTAGTTCAGGTATTAAAAATCTTGTCTACCTAAATCCTCTTGATAAGTTTTTCTTTAATAGACCTCTGATTTATTACATTGCAAAAATGCGCCACATGACAAAAAATTTGTGTTGTCATAATGTATTTTAAAAAATTTAAGACTTATTGATTGATTATTTCTCATAATACTTTTTATATTTTTATAAAATTATTTGATAATTATGGTACATTGCGTCGTTCTTTAATAAAAATTGGAAAAATTACTGAATACCTGACATAATTAACTATGAATTAGTTAAAAACAATGCCTCCGTGATTTACGTTAATCTCATGTTGTTTTTAGAATATTTTAAAATTTCTTGACATAACCGCATGTTTGGTCATTTATTTTTATCTTGTAAATTTCGGTATTCAGAGCATATGAAAAAGCTATATGGCATCACACTGCACTATATGAATCTTTCATATACGTATATCAAATAGATATTTCTTAAAAATAAATTAAATTTAAAAACTGAAAATCTTTTTCCTCGACCCCAATGACTTCCATCGACTTTACAAGACAGGCCAACCCTGTTCTGATTTATTTTTGTTCTCTGCAAGATAAAGTACCATAAAGCTTCCACACGCTTCTTCTAACGGCATATTATAGGGAACTCTTTACTGAGCAATTATAGGTAGATAACTTTGGTTTATTATTAATGTTATTGAGGCCTCTTTCGCTTGTCATTAGCAATTTCAATTAAAGTAAGCATAGGTTTGTATTTGTTAAATAATTCTCTCGTACCGATTTACACAATATGAAAGTATTTATCACGGGTGTATGAGGTATAATCCAATAGTGAATGGGCGTCCTGCATCTACTCACCAGGGAGAAGACGCCCAGATGGACGACGCTACGCGACTGCCATTCCGTCGACGCGTTTGCCGACGACGCCTGGCGTCAAGGCCGTGGGATATATTAAGCTCCGTCCCACCTGCTCGCATATTGCACTTGGGTTGACCCAATTTCCTTCTCTGCTTGTCACTTTCCGCGAAGGGCGCGTAACAGGCGTGGGAACAACGGTCTCTCAGTTCCTGAGAGCTTACAGTCGATAAGGCTTTTACTACTCCCATAATACCACAGCAAGCTGTAATTCATTTTCACTTCTTACATTCATTCGCTGTTGACTTTTTCCGGGTGTGTGTGCAGGAAAATAAAATACGCTTACAAATGACAACAGACGGTGCACCTGCTATAAAAGTAAGGAATAATGGATTTATTTCGCTATGTAATAAAGATCCAAAATATGGTTATTATCACAGAAATGTTCTCTTCGAAAGTAAACTTATTTTCTACTTATTATACTAAAGTAACAAAAGCTATAAATTCATTAAGAACGAGGACAGTGCAACACAGATTATTTATGTTACTCCAACTAGAAGATGATGTAGATTTGAAGATCTTCTCAAATACACAAAAGTGAAGTGGCTCAGTAAATGAAATGTACTTCAGTGGATTTTTATATTTACATCCTCCCGTTAAAGAATTATGAATTCTTTTGAAAATTACGTATCTAATCTTACCCGGGCAAGACAATACAATTTGCAAACCGATCAAGAATGCAAAAATACCCACAGCCAAAAAACAATATACTAACCCACCTGGGCCAAAGGCAAGAAGTAATTAAAAAAAGCTGAAATGTTTGCAAAACACCACAAGATTTTACTTCTCATTACAACGACCTGGATTGAGAAATAAAACGAGAATTATTATAAGAAATTTACGTTCAACGACGCATTAAAAAATCCGTTTGAATGAAGTCAAAGATGAAATAAACAGACTCAATCCAAAAAACACCAGGACGTGATCTCATTACGGCTCACATGCTTCAATAATTACCAGATGAAGGTCTATTTATGTACTTATTTAACGCAATATTAAAGCTAGATTATTGACCCAAAGTCTTAAAAATTGCAAAAATAATTATGATGCCAAAACCCAGCAAAGGGATAACTGACATTTCTTATCGTTCCATCAGTCTGCTATCAACACTATCCAAATATTTTGAGAAGATTATACTCAGATCATTAATTTGGACTCAGTCAGTCACACTCCACAATTCAGCAATGCCATAGTGAAGTGGACAAAATTAACAAAGTTATGGAGAACCAGCAATTTTTCACAGCAATATTTTTAGATGTATGTCAAGCCTTTGATAACGTTTGGCACTTAAGTCTACAAGTAGAGATTAAAAGGAGTCTGCCTGGCCTATATTACAGTGACATAGTAAAGAAAGGAAATTTTTCACATGAAATGTGGAAGCATCATTCAAAGTAAAACAAGTGTAATTACAAGGAAACCGGTTGAAAGAAATTTTTGTCATTTCCTTTCATTAGGGAAGCAGAAAGTGACAATGTGTTTCTGATACGATCCCTAATAGGGATCAACTTCACAGTTTAGAGGGCGAGGTTATAAGAACGCACTGAGTAGCCAAATTATTATAATCACCCCCTTGAATAAAACGTTGGGCTACCTTTTGCCCTTAATACTGCTTGAATTTTTCTGAGTATGGAGATAGTGCAGGCCAACGAAGCTCTTCGAACCATCTGAGGGCAATATTGCCCCCACCAGCTTCAAGTGTTGTGGCAATGAAGTTGGAGTCCATGCTTTCGTGTTGTTTCCTCCTTATTAGAATCCTACCTTCTGTATGGTGCTTTTGAAATCTCGATTTATCAGCCCACACGGCCCTTTCACGGTCATTAACTGTCCAACCTTGTGCTCCTTTGCGACGTCTGCTCTTGTTCAAAGTAGACAGTAGAGGCTTTCAAACAGGTCGTCGGCTTCCATAGGCCGTAATGTGCGGCGAATGATTTTGTCCAGAAGAGATCACAGTTAGTCCTCGATTAAGATTCTCCACTATTTGCCGCACTGTTGCTCTTCTGTTGCACTGGAAAACTCTGGCAAGTCAACTTTCAGTTGGAGCATTGAGTAGCCTGTGACGACCACAAGCCTAATGTTGCGGCCCGATTTATTTTTTTATCCTCTTTTTTAAAAAATTAATAACTGCTGCTCTCGGACACTTCACAAGTGCAGCAAAGCTGATACTTGTTCCGACGTTTTGAACGCCTACGATCATCCCGAGTTCAAACTCTGTTAAATCAATTCTTTTTTCCTTATCTTCGCAAATAACTTCTCCCGCATTCCTATTTTATAGCTATCTCCCTCTCTTGCGGCAACACTGCGGCGCTGTAAGTTGGTCAGTATAAATTAACCACTCGGTGTATTTCAGGACTTGTCGAAAATTAAGTAAAATTCAATTATCTCTCTCTTTTCTCTCTCTCTCTCTCTCTCTCTCTCTCTCTCTCTCTCTCTTTCCTTCTCTCTTTCTTTCTTTCTTTTTTTATTTTCACTTCTAATATTGATAAAATACCCGAGGAGATGCAACTTGTGCTTACTGACATGCAGTCAGATCACACTGTGAACGAAATATTTAATTCTGTGACATAAAAGTCCAGTTTTACAATTTTTTCTCTCCTGAACAATTTATACAGATGGAGAAATTTTCTCAATATTTGGATTTACACATACTTTGGAGGTATCTCTTGCGTGAAGATCAACAATAGTAAATATGGAAGCTCTTTGACAGACATTAATTTGCCGTCTGTGATAACAATCACAACTATAAATCTCAATTCGGTAAATGGTAGAAAAATCAGATGCAGTACAATGTCTCATTAAAGTGATTTTTAAATTAAATGTACATTTATATTCTATATTAATAAATAATTTAATAAATTACTACTATGTTATTTTATTTATTTATTTGTATTATACAATTTAGGCCAATGCCTTTTTTTGAAATACTAAGTAAGCCAATAAAACGAATTATTTTATAAGATACGGTCCCCTGCTCCCACAAAGTGCGTCCCAATCCAAACTAGGGAGCGCCGCTGGGCTGCAGGAGACCCACGTAGCCCAGGGGATTAGTAAAGGCCATACTCACGACTCATTTGTTGTCTGGTGAACTTCTGCCGATAAAACGTAATTTGTATTATGTATGCAGTTTTATTACAGCATGTTAAAAATTATTAAATTCTACGCACTATTACAAGAAAAATTATTTTAAAATTGTGTTTTCGACATTCTACTTGCTATATTTATGGCCTATTTCTTTTATCTTATCCGATTTTCTACCTGGGTAAGAATTACTTTTTAACCTTTGTTTATTTTTAACCTTATTCAAATTAGACCTATCAAGCCAATGGAATCCCAATTAATGATTCCCCACAATTCCAAATGAAATGTTCACGTAGAGTGATAAATACGAGATACCTTGACGACGCTTTAAACCTATGAGGACGCGGTACTCCACTAACTATTCTTTGTTGGGTAATCTTCCGGGATGTTATGCGGATATTGTGCTGCTTCCGCGTTGATATCTTTCCATTCCGTCAGGCTGTTTGTAATTTCGTCATCATTGGCAACTTACAATAACAACAGATTTAGGCGCCTTGACCGCATCAATTATGGTGAAAACTTGCGCAAAATTTATAATAACTCAATAATTCAAAATATTTCAAATTTATCACGTTACATAATTTCTACTGTTTGAATTAGTTACAATAAGTAAAACAAAAGTATCAAGGGCATTGGCCTTTTTAGCTACTGCTACATTTCTGTTCAAATAATTCACGAGTTTTTTTCCTTAAATTGAGATCCAATACAACGTGTGAAAATTATGAAACAGAGGAAATGCAATAGAAGTTCCTGACATTATGTTTATAGAGTAAGGTCAGATAGAACACAGAAAAACAATATTTGCATATTATTTAAGAATACAGATTATTTCGTTGTTTTATATAAATTCTCATGTTCCGCCTGTTAACTGTAGCAATATACTTAAATAATTATTTAAAATATATTTAATTACATTTAATTTTATTAAATATATTATCTGGATGTCCAGGAATTCAGTTACTTTTGTCCGCTAAACACTGAACGCACGAGAGTCACATTTTTAAAAAATTGTAGTTTTTCACGTCCTCTACTTTATGACGTCAAAATCACCGCGATGACACAGTATCTTAATAGTCACGAAATCTACTGATACCTTCAATAAGCAGATACATACAGAAAAATACACTGAAATAGTCAATTATATTTATAATGAGAAGACACTCGAACTATTTCTTCGGTCTTCGTACCGTAAAATAATATGAAATCACAATTCATCAGACTACATGAACCTTTTTCAGTACAAACATCTACAAAAAAATAAAATTGGGTGTGTGCAGCCCTAGTCTTTATATAACGTACCTCAATCACCTGCCCTGTGACTTATAAAACACCATCCATATTTATTAACTAATTAAAAGTATCAATACTTAAAAAAAGGTGTGTTAAATTTAAGTGTTTTATCACGCTTGACGAACATATTCTCTTCGGTTTGATTAGCTTGAAATAACGTGTTTACCCTGGCGTAGCCTGTAAAACGTCGTCGGCGTCGCCGCCTCTCGATTGGATAAACATCTCGCTTGACAGGCTGCGTGAGGGCTTAATGTATCCTGTTGTAAGTTGTATATGTCTCGAGGGTAGGAATTTTGAATGGTACAGGGAATCATAAAGGAAAAACAAAGTCTTGGAGCAGAAATTAGCGTGGTATCTTTTTTGGCCTTAATGGGGGAATGAAGAAACCTAAATATTCAAAAGACCTTCTTTTGGGGGGTGATTATCATGAAGCACAAAAAATTTCACGACAATCTGTACAAGAACGCCTAAGTGAAAACCTTATAGTCGCAGCTTATTCGGTATATAAGGACTCGAGCCCATCAACTGCATTGGCTTTAATTTATGTGGAAATAAAATAATGAAATGTGCCAAAAATAAGTAATAACATAATCAGAAATGACTTTATACGTTTTACATAGAAAGTTTATTGGATAAACACTGTGCTTCAAGATTGGCAGCACTGTAAACGGAATTGTTGTTATAGACCTGGTCACTATAAGCACCATGTGAGGTTGGTTGCCCAGGGCACGGTAGCTCTGAGCACGGCAAACTCTCCTGACATGGACCTACCCCATGTAAACAAAAAGTTGACACTACTTCTACACACGAAAGATACACCTTTTTTCCATATTTATAGGTTATTTTTAAGTTTGATATCATTTCTAAAACATTTTTTTATTATTAAAATAATCTAATATTAAAATGACTGTATTCTTTATTTCTTTAATTTATATGTTTTTTATATTTGAGATAAGCAATGACATGTATGCATCTTATTTAGATTGTGAAATTCTTGTAATGTATAACACTGACTTAATATTCAAACTAATTTGTAATGGTATTATATATAATTTTATGTAATGTAGATGAGTAAGGCAAAAAAAATAAAGCCGAAAGCTCCAAAAGAAAAAAATTGTTATGGAATAAAGACTGTAAAAAATTAAAATAGACTTTCTTTTCTATTTTGAAACTTGAATTTTTTAATTAATTGTTGCCAATAGTTTTAAGCAATCGTGCTACCTATGTTGTTCAAAATTTGTAGATGCTAGTTTCTTTTGATCGAAGACATTTTGTGTGATTCTGTGACTTTGTGAGTGTTATCAAGTTAAGGCTTATGTGTAAAGTGTATTCAATTATATTTTTTAAGTAAGTTAACTAAATAAACTCATACAACCGGGTTTTTCCGTTGCGCAACCATTAGAAATTGTAGAATAATAACTTACCTTCCTTAAAATTAATTTGTTTTTATTTTTATTCATGTTTGATGTGTCAAATAAATAATATTTGAAATATTCGTAAGTGGAATTTTAATGATTTTTGATGACAAAATGTTTTTTAAAACTAACAATAACCTGATTATTTAATTAAAATTTTTACAGTCAGTAACATGAAAGGAAAATAATGTTACATATATCATGAGTACGTGCATTAAGGTACACCCTACTGCTATGAAGAACGTTACCAAAATCGCAACAATAACTACTTTAAGACGGTGTTCGTAATAGTAACTCAAAATGTATAAAATGGAAAACTTCATTTCTTGGCTCCACGTGGAAACGTGAATAATGAAAGAAATTTGGTACTAGTTCAAAAAACCGAAATAACCTGGCAATGATTCCCCGTGACGTTTCGTGCGAAAGAGGAACATAGTTGTTGCATTGTCTAGCCCACGTGTCCTTTTATGCTTCGCTTAAAAGCTTAATATTTCCTCCACCATAAAATAAAGATAGGTTTTCTTTCATAAATGTAATCCCGGTCGTCTCCCCGCAAAGAAAATATCAATACACTTGCTACTGCGTTCTCCATACATTCTAGCTCATGCCGGATGTACTGAAAGTTAATTCAAAGAAATCAGATTTATCATATAATAGAAAACTAAAGTATTATTAAAAAAGTTTATTTTAAATTACATTTTTGAAAATTAATGTTCATGACTTTCATTCAAAATAGAAATAATAAGGTGGATACGAAAATGAACTGTCTCCGAATTATGGTACAGGTGAATTTACAATAATAACCTCATTTCTAAAGCTTTTACAAATAGTTCTGTAATTAAAAAAAATATGTTTTTGTTAACAGAATAAGGGTGAATAATCTATTACATCGTTTTTCTTTAGGACGGCGTAAAGATGCAAATATAAGAGCTACACATGTAATCTATTTTTAATAAATAAATGTAACAGGCATTGAAACAAGACCTTGCGTTTAAATTGTATTCAAAATTCGTTAATATAATATTCCAAAATATGTACCTAATGATTGTTAATTTTACTTGGATATACAACCAAAATTATTAAAATATTCAAGACTTTTACAGAAATTTTATATTGCAATATTTACATTTTCCACCTCATGAAGTCACAAGTTAGGGACTAAACGGAGTGAGTTACTGACTGTTTGGTCTTATATTTATTTTTATTGCATTATTATAGTCTAATAAATAAAAAATCTGTTTTATGTCAAATTGTTACAACCCAAGGTAATATTGTTGTATCATATTTATAAATTCAAAACTGACACTTAAAATGTTTTTATTTCTCATGTTCTGCCGCACTCTAATACAGGAAATGGCATAATCATCACTAGATAACAGATCGAAAACTATCAAAGCTAAGCTAATCTAATCTAGTGAGTGTGATTGAGACTTGGCTCACAATCCCGTAGATAATCGACACAAGAATACGCAGTTGCGGCTGAAGTCTTAATTTTCTGCCACCCGATTCAATTTACACATTTACACGGGCACTAACCAGTCAAATTGCGAATTAAATCTTTGCCCAATGTCGACACATTTGTTTAGCTGTCATTAATCGCATCTACTAATTCTCAGCATGAATTAAAGTGAATATCTTCGTAGATTAGGCGCTGTTAACAATTTGTAGCCAAAATTCACGACGCGTGTCATCGAAAAATGATGGTTCTGGCTTCAGTTTGGTCGATTTCCAAAACATTTTCACTTCGCTACTAAATCTAGGTCTGAGAAGAGAAGAAAAATATTCCAAAAAATTTCTCTTTTATTTCACTCCTATATTCAGTATGACTCAGTTTTGTCGCTATCATCATTATATTCTTAACAACGTTGTCTTTGTAAGTAAAACGATGGTGCAGTTTGCAATTCGTTACAGTATTTATGCAGTGTGGAATATTATAACTAGTTATTGTAACAAATTCCAAACCAGTCTTTCTGTGCATTCAAATAATCTAACAGCCAACTTCCGGGACAATAGAGCTACGCAAAGAGAACTGAAACGTTTTAAAAACTCCCACCTGTTAACTAGATTTAAAGAGTCATATCTTCTGTATTTTCAAAATTTAAAAAATAATAATGAAACCTACCATATGTTAGATTAATTGTAATTGATAATGGCCTATGGACTATTCTCTGCAAGTCGGTAGAATACTTAGTTTATTGTTAGATTGTAACAGAATATAAATTGAATAAATAAAAATTATTAAGAAATTATGGAATGTGTGTTGTTTCATGAAACACGTTTCATCAGTATGCGTAAGCAGATGAAACATTTTTCTCCAGTGTGCGCCGGGTCTTATGTGTTTCCTGTTTCACGAAACGGAACTCATTTTTGCCCCTGTATTTGATGATTCGCCTCTTTTTCGACGAATTTCCATACTTGACCTGGGAATCCACCTAAAACTTAATACTCTGTTTTAAATAAAAATTATATTTTTATTTTGTAAAAATAGTTAAAAAATTTACATTTTTTTCTAATAACGATTCACAGCGATTTATAAGCATTAATATATAAATACATGAAAATATTGTATAATATATTACTATTATTATGGCATGATGTAGTGTGGATGTGTTGTTTCATGAAACACGTTTCGTCAGTGTGCATGAAACATGTTTCAAGAAATATATTTCCTCAGTGTGTTAGTATTACAATTAACATTAATAATCCATGAATAATTCTCGGGTTTTCAACCGGGTAAGTATAGAGTTTGAACACAACGTTTCCATGGCTTGCTCTGCCATCTTCTTCAGGTGAACGTTGTGTTCAAACTCTATACTTACCCGGTTGAAAACCCGAGTATTGTTCATGAATAATATACACCGGGAAAGCCCACGTTCTCTTATAACATTAATAATGTTGCCTCTTCATATTTATTCTGATTACATTCATTAATTGTTTTAATTCCCAGCGTGATTCAAAGATATAATATGATTCAACGATATAGTTATAGTTCATACTTTTCGATACATCTTTGACACGCACCTGTCACGTATCGTGAACAGGTGGATATCGATCCGCTGCGAAAGAGGATTATCTGTGTCCTACACGTTTTGAAAATTATTTTTTACCTAATTTGTTTTCTTTTACATGTGCCAAGTATTCAGACAATACTTTGTCTTTATATTGATGTGAAAAACGAATTAAATGTTGCAAGTTCGGGGCAAAGTATTCGAGTTCTGTTCACTAGTGTCGGTTCGCATGTCACAAGGCTGGACGAAGCTCGCAATTCCAAGTCGTGTAGCCATCGCCCGGACAAGCAGCACATCGCAAGCAAAATGTAAGAGATGTTACTGACTTTTTCTGGTATTAGCGCAATTACGATGCTTGTGCTGGTCGCAAATTTGTCTGTGCACGTTCAAGGAGCTAAAAGTCAAATGAAACCAAAGTCTCTAATTGACAGGAGAATGGGAGAAGTATACATTAGTTCAAAAGTCTCTAAACACAAGCCTTTTTTACAACATACGAATAAGGTGTTTAGTTACGGTACGATCGCAAACCCGAATAAAATGCCAAGAGTTGTCAGTGACTACATTTTAAAAGGGAGCGAAGTGCATAGTTTCGTTAGGCCGAGAAGACAAAATGATAAAAGTAGATCTGAAGAACTGGTGACTGAAAAGGTGCGACTTCATAAAACGGTGAATCAAAATAAACGACGTTCAGTGAGCAATTTCAGATATTCATACTACCACGACAGGGGAATATTGAATCATAAGAAAGAGTCTACTCTTCAGAACGTTCTTCTTCTTCATCACTTCTTGAGGAATCACGGAAGCAATATTCGCGCCAACCAGGTATGCAAAATATTCTTTTAAAATTACTGAGTTAATGAATTATATTTCCCATTTCGCATATGTTTCATGGATATCAGTGTTGTCAGTCTGAAAGCTATTTAAGAATTTTTCCAGGATAAACAATTGTTTTTAGAATAACTTTGTTTTTTTGCATACATTTCTGATCTATATGCCCTGGATGAGTTGAATTCCCCTCTCATGTGATGTTAAAAGTATGGCTACAATGAAGGAAATTATTAATTCACGGATATTTAATAAAATATTTGAAATTATTTAGGCCAGATGGGAATACTAATCACCGATCTGACCCCTCCCCGTCCCGAACAAGCCACGCCCAATACTACAGTTCTATTATTTAGAAAAGTGTGTTTATAATGAAGGAAAATCTGTTACTAAATTACAAATATTGCAATTATACAATTTTTAATATAAATTTGTGAATTGTGGTTAGAATGATTGCAAATCTCTATCAGTATTTTCAATGTCGCCGTTAGAAATGGCACGTCTCGGGATTGAAGCTAGTCTTTAGCTCAATTTATGACGTACACATATAAAGACATGTATATTTTTCCAACCGGTCTCTTTCTTTCTACTTATCAGATGTTCCTTATGATCCCGCGTTATTTGGTGACTCAATGTTCTATTTTTCATTAAAATAATTCATTATCTAACTCAATTCTGTATAAATTTTTAAGAAGGGAAAACGGGAAAAGATAAGTTTAATTACACCACTGACGTCATATTCCCTACATATTGTATTTACTAAAAAATTGATTTTAATATTTAAAAATGGATCATATAATGTAATCTGAGAACAAATTAATGTAAATTCGACTGTTTGTATTTGTCAAATTGTTGAGTTTCACAACTTTGTTCGTATTTTTGATGAAGTTTTGGATCACGATGAAAATGAGATGCAAGAACGTGGTTTGTGTGAAGTAATAGGAGAATAATGACATATATTAAAAATTAAAGGGTGTATTCTTCATGTCAAATACAATGTTTGCTCGTAGAAGAAGTATGACGTCACCGGTGTTATTAAACTCGTTCGTCAAACTTTTTTTCTCTAGAAAAAGAGTGCCTTCTATTTTTTTAAATAAATTTTTTTCTTAAATTTGTCTCTTGCACGAATTTCGTATTATGGCTAATGTTAGTATGTTAAAGTATAATTTTCTTCACCCTTTGCTTATTCTTTCTATATATCAGATGCTACTTAAGTTCCTACGGTTCTTTGGTTATCGGAGACTTCTCCGTCAATCATATCGGCATGTTCACTTCTTTTCCCTAACTTAGTGCTGCGTCCTATTCTGTATTACAGTATTTGTACTTTTACTTGGTTCTTTAACTTAACCCCTCATATATCTTTGAAGATAAAGTATCTTAATCACAGTGATAATTTTACGTATGAGATAGAAGTAAACAAAAAATTTATTATTTAGATCTCACCGTAATGAAAGAATATTATAAACAAAAGAAAATATTTCATATTTATTGCTTTATTATTATTCACATCATTGAACGCAGCTAATAATACAGAACATAAATTTTCATTGATGACATACATTCACATATTATTAATACATATGGAGAAATGTTTACCATATAACAATAAATAAGGAATGGTAAAAGAAAATCAATTTATATAGTACACAAAAAACATTAATTACTATGAAAAGGTGATTGGTGTCCATTACAAAATTAACAGAAGTAGTTCATCAGAATGATTACGGTGAATACGAAAGTAATGTGACTGGAATTTGGCTATCGTATACAATAAATAATAATACCATACTCAATTTTAATCGCAGGACCATTTTTAATTACTTGTTTAAGTACTTTTAACACATAACAAAGACATATTTTACGTAAATTATTTATTGACTATGACCTGAACCAACTGTACTCCTCATTTACTTTATAACATTTATTCAGTATCCATGTTGAATTATCTTGTTATCGAATTATTCACTTAACAAATTATTAACATATATTTTTATCACAATACTCATGATGCTTAGCATTATTCAAGACTACTGGTTATTAAACATTCTACATCAGGGAGAAATGAAAATATAAGAATGATATTGATACGACACATACCTTATAGTGGGATGAACAAGGGACTAACTTTTCAGGAAATTTGGATGTATAAATCATAAAAATCAAATCATCAAAACACCAACCTCTGGAAACAATAATATCAGGTATTGGACATGGAGTCAAAGCGAAATTGGATAGCACCAAGCAAATTTAATATTGTGCCTCAGTTCATAGACCACAGTGACTGACTTGTAATGGCGTACCAATCTCTTGGTAACAACTGACCAGGCGATTTCAGTCGGAGAGAGATCAGGAGTGTGCTCTGGCCAGTTGGATATGTTCTTTAGCAAGTAAGGTCACGGCAGTTAGGGCATCATACAATAGTACATTTTCCCGCTGAAACTGAACGTTGTGGAGGCCTCGAAGATAAGGCAGAGCCACGGTCCTAGGTACATAAATGTAACAACTGTATGTTAATAGTGTCGGAAATGCTAACACGAGGTGGTAGGAACGTGTATCCAATAGTACCCCATACCATCACTACATGTTAAGGGATCTGATAATGACACGATGCGCCAAACACGGATAGGTCATCATGATGCTATATACAGAGCCAGGATTTGTCTGAATATACTCAGTGATATCATTCCTTCGTCCAGGATCGTTATTACTTCATTCGAGGCGCTGATGTCTGTGATGCAACAGCCGCCGTGCTGATAGCCCATGCTGCTGCAAAATGTCGTCGATCTGTCCGTGCAGAAGCTTGTCATCTTGTTCGCGACCCCGTTTCTTTACTCAGGGTTCGTGGCGTAACTGTAGGATCACTTTAGAACCGTGTGGATAAGATGCGTCTCTTCTCCTGATGGGGGATCGCTGATATCCAGAATGTATGTCTTTCCTGAACCAATCAATTCCATTTCCTGCTGTCACGGGATCTCAACGACCGCGAGGAACAATCCTGAGGTACGATTTACCTCAATCCCAGTACTGCATGCCATAAGTCATCATGGATAAAAGTTCACCACGTTTTGGTACGCATATATTTTTTTACACGAAGTATAAAAATGAACTTTCTTACCCGAAAAAAATTGGAATTCTGTATAAGAAACCGGCTTTAAAATATTTTCTTTTATAGCCATCGTTGGTTTTGCCTGCGCTGTCCGATTTACTTCAATGCATGCAGCATTGCTGGTGTAATAATTTTAATGGTCAGTGGTGTATTTCTTTCCAACTTTTTCCTTCGATAATCGTTCTTTGTTTCTTCTTCCATTACTCCAGAACAACAAAGGTTTTCTTTGACATAAATAGTCTGTACAAAGTCTTTATTCCGTATTAATTGCAGAACAGAATAGTTAATGTATGTAATTTCTTTTCCTTTAACATAATAATGTGTCTTAATATCGTCCAGTGAGACTGCATAGTTTTCTTAAATACTCGTACGTGATATTTTATTTTATGTTTATGCTGTGTCCAAAATAAGTTCTGTTTGAATAAAATTATTTTTTGTTATGTTCCCCAGGTGAGAAGTAGAAGACTTTCTATTGAAAATATTCAAACTGCTGACCGTAATAGTTTCACGCATGAAATACCTGGTAATTTTGACTTCTTCCACGAGCCAACACGAAATCAATTTGTGCCAAATTCAATGCCATCAATTCCTCGAGACGAGCTACTTTCGTATGAGTCAAAGGTTGACCCGGCTGAAACTTATGATCAAAGAATAAACCATGGAAATTATTATTACGAACCACTAAATTCAATCAATGTCCAGCCCAACGCTTACAACGGCATTGAAGATTTGGAAACGCGACTGTCGAGCGGGACAAATCATCCTCCCGATGTCGACTGGAGACACCAAGCACGTAGCTACAATGTGCTACCTTTCCATGACTACTACGAACAACGAAGGGAGCCGGTTTACAGACCTCTCCACGGAGTAGACTACGAGTTTGAACCGAAAAGTCCACCACATGACCAAGAAGATAACAATCACGCTGTAAATTATCAAGAGGAGCTCCCGGAAGCCAATTCGCAGCACGAAAAAGATTACATTCAAAGAGGCAAAGACGAAAACGTGAACGCAGATTACGAATATGAAGAGGTGCCGAACAGTGTCCACGGTCAACTGAATGAAGATAATAGCGTGGATCATCCAATACTGAAATCCGCAGGAGAAGACAACGAATACGAAGACTATAGTTATCAGCCTCAATACTCGAACACTAAATTATTACCTAAAAGATTATACGCACAGGATACATATGTCCGAAATAATAAGATCAATAAACTTTTATTGGATTATCAGGTATTTATCATTTATATATAAACGTAAATTATTGTCAGTTTCACTGCTAGTATAATTATTGAGAAATTAGTATCGCTCATGAACCGTCCGTTCACATAGGAACCTCCGCATTGTGATTCAATTAAATATGTAGAGGAACATCGAAATAATTGTCATTTCCAAGTATCTTGACTATCTCGCTGCTTGACCAATGCTTATTTCTTAAAGTTCACAAAAATTCGTTTGAAAATATATAGTCTTAAGTGATTTCATTCACAATCTCAGAGAAATAATTCAAAATGACGATCACTAAAACCACAAAAGCTGTTATTTACAAAATATTGGAAACAACCAAGTGTTGAATTAATTCCTTTTCCGATATAAATAAATATCCGGAAATTCGGTTAGTAAAATATATAACTGTTTACTACCAAAAGAGCTCCACGTTGATAAAATGGAACAAATCCTTTATCCTTTGAATTTTTTTTGGATATATGTCTTGGTAGAATGACTAGGTTTTGCAAATACAGCACATGCTATTTAAATTTAACAACATTTACTACAAAAGATAGACAATTTTATTTTGTTAATTTATTTATAAACAAAAAAGTCACAAATTTTAAATTATACAGCAGCGCATGAGAAAAACACAATATAAGAATCTTAAGTACAGGGTTGGACATATAATTAGATATTGAAATATTTAAAGCAAAATTGAAATTTAATAGAAATTACTTTGAAAAAATGTAATTATTTATCACAACTTATTTAAAACATTATTAAACAAAAATTACTTTAAGCAAAGAAAAGATTTAATTTTTTCAAAAATTAATTTAAAGCAAGCATCTATTTCCAATTTGATTAGAGCAAATTTGGTTCTAGTTAAATAGTGACGAAAATATTACTTATTAATAAGCAATTATTATTCAGTTCAAGATATGTTGTACATAAAAAACATCATTTGTAAAAGTCTTGAATTAATCGAAAACGCTCCCATAGTAAAACTTTTATTTAAAATAGAAAGCGAGTTGAAAATAACGAGATAGTTGAAAGCCTTCTATTGTAAATAAAAATTTTATTATGAAGACTGTTTTTGGTTAATTCAACGCTTATTTAAATTCTAACAGTCTTATTAAAAACGGTTTTGTAAAAGTTAAGGAATGGTAGCTACAGACTATGCCAGAAATACCTTGGCGCTCTCTGTTATCACGTTATAAAGTATTATAAAGTAGTTGTTGTGGTATTCAGTCACAAGACTAGTCTATTCCATCGTTGGCCTCCCTCTTCTGTCCTTACCCCACATACTTCCCTCTAATGCTAATTTTACAAGACCCGCATGTCTCACAACGTGGCTTATTAATCTATCCCTTCTCTCGGTCAAATTCCTCAAAATTTTTCTCTTCCCTTATTCTGCTTAGAACTTCCTCGTTACTTACTCTATCCACCCATCTTATTTTTAGCATTTTGAAAGCTTCTATTATTTTCCTTTGTGCAACTCCTATCGTCCACGTTTCCCACTCCATAAGAACATAATTAGTAATGATTTCCTAATATACGCACTTATATTAGCCGTAAGTAAATTCCTCTTTTTTGCGAAAGCCTTCCTTGCCAGTGCTATCCTACTCATTACCTTTACTATACTTCTACCATCCCTAGTTATTATACTTCCCAAGTAGCAGAATTCCTTAACCACTTTCAGAATACTTTTTTCAAATTTGTTATTCCACTGTTTTCCATATTACGCACCATCGCCTATTAATCCATTTATTATGGTTTCCCAGTATTTTTCTGACTCCTCAAATAACACAATGTCATCAGCAATTATTAGGATTTTTTGTTCTTCTCCTTGAATTTTGATTCACTTTCCATATTCAATTTTAATTTTCTTCTGTATATAAGTCAAAGAGCATGAGCGACTGACTGCATCCTTTTACTCCTTTCTTGATTTCTGCTTTCTTTTCTTACCCTTCAATTCTAATTAATGCTGACTGTAGAGATTATGGATGACTTCCTGTCGTCTTGAAAACCTTTAGTAGTTCGTTCCAGATTACCTTATCAAGCGCTTTTTCTAAATCTACAAATGCTATGAACGTCAGCCTGTATTTTCTTTTCCTATCTTCTAAAATTAGACGCAGAGTCAATATTGTTTCTCTTGTCCTTACATTCTTCCTTAAACCAAACTGAACGTCTCTCGCATTCTATTCAACGTTACATCGTCCTATATACCAATTTTGTTATTATTTTGCATAGAATGACACATAGGTCTGGAGGATATCCTGATGGGAAATGAGTGAGAGTCAGGTGGAGGTTGACTTCCTCCTTCCTGGTTTTCCTCTTTCCCTCCCCCCCTTTAAGACTCCTGCAGGCTGAGACGACCTTGAGCAGTTTGAGAGGTGTATGTACGGGGGTCGAAGACCTTTGACATACGGTAAGAGTTGTCCGCTGATCCCACTGGACCAGTCGGCCAACTGCCTCACAATACTGATCTAGGCATGGAGGCGGGTTTGTTGCGTTCCCACAGCAATCCAGTCTCCCGTCATCAGAAGGGCGCAGGAGTAGTACCCACTAGCCCGACCTACCTGATGCAATTATTACGGTTCTGTTGCTTAAAATCACGTCTGTTGTGGATACGCGTGGTTCCTAATAGAAAGAAAATTAAAATTACTCTTAATGATCGTTGCTAATTATGTTTGCTTATATGCATAATCAACATATATAAACATACTATAAATACGTGTGGTTTCGAAGATCGCAGCATCGCTGCAACCACTCGTTCGCATCGCGATATCACAAATTACATATAATCTCAAATTTCACCCATAAACAACATTTATCCTTGTACTCGCTTGAACTTACTTCCTATATTTAATTAATGCAACCCTCAAAACTATCAGAATCCTTATCTATCGCACTTCATACGTGAAAAAAAAAATTGTTTGAATGCAGCATTTAAGGACTTCATGGTGGCTACCACTAGTCGTACAAACGGAAAGTTTTACCTGACGTTAAAAATGGCTCTCAGGTGCAAGAAATGAATATAGTGAGTATAATGATGGTTTTTTAAAAATAACTTAACTTCAGCTGCTTCCAACCGTTGTACCGTTAACACCATCCTCGTATGTTCCATAAGTTTGCACTTCGAACAAATTATGACGTTTAATTTGATAAGAAAACACTAGCAAACTTGGCACTTATAAGAATTGACTGTATTCCCTCTTTTTTGTTGTTTGCACGTTTATTCCTCATGCCCGTCATTTGTTTAGTTCAACAATACTGATAATATGTACGGTGGCTGATAATCTTATTTATTGCCCACCTTTAAAGACTGTTTACCTTCCTCAATTTTCATTTATTTCAGGACAGGCTGGCGAGAACTAACTCTTTCCAGAAAAACAAAGTCTTTGAAAAGAGCGAAGATACTCTACTGGATAGAGATCCAAGCACAAAAAGCATTCTACTGAATAGAAATACACGTAGGAAAGGTGCTGCAATGAATAGGAAACCAAATATAAAAGATCATGTGCTGAACAGAGACTCAATCTCAAATTATGTTGTGCTGAATAGAGATCCAAGTACAAAATATAATCTAGAGAATCCAGATCCAAGTTCAAGAGATACTGTATCAGAGTACGAAATACTTAAATACCTGAACAAAACCGGTGTTATCGAAAATGATTCTGGAAAGTTGTCTGCTAATAAAGCAACAGAGATTTTACAGAAAATTCTTAAAGACCTGCAGATGACAGATATTGCTGAAGAATCTTCCAGGAGAGACGGTACGAGAAATATGCATTAATTTTATGCATTTAATTCTTTTCTGCCCTTATGAATAACTACTAACAATTACCTGAGTTTTAAAAAAATCTTAAAATATTAATTATGTTATGATGAGTAAGCAAGTAATACGGTCGGTATTTATTCAAAATATCAAATTGAGTCTGGATACATTCCTACTCAGAAATTTTAGATTGAACACGTTGTAATATTTCCAAACTGTCTGTGAAATGCCATTCAGAATTTTCGACAGATCTGATTGGTGATCTAATTTCTTTGGTAATATCAAATATTTAGGAATGTCCACTACTTAACACTGCCAGCTCAAAACTGACAGCCCCCATACACATCTATTTTTTTTAGGTCGTTAGTTTATATGACATGAAAAAATGGTGTAAATAATAGGTCAATAGCTAATCACAACAGTATTTTCTCCTCATTGATACTGCAGTCTAGTATTATTTCAGCCTGTTGTTTATTGAAGCAAATAGCTTCATTCTTATTGGTGTATATTGTCATTTTATTTTAGTTCGCCCAATTGATGACATTTAGATCACTTTGTAAGATAATTTCATCTAACTCGTTTCTAAATTTCTGTAGGCGAAACAGTCACCGCAAAACGTCTCACGAGTTCATGTTTGTAGCTAAGTCAATGTTGAATATCAGGGATGTTCACACCTGTTGCGTGAATAGCTTTCCGATTCGCCGCCGATGGCGCGCGCTGGGATCAATTACCAAATGCATCCACAACACTTGGGTTGCATTAATTACACCCCAAACTTCTGCTTGTTTGTTTAGATTTCAACGACAGTTCACCTGAAAAAGCCGTAACGGATTTTTTTCTAGTAAAAACACTGATAGTTTAATAAATTTAAATGGTTTACACAATATAGTTTCACAGTTACTTGTATTTTTTGGAGGAATAACAGGCTACATAAGGGTGATCCAGAAACACGAAACTCCCCTTCAATAGCAAAGGAAGGGAATTGAAAAGGGGAGATATGGAAGGTATCCAAGGGTTGACTAGGGTTTTTTTTGGGGGTGATCCTGAAGCAGGCAACTCCCCTTTAATAGCATAGGAAGGGACTTGAAAAGGGGGGATTTGGAAGGTAGAGCAAGGTAGCCCAGGGTTGACTAGGGCCCCCAGGCTATAGTGTAAGGATCCTACCCGGTGTTTCACCTAAAGGTGATGCAGGGAAAAACCCTAGAAAACCTGCATCAGGTAGGTCGGGCTAGTGGGTGCTACTCCTGCGCCGTTCTGATGACGGGAGACTGGATTGCTGTAGGAACGCAACAAACCCGCCTCCGTGCCTAGATCAGTATTGAGAGGCAGTTAGCCGACTGGTCCAATGGGATCAGCGAACAACTCTTACCGTATGCCGAAGGTCTTCGACCCCCATACATACACCTCTCAAACTGCCCAAGGTCGTCTCAGCCTGCAGGAGTCTTAAATTAGCTACCTTGAACATGGACCAAGGGGGAGGGAAAGAGGAAAACCAGGAAGGAGGAAGTAAAACCTCCACCTGGCTCTCACTCATATCCCAGCAGGATGTCCTCCTGCTTATTTCCCATGGGTTGACTAGGATTCCCGGGCTATAGTTTAAGGATCCTACCCGGTGTTTCACCAAAAAAAATGGAGACGTGTATCAGGTAAGTCGGTGTATTCTCGCTCCCTTCTTTTAAATTTTTAGAGTCTATACATTACAATCTTGCTATTTTAACTCAGAAGAATTTAAATTTTGAATTTTCTTGGTTTTATCTCGATTTTTGAAAAATATTTTAGGGTATAACTACAGGAAACTCAAATACCTGTATAAAATACGTTAAAGAAGTAATGAAAATTTCACAGTTATCAATATATAATCATATCGCTTGGCGTTTATATATATATATATATTCATACATAATCTTTAGTAGTTTCATAATCAACGGCACACACGAACCGAATTGTCACCATTTTCGTTTGATTCACTTCAATTAAGTGAAACTGAAAAAACTTATTAAAAACACATGCACCTACGGGAAGATATTAGAACGTAATGGAAAAGTTCGAACAAGCGTGACTGACATCTGTGTTGAATAACTTTTTGAATTTGTTGAAGGGGAAACTATTTTGACCTGAAAAAGTCGAAGGACGTATCCTAAAGCTTTGGAAGCTCAACATAAATCGTCTATAGGGTCATCAAAACAATTTCATCGCAATCAGGTAATTGGTATAGGAATGCTTATGGGTCAAAATGATGTATTTTCTAACAAGTTTTTATTAAAATTATTAAAAGTCGCCAAAATATCTGCATTTTATTTGCTGTTCAATTTCGCTTATGCTTATTACTTTACTTATACATTGCCAAATTAAAAGAGAAACTGAGTTTTATCGCCACAATACGCTATTCTTGTTATTCGTATTATTATAATCACTCCTTACAACGTGTTACTTCTTTAATATCTGTGTCGGGTGTTGTGGAAATTTTAAATTTATCGAATTCTGCTCGGTGTAAGCAGACCTTCTGCAACCAAATAATTAGGACCCGAATTTGCAGACATTTACGAGTTGAGCCGTACACTTTCAAAATGTAAAATACTTGAATTGACGAATGGGGTTAACCAACTGGAAATCTAGTAAATAATTAACACTGAGAAGGTTTTAGTATATGTAAGACACTTAAGCAAAGTCTTGACTCGACATTCGTATATTACAATTACGTCCAGGTAATAAGTCATATTTTCTTGTATGCAAAATATTACAGTAACAGAGATCGGTGTGAATATGATCTAAAACATTCACTCAATTTTAATTTAGATGAATATCAAACGAAATTCATGTCAATACTATCGATACAAGAGTGGTATCTTATTACTAATTATTTACTAAATTCTCTATTTTAACATAATAATGTTTTAGTATTGAACAAGTATAATTGTTTAAAGTAATTCGTTTAATGACATTCCGTTCAGAGAATTAAAAGTAATTATTTTCAAATTTTTAGAATTTGTCTGTAATGTGAATGGTTCATGGGTAAGTGAAGCCGGTGGAATTAGACTGGAATTGTCGCCGTGTGGCAACAATACGTTCCTCAAAGTGAGAGTGCACCATACTATTCCTCCGAGAGAAAATGGTTTATTCTGCAAGAATTGGACTTTTACAGGCTCTGTGCCTCCCATTGGAGGAGTAACCGGATTATTTACTCTCAGTGGCTACAGCATGTCGCAAAAGAAAGTTGCAGCGTTTATGGGTGAGTCAACCAAATTTTTATTTGTTTCGTTAGCGAGGGAAAACGTTTGAACCTGAATGCAGACATGCTATGAAGCAAAATTAAGAAGGCCCAAAATATTTATTTAAAATTTCAGGACTGTCAAATCTTACGAAGCCTGCTTGGTTGTTGCGAAGTACTTTGATTTAATTTATTTCTGGGAACAGTGTCCGTCAGTGGAAAAAAATTCTACAATAGGTGAGCGGACAGCGACGGAGACAGTATTCTTGGATGAATATTTCTCGAGTATTCGTTTACAAAAGTTCGGGAAGAGAAGACAAAATTTAATTTGCAAAAAATTCCACCTTTGTACAGCCACAATGATTAATTATATAACTTCACGTAGCGGAGCTGACGATCTCTAGTCAGATCATATTCATCGATTCTCTAGATTAAAATCTATTCATACTCACATAGAGTACTATTAGACCTTCGTTACATTTAAAGCCTGTGCAATATTTGAGCGGGACGGGACGCAGCGGAACATACTTAAGGGGCGGGTGTTGATGTCACACTTTAGGGGGTGCGGGGTGGAGGATAAGAACTGGATGATTCCCAAAATTAACGGAACTAGATCAATTCATTGTTTTATAACACAATTTCTGAATACAGCATCGTCAGCAGAAAGTGAATTTCACCAAGTAGGAAGAGTTATATCAATGACATTTCAAAATAGACACAGTTACACGCATTTATGAAGGCCAGTAATGGGTTGCCGAAATTAACAACGTAGCTGATCAAAACAAAGAAGTACATATATTATGACAATCCCACAGGATCATTCCAAAAGAATGAAAAGT
Organism: Eucriotettix oculatus; assembly: GCA_034510155.1. Taxonomy (NCBI): domain Eukaryota; kingdom Metazoa; phylum Arthropoda; class Insecta; order Orthoptera; family Tetrigidae; genus Eucriotettix; species Eucriotettix oculatus. The sequence continues at coordinate 41,645,448 of CM067379.1, forward strand.
TTAGGTGCCAATAAAAAATATATTTAAGAAACCTATTCGTCTGGAATTCCCCACGGTGACTGGCACTCTTTTAATAACGCAATTAAATATCATGACTGTTAAATCAACATGAAAACCTAATTATTGATTAAAACACATTTTACAGTTTTACATTAATTAATTGCTAATGTAATGTTATTTATTTAAGGGAAATAATGTCATTTAAATTTATTTTTAATATTTCTGTATTTAATTACGCTTTTTGACGTTAACATTACATAGTAATGAAATAATATTTATCACAAATAGTTATATAATATATTATGTATCCATCAAAATAGTTTCCTTAGTTTAACATGCCTAAATAATTGAAGTATTATATTGACATACCTACTTATCCCACTTGTGGAAATCAAGAATTTCTTGCTATATTTAAGAAATTCTTATACCAACTTAGATTTAAATCTCAGAGTTGAAATTTATACTGTAGTGTGATACTATGAGGACCTATTAAATGTAAAACTTTCAGATTTTTGTCCACTTGCCCAACAGAGGTATTACAACTCAAACTTTGTAAAATATTTAAAAAATACTATTTTATTTTAAAATTTGTAACTGATAAGTCAATTACCACTGATTATATATATAAATGTATATATATATATATAGTTACTACATCATTATGTTTAAAAGCAACAAAAAAATTTAGGTCGTGAACTGTTTCCTCTTGAAGAAATAGGTCAACTAAAATTGAATTTTCTACATTGGAATGGACAATTTCGTGTTATACAGATTACATGTTTTGTACGTTGTTCTGATCATATACGTTGTTCATTTCCGCAGCCCAACACTGGCCATCATAAATGCTTGTATCTGTGTCTTTATTCTAAATTGTCAATGATATAACTCTTGCAACTAGGTGAAATCCACTTTCTGCTGACGATGATGTATTTTGACATTTTAAACACAGTTTCTGTTTATGTTGTAAAACAATGAAATGATCCAGTTCTTTTAATTTTAAGAATCATCCAGATATTATCCGCCGCGTCGCACCCGCTAAAGTGTGACATCCCGCCCCAATTATGTTCCGCTGCGTCCCGTCCCGCTCAAGTGTGACGCAGGCTTTAGGGTTGCCATATATATCTGGACCTCGTCGGGACACTCTGAGATGGAGGTGTGGAAACAAGTAAAAATTTTATTTAATATAATAATTTTTATTTAGAACACAATCAAATGAAACTTGTTGCGGCAGAAGTACTTTGTACAGCATATTTTTCGTAATATTTCACCCTTTGCAACTAGTTTTTACCCTTTTACGTATTTATAAAACTTTGTGTAAGACGGCTTGTGGCTAAGCTTGCACTATAAAATTGATTCCACAGTTCCTAAGTGTTTATACTTCCATTCTTCCAACTCACGCTTAGTTTCTAAAAAGCTCTTCAAATACATATATTTCTAAAAATAATTGTCGCCTGAATTCTTCACATCATTTTTAGTCAGGTATAGTCATGGAAGTACACGTCACTATAATCTTAGATAAATATGCTACTAAGTGAAAAATATCACCATATGCACGGCCATTTTACAAACGTTCCAAAACGACATTATTCAATTCTTTATTACTGATATTGTTTAATATTCGCAACTTATATTTTCTTTTAAGGACAATGTCACAGCTGTGGAGGAGAGGACATGATAACTGGTACCTGGCTGATCGGAAAGAAATCGCGCAATTGCAGAGACACCCACGTCACAATTAATGAGTTCAGAGACGTGTGGAGAAAAGAAATGTTACACAACTTACTCGTCAAGCACAATCAACACAAACACAATAAGCGTCCAAGAGTCCGTGAAAAATATCAGATTAAAACTAAAACTGAATCAAATGTCACCGCCGCTGCTAAGGCAGCCTAACATCAACAAAACAAGAATCTGCATCGTACCTTAGCATGCAGAACGGAGGAAAACAACTGTGAAAACAACATTTACGTGAAGAATGTAGTTAAATGCGTTTATTGCAATAGATGCTTTTGTAATGACAAAGTAGAATACTTGTATATTTAAACGATTTTCTAATATATCTTAGGAGCATAAAAACAGCTCAAATAGAAATGTATATCCAAATTGGCTTTGTGAACTTTTCATTGTATATTTCAACCTTCTCTGAGTTCACGGGAACTGAAGCGACTTCAATTAGAATATTTTCCGAACTATCTTGTAATGAATAGAAGAAAAACGGGTGCGGCTTCGGACCGGGCTCGTTGCTGTGGCTGACGCCCTGATGGATTAGTAATCCTATATGAGCACGGGAGACAAACAGTGAAGGGACGGAATCATCGCACGATGATGGAGCCTGTCTCAAGGCAGTCGTCTGGTCTGTAATTGTTCAGCCATTCTTAGTACTGACTACAAAACTGCTTGTCCCTGCTTAATTGGGTGAACGCGCGATCTGCCCATAGGGATAGCTTCCAGGACCCTCAGGGGTGCTCAGACGTCGGTCACCAATGCTTCTCTGGATGGAGTGAATGCTTCAGTACCACACTCGCCACCATAGAGCGGGCAAGGCAGGACCACCTCAACTGGTGGTCTACCTGGTGGAAAGAGACGACTCAGTTCTGGAAGTGCGAGCTCTATCGATGCGGTGAACCTGGGGTCATTTTTTCCTTGGAAGAGCAGCAAGACCAGAGTCATCAACAAATGTTGAATGAGCAATGTCCAGCTAGTGGGTGGCAACCCGGCTCACACAAGGGTTGGAGGTGCTGCTAGCATCCGGGTGCATGGGTATGTGAAACGTTAGACCAGGTTCGATATTGAAACCTACAGGCCTTATGCGGCGGTCACACGATGCTAATTTCCCAGAGTTGGTGGCTGTTAGCAGCCAGTTAAGCAGCATCGTGTGAACTCTTCTCCCCGCTGGTACCAGAAGCAGCAGAACGATTTTAGTAGCGGTTGGTGAAGTTAAATCCGGTCTACTTTACGAGCGCTGGTAGCCGTCACGTGACCATGTCATGTGTCTCAATTGTCAGTCCATGATGAGATTCTATGTTACATTGTTGCGGTAACTCAGAGCTAGTTATTAATTATCATTTTGAGTCCTTTATTTGTGATTGTTTGTGATATTTTAGTACACTAATTAAAATAAGGTTTGATGTAAGTGCAAATTAAAGTAGGCGAAGTGAAATGGAACTGAAGTGATATTATTACTTTTCTTTAAAAAATACGGTAAATGCGATTTTAATGGAATCTTTCGTCACCATCTTATTTGAAACGTGTTTTAAAAGATATAGCATTTGAAAGTATTTGTGATGAATTGTTAGCAGAAGGGTATAAGTAACTATACCCCAATTTTAAATTGAAATAAAAAGTTTAAGAGGATATAAGATACATACAATAAAAAATCGAAGAAAATTGGAGCAATCGCAGAATATACATGCACACAAAAAACTTGCTGTATGTCGGAAGGCAAATGATATTTTCTACGCAGTATTTTTATAGGAATCAACTTTAACCTGTCTCCAGTTGCTAGGTATCTCAGAGTTTTGTAAAATTTTATTTTGCATGGAATATCTTCCCTCGTGTTTGTATCGTTTTCTTCTTATTAAAGGGAAAACTAATTTTAGGAATCCTTCAAATTTTACTGTCTTAATATGCTGAAGAAAGAGACTTCGTTGAAGCTCGAAGCTAATTTCTTCCTTCCACCCAAATTCGGACTATTATGCGCCACTTCTGTGAATTTAAAATTAATAATTGATACTCGCTAAGTTCAGATGCGTTATTCATATTTTTCATCTTTGTAACGATATTTTATCCTAGGCTTGTACCCGACTTGTCAGCTAAACTGCAAGTTGAGTGCATTCTGCAATTACCTTTCCTGTCAACTCGTGGGGCCGCCTCAGATGCATTATCGACAGACATCGTTGCTTGGCCGGATCTCACGCGACGAATTAGAACTTTAGACGAGTGGTTTTCGGACTTCACACATCATAAAAAAATTTTGCAAATCAAGGCAATGTTTAACAGTAGTAAGAAAAGTCAAAAGGAAAATTTCATAATATTGCCCACAAAATGCTTTTAAAAATGATCTAAAAGTTAATTTACAACAGAGTGTTGCTCAAGGTACAGTGTATAAAGTATGGGCTACTGTAGTTAGTAATAAACAAACCTCCTGATTTATTAACTCTTACTATCGAGGAAATATAGTAAGGGTCAATCACAACACTGGCTCAGAACTGTTTAAATGCAAAAAAACTACTGACTTATCTACCCTGTATTTATTCGAACCCTGATCAGCCTCTATCGAAGGTTATGGTCGAAAACAAATCCATACAATCCACGACACAAAACTACCCACATGAGTAATAGTTTTATCCATTAAAAATATTACTTGCTGAAATCCACAAATATAGTCGAAACTAAATATTATTTAAATTTTTTGCTAACAAAATTTCAGATAATTAATTTATGATATAGTTTACGATTAAAACATTGGTTCTCAAACAAAATTCAATGTCTCTACTGTTAATATTTGGCACAGTTAACGAACGAGTTTGCGGACCATTGCTCTAGAGGCTTTGTTGGCACACACAGGCCATAGTTAATACTGTAGTGTAATAATTACAATATATTTTATTTTATATTAACATGGAATTTCAAATAATTTCGGCTATCTGCAGTTTGGGCGAGTAAGGGACGCAGATTGCCTAAAATGGTAGATGTTGTTTTGTGCCTTTGCCTTGCCCACGCGTGGTTAGGCATACATTAAAGGGACTGACAACAAGAAAGACTGTGGATTTCTGAAGATTGCCTAACCACAATCTGGTTTGAGGCTGGAGCAGCTGATTCTTGAGAGGAATCAGCTAGGAGTCTGGACCTGCCGCCGAATCTACCTCCTAAGTACCTGTGAATACTTATCTCCGAGACTGCAGACACGGCTGTAAACAATAAATTATATTTCGCGACATTCTTAGTATATATACGAGACAGAGCAGTGACCCACCATTCCCGTTTGTAGATGCCTCTCTAGCACAAAGGCCAGTATAAAAATAATGTAAAATGTTAAATTAATATAAAATACATTAATAAATCTAATTCTTTTATTGTATGAATTATACTTATTGTAACCAAAATCCGTACCACAATGCGTTTGACTACCTTCCTATTTCTATCCCTTTCTATTCTATTCCACCATGAGGATGACCCTAACGTAGCCTGTCACCAGCAGACCAAAAATCCAGTGGTCAAATGTGGATTACTGCTACTTTTTCTCATGTCCACACGTTTAGAGTCGCCGACTTCCTAGCTCAATATTTTTGAAAGAATAATTTTCATTTCATCTGTGAAAATTATGTGATATAGTAAACAAAACATTTATTCGAAATATGGTTACATAACAAGTTATCTCTTGATCATACTTAAATAAGTAGTATATTTTAGATTAATACACAATGTCTATATATATATATAATGCAAAAATTCTTAAAGCTAATTATTAAATAAATTTGTTTTAGTAAACTGGTTGTAGTTCATATTATTGAGATATCAGTGTAGCTTTCCCTTATCATTCATTTGGCGTAGCACTGCATAGTATGAGAAACCTGCATTCAGAACCTGCAAAAATATATAATCATTTAATTATGTTAATCGCTGTTTCCTGTCTTTTATAAGTATGGATAAAACATTTAACAAAATACATCCATTTAAAAACCAAAAACTGAAATAATTTAAACTTTATTATTACTATTAGGTGTTATTATAATATTTTCTTTTAAAATACTACAAAATGTAGTAATGAACTTTTGTACAGTTTAGTGTATGAAATTTATATACCTTCACAAAAGTTTGGAGTGAAACTGTATAAAATTTTAGAGCAGTTAGCATCAGTGGTATCTGTGTACGCATCATTATTATTCTCAATGTATTGCAAACTTTTCGAGATGCTCCAGGCCATGAACACTTGTAGGCAGCAAACTGGAGGGCTTCATTCTGTGTTAAATTGTTTTAAGGAATCAAGTTAAAAATGCATATATACATTTATTATCCAAAAAATATTAATATAATTTTAATATATATATAGATTTGTGGAGTATAGAACAAAAATATAGTGGCACTAAGTGGTGTGAAGGAAGGAAATTGTAGATACATGAGACTAACCTTATTGCAAAATTTAACACTAGTAAGAAAAGTGAGAGTACCATTTTCATAATATAGACAACAAAATGGCTTTAAACTGGATCTTCAACTTATGTTAGAATAGGGTATAGTTCAAGGAAGAAGACTATATAAAGTTTTGGCTTCATAAAGTGTTGGATAGCACAACAGTGTTAAGTTTGCTGCCTGTCTTGACTCTATTCATCACAGTTTGATTGGGATTAGTGATATTAATAATCTTTATTTTCCTACCAAATTGTTACTTGTACATGCAATATTAGTATTTGTCCATCAATTGCTAGATATCCTATTTATAAATCTCATTTTTATCACTGTACATATGATATGAAGAATTCCAATACACAACAACTTTCTGAACATACTGCAGTACAAGTAATTGTTTACATATCATGCAAAATAAGTTAATCAGCAGCTTTACATTTTAAGAAACACTTATTATTTTTTTATCACCCAATATTATTTATCTAAATTTACCTGTTGTATTAAGTCTTGTCCATACCAACAGTAAATGAACATTCCTACTGTCATGTACAATAAATACATAACAAACTTAAGGAAAAGAGCCTTATTTTCCATATTCTGTAATAAAATTCATAATTATATAATATATATACCAATATGTTTTCTATTGTTTTGATGTAATCAGATCTATCGAGAGCAACTGTGATGAAAGCACTCTTTTGTTAATACTTTTTATGACTTTTGGTCATTCTTTGTATTTTATTTATAATATTAAGGCAGATTAATTTAATTATTTCATTTATGGTTATATTAAAATCAGATAAAATGAACTATTTACTAAATTTTAATGAAATGAATTATATGTCGATGTAAATATAAATTTGTGACAAAGTTTGGGAACAGCAAGGACATGGAATATAAATACAAATCATGTATTATATCAGGTAGGAGGGAAAGATTTTTCCTGGTTTTCTCACAATTTGTGACACCAGATTATTCAGAAAAAAAATCCTCTTTTGACAAACACTCCAAAATATCACTTCACAATGCATATGTCAATGAATTTAACTCAGAAGGTTTCAACATTCATGGCCATATTCATGTAAAAGTTTCCTTAAATAGATATAACATGGATTAAAAAGTTTCCATATATAAATTGATACATTCATACGAATTTCATATAAACAGGAAATGAAGCAAAATTAAAGCCACCTTCTCCTTTCTTCTACTGTGCACCTTGATTGTCATGCTATTTCTTGTTACCTTTATTTCTATGAGTATTAATTTGTAACCTTATACATATAAAATCAGGTACCACTGCAGCGTGGAAAAGAGTGAGACAGGTCACTACAATCCCTGCTACAAATTCCACAAAGATCACTGCGCTGACACAGTTCCCAAGTTCTGTGACCAACCTGTAGAGCCAAAATAATAAATAATTTACTTGAAATGATTGTAGAAATGGTTTAATTAATTTATTGTTATGTTCTTCTAATAATTAATATGGACAATAAAGTCAAATAGAATGCCCCATGCTTACCTTAAACTTAGGAAGGGGCATGTCAAATTTTCATAGGCTTCAGCCTACTTCCCCAGAACAAAGCACAAAATGAAAGTACAATATTTAATTCAAATATATGTAAGCAGCAGTTAGGCACTAACAATTGACACCAAAGCACACAGAAAGCCAACTAACCTCTCCTGACACAAGAACAAAAATTTCTGGAAATATTAAAATATACGTCTCTTTGAATTGGTGCAAGTAATTACCACAATGCAATTTTTTATAAGATCAGATAACAGGTTTTGGGGGCTGGAGATGGACAAGGCTGAAGTAAAATAACTGAATGTAATTTGTTAAAGAATCTTATCTAAATTCTTGTAATTTTGTAATAAAATGACCACGTTAGCAACGGGTTAATAGTTAACAAAGGTGATATATCCTAAATCGATTCGTTCAAATTTTTGAACTTCATCAACTGTACAAATACAAGATAGCACATATTTGTACCAATGAATTCTAATGACTAGGCCTACAAGTTAATCTCCGTGATACTATGTTCTTCCAATTTAGTAAGTAATAGTGACTGTAGCCTAAACAGCAATAGTCCTTCCTATTGTGCCTCATGTAAGGATCATGTGAGTTATAAAATCTTGTAAAATCGTAAAAAAAATCATGCGAAACAGTCCGAAAAAGTCTTTCAATTTTCTTCTGCTTATAGATAAAATAACTGTTTAAGTGTAAAACATGTGTGTGTGAAAGTAAGTAATTTTGTATGTTCACAATACAAATTTTAACGCGTGAAGCAATTTGAAACAATTTTGTACACGTAATATCTTGTAACACGGAGAAAAACAATGTGGCGCGGAAGTAAATCTTAAAATACGAAAAAGTGGCAGTTATTTGCATCGAATAATAATTTTAGGATCTATGAAATTCGTAGCGTTTCTCCCGATGTTGTTTCAACCCCCACTCAGAAAGAGAAGGAAGGTTACATGGAGTTAGAAGCACGTTAATACAAAAAAACAACCGAGAAAGGTGGTTATGAAATTCGCTGACATTCAGCATGCCAGTTAAGTTGTAGATCAGCACCTGGATGTGGGGGGTTGAAGGGGGTAAAACAAAGTTCCCAGTTTAATCTTAAACGCGTGCAGATATTTCTACCAAACTTAGTAGACATGTTTCTTACCATCCAGAAACAGGCACTGGTTAGGTTTAATCACGTGTTGCCCAAGAGATTATTGCCTAAATAAATACTGTATGGGGCTAACAGGAAGAAACACCTGAGAACGCCGAGCACTCAGTGAAGAATGAGATTTGAAAATAGATGTCAGGTCGTTTATTCTTCATAATTTAACTAAATAATAACGTGTGACGGAAAGCACTTCATATTTATTTAATTTATTTTTTTGTTTATAGTCACACCAACTGCTAGGTTGTAGGGGTATCATAGTATGGTTTCTCAAACATCATAACGTCCAAGCCTCTTTGGTGCGAGGCAGTGACGCTAACCACTGCACCACAGAAGGTCGGCTTCTTCATATTGTTACTCAATAAAGGATACATTAAACTGTTGGTACTTACGAAATAATTTTTTGATGTTCTTTTACACAGCAAACTAATGAACTGTACATAAATGTTTCTTCGTCATATTGTGATGCACTGTTCTTCCCGTTATAGAATATTTCAATCGCGTCTAGCTCTTTCTCCTTAGTCGAAAATTCCTCCTCTAATAATAATTTGTCTGAATAATTTCCGGGTTGCATTCTTGTAATTTGAGTCGAAGGTTTTCTTTTGCGTCCAATGGAAGAAAGAGCCACTTGCAAATTTTTCAACATTGCACATATATATAAAATGAGGGATACGATGAATACGTTGACGCCGACGTTGGTAATGCAGCAGTAGAACGTGCTTATACCTTGCAGGAAGTACGTTAGTTCGAAGTGAGGAGACTTCATTGCTTCATAAGGGTACCAGGCTATCGTGGGCAGCGATCTGTGCGAAAATGAAACAATCTTTTTTAAAATGTGATATTCATAATCATAGTCAAACAATTATTAAAAACTTTTCCCACATTTTCGTTATTAAGACAATGGTAATCTAAATAATATGCGTATAAATATTAACCGTTAGAAAATATCTTACGTGATGATTATCGGACATATTCTATCATTAAAAAATTCGTTTTTAAGAATTTTTCTATATTTATGAAAATTAGAAAAATTGCAAATTGTTGGTTATTTTGTTGGAGTAGAGAGGTCGGCTCCAAAGTATTTTCTTATACACAACTGAGTAGATCTACGTGTCTCTATTGTTGCAGAACAAACAAGGAAGGTAAATAAATATAATTTTGGCTCTTGATATTAAACTGTTTATCCGAGAAATGAGAACCTTTTGTGTAATGGAATTGACGTCATAATTCACCAATCAGAAGGCGACCCATCAAGGTGTAAATCTGAAAATATATGACTTCCTAGCTTATGTATTCGACACTAATCTAATTTAATAGTTTTTTTTGCAAAAAACTAACCGTGAAAAATATTGATAATAATGAAAATTAGTGCATAATTTAAAATATAAACAAATTTGTTCAGTACAAATGTTATAAACTCTATATATTCTACTGAAATCAATCGAATTAATTTTTAATTCTTGTTTTGTACCAAACCGCTCAATGTTTAAACGGTAAGCGGTGTTTATGTATTCTACGGAAATAAAGGGAAGAGAATCTAATTTAATAAGATTTAACCGGCACAGAGGGCGTCCGTTTTTGAACTCTTACGTTGTCATGCTTTTAAGGACGCTTTTAAGCATTATTTATCAATGCCTACTCTTATTAACGTCGAATCGTGCGCCGAACAAAAAATTAATTTCATTTTTCCCGTTTCTGGATACTCATGATGATTATAATACGCTAAAAAAATTTCAATTCCTACTCGTAATTATGTGTAATAAAGTATGGCATGTAATATAAAATAGATTGAAATTATTTAGAGTTGAATTAATCAATTATTATACGCGTACAAATCAAATATAAATTTTATTAAATTCTCCACACTGCCGCCAAAAATCAGCTCTGCCATCCAACATGTCGGTTAAGTTGTAGTTTTGTTTCCAGGTGTGAAGGTGACACGATATAGAACTTGCGGAGCAATTTGTACCAAACTCCGCACTTTTTCCTTAAATCGAGGAACAAACACTGTATGGTTAATACATCCCTATCTCCTATAAGCGTCTCCTTAGCATACCGAGAAAATAAAAATTTTTAGGCTTAGATTTTAAGTTACAGTGTTTATTAACTCCATTAAGTTCATCAGACTGGTTATGATCAAATTTACATTCCGTAGGCATATGTAAAATAGAGGGTGTCAAAAGGTAAATTTTTAAAAAGTTGTTTTTCGGATACACATGTTAACCAAGAGTTTACTGATCCACGCTAATATAAATAAATACCCGGACGGTGCCGGATACTCAGCTAGTAAGAAATAAAGTGAAATACTTCTAAAGTATCTTCTCAGAAAATTGTTCGATGATCTCGGGCGACGTTTTATTCGTCAGAATTGTTTAAATAATTACCTTGATCCTTCTAGCAGTAGTGGCATGAGATTCCAAACGATGACAGCAGCGCCACCGACACCAATATAATTAATAGTGACCATTTTGGCAACAGAATCTGCCTGAGCTAATTCGGCCTTCTGTAGGCTCCGCACAAGAACTTTAATCTGTTTCTTTTTCAAGATGACTGCCGCACCTTTAAGCAGCCCAGCAGCAATTGTCGTCATCACGCAAACATTGAGTGACTCTGAAGCCAAATTTCCGCCTGACATTCCCACAGCCAGGGCTTGATTCACTAGAAGGGAAGCCTGTAGGAATATTGCAACACATGAGTAACATATTGTTACCTTCCTATATCTGTCACCTTCTTCAGCCGGCCAAAGTCCAGCTACGGCAAGGATTCGCTTATTCAATCCAAGAACAGACATCTGTTGAGTAAACATAAATCAATTATTTAGCTGAATAAATTAAATCATTTTTTACTTAACTGAAAATCTATTTAATGTATTTTCAAGAGCCGCAAAACATAATTACATATATCTTAATGTCGTGTCTGATTGTACAAACCACGTTAGCAGAAAATGTTGTCAAGCATCTTTTTAAATTTCGATCTGAGAGAAATCATATTTCTTAAAATAATTACAGGTAGTAATTACAAGTTTGTTCCCAGTAGACGACTGAAGTTGGCAAGTAATTACATTCAGAATAACAAAAAGAATTGGTTAAAATTATCAAAGCAATAATTTCACAATAGAATATAATATTACTTTTACGTTAATCGTGATTGTTTCACCCGGCTTAAATTTTAATTTGCAATTAATATAATAACGGAAATGTTATAATATTTACTGTAAACGAATATAACTTATTGTAATTATATTTCTATAATTATAATAATTAGTATTGTATATACACTACACAAACTGTAATTTAAAACCTTACTGACCTTAACAGTGATATCTTCTGTTCTCGTTTTCAAGAAGTTGTGTTTAAGACAAAAGGGAAATAACTCATGCTTTCCATTAAAAAGAAGCAAACCGCCATAACTTCGTTATAATTTCATTCGGCGCGTTGAATTTTCGACCACATCTCAATAATTTGGTTTTAGGATGGATTACGAACACAGATGACAATATTTCGTGCGGAAGATTACATGTTATCTTGGGTTTGAAATCCTCGGAGCTCCACCTACCAGCTGCTGGTTCACAGCGAGCGTCATCAAATATGAAGGTGTAGCGTGGCCGCTTATATTACTCAAAACAAAGTTAAGAATCTGATTTGTAGGTCCGCGAAATTACTGATACTCGCGTTATTTTTCTGCCTGACTGAAATTAAAAAAGCCTCTCTTTTCTTCCTCAAATTCTATCTATATTCTCCCCTTATCCTCATTTTGTTCTTGGAAGTTAGTTAAAAGTCATTAAGGATCAACACTCATTCTTTTTTATGGATATAAGACGTTTTTAGTTGAGATATTTAGCTTGGTGTTGAGAACATGTTTTAATATTTCTGTCCGCTGGGTATGTCCAAACACTTTACGTTACTCCTCTGAATTATGTGGTAATAATAAACACCTGAGGTGGCCAAACCGAGGCGCATGCGCCAATCGTGGCGCTATGGACGATTAAAAGTGACACATCTCATCCATGAGCCTGTTTGTATTTAAGACGAGAAATACATTTAAATTGTTAAAAATCGTTACAGTCAGACATATGAATGACCAAAAGTCATTCTGGCAAACAGAGAGAACAGAAAATACCAAGTTCCAAGCTGAACTCGCTCTCAGTGCCAACAACTGTAGTCCAAAGTTATCTTCACCAAACGAGACTCTCCTTCAGCTATAGCAGCATCACCCACCCTCTCGTACAGGAACGCCATTCTTGACTCTTGTAGATTGGAGTAAATTAATTAATTTAACTGCGTTAAAGTGATTCATTTTTTTCCCTTAGGCGAAGCGCATTCTATCCTCATATCTATTTACCAACCGCTAACCATGAACTCAAAATTATATAAAATGTGCTCGAGTCATATGGTTCATCTTAACGCGTTTGTCAAACAATTAGTGCTTGATATTCAAAAGGATGGCCACACCTGATAAACACAAAAGAAAATAAATCTAATTCAGTCTGAACGATTCCATTATTAATTTATGCAACGCTGATTACACGGTAGTGTTTGTAGAAAATTCTCTCCGGTTTCAATCCAGATATTTTCTTACTTATGCTACTTAAATTGCCCAATGAAATGCCCAATTTATGATAACAATAAGTGATGAAGTAAATACCACTCTTTTTTCTGCATTTCATGTTCCTCCCTGAACTTCAAAATTCTATTTATTTTAGACTAACACTTTTTACACATTTCTTTTGAATATTAAGTCTTTTTATGAAAATGTCTGTTGCATGTATATTGAAGTTAGACTTTTAGAACAGTGGACAATTTTTTATTTGAAGACTCGTAAAAAAAATTATTAAAACTTGTACTCTTGGATCCTTGATTTTAATTCATCACTCAGGATCTGTTCATTATAAGCTGAAAAACTTGAAAATTATCGAGATATAAAGGTATGATTAAAGTATTAAAGTAAATATAGATTCCCTATACATAACTATGAAGTACTATAAAAACACAATTCATAATATGTTCGCAAATACTTTTATTTGGGGGTTTTCAATTTGTTCAAGCACTAACGCCCCCAAACTTACTGCATAGGTTCATCTAAAGCAACATCAACATCAAAGAAACCTGATTAGCAGTATCTACTCATTAGAACGTAGAAATCAAATCCCTTTTACAGTCAGTTCACTTTTTTTCTGTCTAATGTAATGTGATGTCCGATATTTGAAGTAGGTCAACAGCATTGACATGATTTCATATCATACACTAGTCAGTGTGTGTAAAGAACCTAGGTGAGGGACTATCTAAGTCTTAGATATCAAACTGAAGAATGTTATCGAGGTTGGGAGATAAATGACAAAGTTTTTTTCACTGGATAACGATGATATTGCTCGTTTTACAACAATCGATTCTTAATTAATTATAGGCCATACAGAAGTAGGAGCTTAACGACAACACACTTGAAACGTGTTTACTTCTGCACAAGTTACAGCCTTTGACTTCAAATATTTTATGCTTCAATATCGCAATTAACAATACGTCGTTGTTAATGGAGAAAAAAAAATAAAGGACATAATTCGGAACATGGACGGTTGCAGAAAGGAAAAGAATAGAAGCTTTCGAAACGTGGTGCTACAGGAGATTGCTGAAAATCAGGTGGGTGGATAGAGTTAGTTACCAGGAAGTACTGCGCAGAATAGGGGAAGAGAGAACTATTTGGAGGACTTCCACCAAGAGGAGGGATAAATTATTGATTTGGACCGGAGCATATCAGGGTTTTGCCGAGCGTGGGTATTTTGAAAGTTACCAGTGATCGCGAAATAAAAACCTTTCAACGATGGTTCCTCATTCCGCACAACTATGCCGTTCCTAACGTAAACGTAACTCGGGTAAGTGTAGGAAACTGGTAACACACTAAGAAGAGACACACATGGCCGAGGAACACCATAAAAGAGCAGCAGTTGAACAATCACCAAGACTTTCTACTCTAAGGAATACTGATGCATTGGGGAATTCACACTACAACTCGAGGAGGATTCTGCATTTCTACTTGATTTTACATCCCTTCAAAATAATTATGGTTCAAAAATTGAGCCCAGAAGACTACGCAACCCGCGATATTTCTGTGACCAAATGCTTGCGCAGTTATTTCCGGAGGCAGCTTTCTTCATCTGCGACGAGTCACATTTTTACCTCAGCCGAAATGTGAATTAAAAAACGTTTACGGGCTGAAGATATTGCTGTAATTCACTTATTGAAATATAAATTGCCCAGCAAGTTTTGCAAGTTCTTGCATAAAAATATGCAGGAAGTGTAATATCTCAGCAACTGACGTGGTGCAAGTGCTTGCACGAATAGAAGCGATTTCAATTTCCTCTGCAAGGTTTTAAGAAACATCTTGGGAGACCAAGTGAAAAATGTTTCGGCACCATAGATATGTGATTTTAAAATAGTTTACCCTATGAAAATTTATTTAGTTTATCTGAAATCATTTTATTTCATAGTTTTTAAATAATGGTAACGTGTAAGACATTTTGAGAATGACGAAGAGGTGATTCGCACGGTTGGTGAAGAAATGGCCTGATGAGCAGAAGAAGGAATGGTAACGACAGGAAATACACGCCCTCGTCTCTTTCTGGAGGAAGGCCGTAGAACAGGAAGGGAGAGTAGAAGAAATACAATTAATTCCTGTGTCTAAGTTTCATTGTGTTCAATAAATAATTGTTGAAGAAGAAAATGTTGGCCACCCTCGAAGATGGTTATGAAAAATGTAATTGACTTGGGTGTTCCCTTTTTTATACAGATGAAGATGGTCAACTAGGTCGAAAGCTCATATTTTATGTATAACAACATGTGCAATCAAAAAAGTTGTGAAAGTAGGACATTTTATTGTCTTGACAACCCTTCGATATTAAAAGTCACGCTGTACCACCTTAACGTAAACTAGATAAAGACGATGTTCATTATGAACATAATGTGAAAAGTGAAGTTTCAATCGGTCGTGCGCCTTAAAAACTACAATAACATACGAGTATATCAGATTATTTCATTGTTGATAATACTATAGCTGATAACAGTTTTGTTGATACTAAAATAAATGATCGATTTAGGCTCATTAGAGGAAAATATAAGTAAAGGAAAAATAAATGATATTGTATCAAAACTATTATTGTTTTATTTTATTATTGTTAAATATGCAACAATTTCACATAAAGTTTGAGTATTCTATAACGTCGTTATATTGGCACATCATCAGATATAATATCAGGAATTGAGTTTACATATTCATAATAACGTTGTTGTATTTTTATTTCTGTGCTTGAAAGTTTTTTTAACAAACTGTCTTTCTGAATCATTGAAGAACATTATTTAATTTTACAGACACATAAGATTATATTAGTCCAATATTTCACTAACCTTTTTACTATAAACGCAACGAAAAAGCAAAATGATTGTGTTTCAACTGCTTGACTACTGTTATTTTAATTGCTAGTATTTAAGAAATGAGAGACTTCACTGTTTACAACGAAACTAGTTACGTGTATCTCTTAGTTATTTCAGACTGTAACATCTTCGAATTATTTATATTCACCAAAGCGTTTAGTTGATAACCTTTTCACCTGTCTCTGATATAATAATTTAAGTCTCCGCAATTGACAGAAAAGGCTTTAATTGCTCCAGTGACTACTTTTATAACATTTAAATACAGTTATTAAATAAAGTGTATAAATATAATTGAATTAGTTCATATAGTCAGTCATTAATACTACATAATATGCACGTTCTTAACATTAGTACACGTTTGGAGCGTTAGCACCAATATTTGGATTCTTGCAAGTAAGGACTATGCTGATATTTCTTGTTTTGTATCCTCACTTTTCGAGATTCTTCTCCGCCTGTAGCAGGATAGGGATAAATATATCGTTAATGTCATTACAGCAACACCAGATAAAATAAAGATAAGGGCCAAGTCTCTCTTTGCTTCCTCATTGTCCAAAAAGTTCTCTTCCTCGGGTATTTCAGTAGTACTGTTGGGCTTTACAGATTCGCTCTCAATTAACTGTATGTGGATGTTATTTCTACTCGATGTTTGAAGAGGTTGAATCAATTTGTTTTTATGAGGGCACAGATTGTCCAAAGAAATATATTTATCTTTGTAAGGTACCGATCCGAGTAGAACTCGAGAGAGATGCACTTGTCTCTGTAATGAATATATCATTTTTCTAAAACTTGAATCACATGCCCATGGATTATTTTGGAGACGAAGAGACTGCAACAACCGATTTCCATTAAATGTTGAACTTCCCAAAGAGACCAATCGGTTTTCACTCAAATCAACTTCTCGTAGCTTGGGATTATTTGCAAAAACGTCTCGTGGCATGAATGTTAGAGAATTTTTACTCAGAAACAGCATTTCCAATTTGCCGAGCTTCTGAAAGAGTCCGCCAGGTAACTGATGTATAGAATTATTTGACAAATTAATTACCCTCAGTTTTGTACAAGAGGCGAATGTGTCCGCGTCTATGAAACGCAGATCATTACTGTCGAGATACAGCTCCTCCAGATTTACAGAACTTTCAAAAGTTTTCGTGTAAATGAATTCCAGTCTGTTGTGGCTCACATTAAGGAAAATCAACTTCTGGTTATTCATAAACAAGTCAGTCTTTAAAACACTTATTTTGTTATGCGACAGATCTAAATGTGAAAGAAGCAGCGTTTTAGAGAAAACGTCTGCGGCAAGTTCGGTAATCTCATTTCCCTGTAAATTAACTTCTTGTATCTCGGCGTTGTTGTCGAAACTGTCACTGTCGACGTGAGTTATGTAATTGAAGCTGAGGTCCAGAAGCATCAGTTGAGTGACGTTTGACAGAATACGAGACGATATCTCTGTGAGGTGGCGTCGCGAGGCGTTCAGGTGAGGGGATTTCTGAGATGCTGTGTTCTTCAGTGTGGAACTTTCCTGTTCCAATTCACTTCTGTGACGGCTCAGTATCACTGCTTGGTCATGACCCGTGACGCACAGAGTGAGCGCTAAAACAATATATGAATTATTTCTCTTAATGATATAAGTTAAAAATAGGACACAGTTTGCAATAACTTAATCTAAATAGAGTTTACATATACTAAGAATACAGAAATATGTAAAAAAACGTGATTATATCCTAATTACAAATATTAAGGATTTGACGCCGACCTCCTGTGGTGTAGTGGCTAGCGTTTCTGCCTCACAACCCAGAGGTTGTACAAGAGGCATGGGCTTGGATGTTTATGTTGTCATGGTTGAGAAGACCGGGATTAAGACTGTTGGAGGATCGATACTTTGACCACGTGTCACAACAAATTCTGAATATGTCATGCAAGATGACAGTCCGGTAGGCCCAGGCCCTCAATGGGCTGTAGAGCCATGGAGAGAGAAAAAAAAGGATTTGACACAAGAAGTCACGCCAAATATGGTACGTTCATCTAGACCAGTGATCGGCTCGCGAGCCGCATACAGCTCATTGGCCTCTTAACTGTGGATCTTCTATACCAATAAATGAAATTGAAGTGTCCGTTTGTCTCAAAAAGGTTCAGAAACGGCTCAACGGATTTCAATGAAAATTTGAGGGTTTAAAAATAAGAAATTTAACTTTAACATTCGTGCATAATTCTTTTAGATAATGATTTTAATATAATATAAATATTAGTTCTACGGGAAGGTTTCGTGGCAGACGAGCGTTTTAATCTCCAAAAAGTGAATGCGGGTTGTCTATACTCTCGATCTGTTTATGCTCTGAAACGGCTAAACGGATTTCAATGAAAACTTCAGGGATTGAAACAGGAATTTTAACTTAAATTTTCGTGTATGCTTCATTTCGATATCTCGCAGAGATCAGGAAGCATCACTCACCCACCGACTGCTGAGGGAAGGTGTAAGTTGCTATTTCAACTGGGTCTGAACAGCCACTGTTCACCTCCTTTGCGTCGCACAAGATGAGACAGTGAGAGGGCAAAATTCAGAGGCTTTTATTGTTATCTAACTTGGTAATTGTACGAAATCCAGAGACCGTTTTATTGATATCCGCGTTGTTAAAAGTCAGTTAAATGACTCAAAATTGTTAAAAGATTCCAAAATACACGAGCAACAGAGGAAGGACTGACAACAATGAAGTAGAAGCGCCTCTTGTCAAGTAGAAGGTTAAGAACTCTCCACAATGCGTATTCTGGATTCGTAAAAGACGCTACATTCTGTATTTGCTGTCCACATCTTAAAAAAGACACTTTGCATGTAATTATATATTATTTTCTCATTGATCACGTTTACGCAACAAGATATTTATCATATCTTGTATCTTCTTAGTTGAAATCATATGCTAATTGCAAGCAGAGCTTCGCAGAAAAATTAAAACCTTCTGTTCACATCTCTACATATCAAAAGCGACGTCGGAGAAAGAATTACATATTTTAAAGACTCAGGAGACCGTATGGAGGACAAATAGTTCATTGAAATGGTTGTATTACAGATGGATCATTAATTTAAAATCGTCGTCCTATATGGTTATTTATCAGGAAACGAAATTGTTTACACAATATAATACTTTTTTAAACATTAACGCTCCTGCATTATTAGTCCCAGAATAATTAATAACATAAATACAGAAATGAAATTATTTTCACCCAATCGTGTTATCGTAAGAATGGGAAGGGGCGACCTTATATTATTCTCAATCAAATATAGTAGATTATTATTAATAATAAATATTTTTTGATTAGGTTAGAAGTAAGAAACGATTGCAAAAAATCCAACGTAAGAAATTTCCTGTACATTCCTTTCTTTGAGACGTTATACATTTAAAATTCAAGCGGAAAATGTAAGTTTTATAGATCAATCCCACCCGCAAAAAGGATGTAAATGTATTGAATTAAATTCACGAAAAGTAAGTAAAGGAGAGTTGCCTGATTCAGGATCAGCCTCATTTAGCCTGTTTAACTCCCCCTCTCCGTCCCCGCCCCCAAGCCGTATGGAACGATATGAAATTAAACCCTACTCTTCAATTCTGATTGCCATGTAGAAATAAATGCAGGGATGATAAATTGCATGAAATAATTTAAATAACTATATTATGTGAATATAATTAGTTAAAAGTTAATTTTCATATCAACATAATCTGTATGTATATAATTACTTAACACATAATTTATTTCTAGTCATTCCCCATATTATTGGAAATATTTTATATATCATTGTTGAATTATTTTTCCCATCACGTTTGGATATATGGTACTTACCCAAGCATAGTATTAATTTAATGTGCATCGCTTTTAACTGCAGGCTTTCTTAACTGAATGGATGTCAATGCAGATGTCGGTGGAGTCTCTCCCTCGTCCACAGCTCATATATCAGGCAGGAAATCTAATCTCATCTTGTGACAAGTGTTCATCTTCAAGTCGCCCTGATTGAAACACTCGAATAAATGTGTACCTTATTGTTAACAAGTCAATTACACGAGTGTCCATCGATATAGATAAGTGAGATATCCCTGGATAAAGGCATGAAGACGTTTCTTCGTAAAAGAGATATGAAGGAAACATTGTTTAGATAGAAATTATAAGGCGCCACCGCCCATGACAAGAATATTGACTATGGCCACAGTGACGCTGCACTTGATTTCTCTTGTTACTGATGTAAACTTAATAATAAGCTGATATTCAGCTGCTGAATAACAGCTATAAAGCTATATAGTCTAACACAAAATGTCTTACGTCCTGATTTAACATTTTCATTTGAAAATAATATAAATAAATAAATTAGCCAATAAAATAAACAATGATTATATTTTCAAATTAACTTGTGGACTTACATCTCATGAAATTACAAAAATGCAAATTTGTTATGTAATGAATTAATTAATGAAAAACAAAGCAAGTAATGAACTATTCTTGGTTTATGTGAATGGACTAAATTCGTGTCATATGAACAGTTAATATTCAAAGATAAATTTACTGACATTAAGTAGAATAAATAAATAAAAATACGGCCAAATATGTCAGAAATTAAAATTAATTAAGATTTATTTAATATTTTTGTGGAATTCTTCAGGTAACTAGACACAAAAATTATAATTCAATATTAATTTTGAAAATATAAAATTTCTTTAAAATATTAAGTACAAATTTCAATAAAGTAAAATAAATAACATAATTATATTTTATAATGTATTTTATCTTATTGATAATTCTACTTTATAATTTTTGGGTTTATTTACCTGAAGAAGTGCACAAAGATGGATGAAACGTTACATTATATTAAGTGACAAGGGGAATAAAATTTAGGCAAAAATCTGAAATAAATTAATTTTATAATTTTTTCTTATTAATATGCCTATAAATTCAGTAAACTGAAAAAAGAAGCTGCCAAACAAAATAAGGAAAATGTAACATATGCTTCTGGGCAATTTGAATGAATATGTTTGGTTCTTATTTAATAAATTATTCGTTTTCAGAAAAATGTGTTTTTCTCAGCTTTATGATTTCTGGTACCGAAAACCTTCTATGCGTCACAAATATTAAGATATTGTCTTCATTCTTTTTGTACATAATCTACACGCTTTTTAATTGTTCAAGTAGTTTAATGAAAAAAAATTCGAAGTGCTGAAAAGTACCAATTTTTAAGTAACCGTATGAAGCTCTTAGTAAAAAAATTCTTCCCACATTTTTATTCAATTTCAAAAATAATACTGACAATTGACAGCAGTCAGCCCAACATATAAATTTCAAAAAAGCTAAAATATATTCATGTACGTAACACAAGGAACATTTTCAAAACTGCCAAATTAGGAAAATAATTTTATAAATATCTCAACTGAAATCAAGTTTACAAAAACAATTTTTTTACATTGCTACACGTGTGTGTTGGTGACACACAGTTAAAATTTCAGCTCATTAGAAATTTATTTACTGGAATTTTAAATTTCACTCCCCGACTCCCTTAGTCTTTTTGCTGACATAATTGGGCCGTATTTTTATTTATTTAACAGTTAATATTATTTATCGAAATCACTTTCGACACAATGAGATGGAGTCCTAGATGGACAACATAAGGAAGTGCACAACTGTTCATTAAAAATGATACACCAGGAAAGAATTAAAATAACAAACTGTGTAGTTTATTTATTTGCCGTAAACGAAATATTCAGTTGTAGTAGATTGAGGCTGGCCAGTCGTCACGAGTCCAGCGAGGTGGACGTGGAAGGTTTCTAGTTATTTACCTTCTGTTTCATATTAAACGAAAAGATAAAAGAAAATACTGGATTCATCGATTAATTCGGGAGTGACACTCAAATGATTTGTTTAAAAATTATTTCATGGATCTTCGAAACTGTTTGGATCGTTTTCTGAACCATTCAAGAATGCCAATGTAATAATTTGTTCAACTTTTGGCAAATATAAATATTTCAATTATTCATCGCGAATTTTCGGTTTATAAATACATCTGGCTTCTGAAACTAGTGAGTAGACACTGAGGCACTTGGCTGCCGTGCAGAGAAATTCAATGACGACGACACGCTACATGTAACGTGCATCAGCTACAGACGCCATGTTGAACCATTCCTGCAAGTACGCTATCTGTCGGAAGAATCGGAAACTTTGCGCGCACTCCGAAAACTGCAAAATTTTGCATTCATACCATTGCTTGGGGCTGAGAAAAAATTGTGGTACATTAATTTATGGGTTACTCTCGTGTATCTATCCGAAATCGTAACTCGGAAGTCAATGAACCATCTCAGCCCGGACGTGACTCAGAACTTACTGATCGTCTCGCCTGAAAATTCCTTCTCCAAAAAATTTCTTCCATTTCTCTGACACTCAATCAGCGTTAAGGTAAGATCAATCACCTTGGATGGCCTTTTCTAACTTGCAATCAGTGATTAACCATCTCATCCCGGACGTGACTCAGAACTTACTGATCGTCTCGCCTGAAAATTCCTTCTCCAAAAATTCTGCAAACTTCCACATGTGTTACTCTTCAGCCACGCAGTGGTATACTCAGATTCGTAATTAATTGATGATGTAACGTAACTTCTAAAAATGGACAATTTGAGTGATACTCAAAACTTTATTAAATTTCTTGCATAGCAACAAACATACTTTTTTATTAATTTAATCGCTTGGCCTGTAATGCTGCATGCTAATTTACAGTTCTTGCTTCGAAGGCTTTGCGATGTAAGATGCGCAGAAGAGGTCATCTAGAGCGGATTTGGTTATTAAATGAGGGAAATGCCTTCGCTCCCTGGATGCTGGGGTGTCGTCGAATTCCACTCTGGCAGCATCAATTTGAACTACTACTTTCTTCCTTGTAGGGAAAGCAGCATGGCGAGTTTGTGTGTGGAACCACATAACAGTAGGGCGACTTTCAATTTCAAGTCTTTGATCGAACCTGCAATCAGAGGAAGCGGGTTATTCATTTCCATGAAGAATAGTTAAAATTACTACCATGATTTACTTGATAAATCCGTTATAATATTAAAAACAATATTCCCACGTACTGTGTCGAGCAGTCAGCATAATGTTAATATTTCCTTAATAACCTAAAAATAACACGTTCAAGCGAACATTAGTTGAATAACGTTCGGTGATCCGGTTTTTGCTTTTTGTAGGTGAAAAATCGGTTAAATATTGTCTACTAAAATCTCACAGTAAGGTGAATACTAAACCAATGACGGAATTTTTTTATAACTGGGCAGATAGAACATTAGATACGCAATGTCCTGGCCGGCCTGTAGAAGTGTCAACTGACAAACACGCATCGACGACATTATTTGTTAAGAATGACGTATTACTGTTGAAGATATAACAAAAAATTAAATAAATTGATGACCTTATTCAGATTTTATTATATAAATTTAATCGTAACAACGTTCCAGCACGCTTTTTATGCCTTCTTCAGGTTTTTTCCTCCCAGTAGAGGAAAAATGTACGGAAAATTATACCCTAGTGAGGTGAAATCGAGACAAAATTTTAAAATAATGGAAACAAAAACTTACTACTACAGTGTCAAAACAAATAATTTCATCAGAAGTCCAACAATATGGTAGAGATCCGAGGCAATAATTAACATTTCAACTCCTCTGCGTACAAGTAATTATTGCCAGGTTAGGAATCTGGGAATTTCCAACCGCCCTACCAGTGGCATTGAAAATAAGCGCCGTATCTCAAATATTTAAGTAGCAAGAAGGAAAAAGGAATTTTTGAGATAACATTAGTAGTAAATGAACCCAGTTAAACTAAGACAATAAAATAGAAATTATATATAAAAAATTAAAACGCGTTATAAGTATGACAAGTTATTCGTGTCATTTTGTGAATTGAGTGTGTTCTTAGTGGTTCTAATGTGTATCATTTCGGATAAGTTCCGTTTGCTTCAATTTTGTTCAAAATCAAGAATTGATGATTGAGTTGTTACGATTAAATTTATATAATAAAGTCTGTATACGGTCATCAATTTAATTATATACAACAGACGTTAAATTTAAAACTTTTGAATATAGTCACTAGGCTCAAGGTGTGTGAAGACCCTTTTCTGAAGAAGATTTTTACTTTCGTTGAGTTCACTATTTTGAACCAGACTCCAAAGGATTTTGGGGGAAACTGACTCAGGCATAAAAAAAGAAATATTTGGGCCTCTTCGCTTGTGCGATATGCACCTCAATTTCTTGATTCCAGTTTAAATCACACCAAATGAGGTTCCAAATTTAGGAACGCAACGTCGTTTACGAACTGCTGGTAATAAAGGTTATATTAATTTTTGTGAATTATTGACTGTTTTACTATTTATTCAATTGTCGGGATGAAGGTAAGAAATAGTAAGATGTTTTTTTTGTAAAAATACACAGTTCCGCTTCTGGATCTATTTATATGTTTATGTACTGAATTGTTACGAACAGGTATCGTCAATCTAAAAACTTTTATGTGTTAGAATAAATAGTGTAGCATTCATTATTGGGCTTCCGGTAAAACATCCGTTAATAAGGACACGTTTTACATTGTTGTCTCGGCACAACGACTAGTTACTTAAATTGTTAGAAACGGACACTTTGATGGGACAAAACTTTTAATACCTCAGCAGTTAGAAAGAGTGCAACTTAATAAATTTTGAAATGTCAAGATAGAGCGTGCGAAGTAATTATGGAGAAGTTAGCTGGATGGAAGGAATGCCGAAGCCTCACATCTGCACTCAGGCCGTCGCCTTCGCAATGAAGCAGATGTATCATCAAATATAAGTTGGTATTTATAATTCCTATCAATTAAAATTAATAAATAATTTTTTAAAGTCATTGGTTGGACGTTGGAGTGCGGAGGACTTTTCAAGAAACTGTAAGATTATATCAGTCACCATATTTACTCCTGTCAAAAGGTGTCATTTATAAACTTATGCAATGTAATCCCAAAAGCTGTAGTGAAATTGGCCTACAAAATACTGTCATGACAGAGAATCAAATTTTGCGTATTAAATTAATGCTAGAGGAACACATTTGATTACGAGATTTATAATTTTAAATCTGCTGACGCACAAAATTTAAATTAATTTATTACAATGACAATCAGCGTTTAATTGTATTAATAAGTGATTTGTAGTTAAATCTCGGGAGCTGAGGAGCTGGTTGAAGTCTGAGAACGTTTCAATGGCTGTTACCGCCACTGATCGACTTCAACGTATTCGTATGGAAACTGTAGTTTTTGTTAACGGTAGTAAGTTTTTTCTATTTACTCCAATTTATTTACAATCTGTCTATTATTACAGACAATAAATACATTTTTTGTTAAACTTAATGCATACATAAAAAAGATGAGCAATTCTCTAAAATAAATTATGATATATCATTCTGTAGTTCTTAAAATGTGAGAAACATGGCTTGTAACCTTGTCTTTGTGCCTGTTGCTGAGATTAGTTATTTCTTGCCGGACTGAGGGTATGTTTAGGTCAGAATGTATGTCTTGTGTTGGGAACATACCAAGGCGCGTTTACTATTGCCCTGAGGACTTTGTTTTGGAACCTCTGTGTTATATCTAAGTTAGATGAACTTTCTGTTCCCCAGAGGGATAATCCATACGTCCAGATAGGCTTTATGATAGTTTTATATAACAGAAGATTATTTTCGATTAATAAAGGAGATTTTCTGCCCAGCATTTGGGTAAATTTTTGGCCAAATTGTTTCCTTCTGTTGGGAATTGTGGGCGCCAAGTTAATCTTCTATCCAGGTGTACCCCTAAATATAGTAGATTCTACTAAGAATTTTTTTGGATCGAATCCTCTTCCAACGCCAGGTCTGGTATCCTTTTCGGATCCGAAGGCCAATATGTCGGTTGCCTAGTTGATAGAAATATTCATTTGTTGCTTATTAAGTTAACAAAGTAAATTACGACCAGATACGGGGAAAGCTTTTATTTAGTTGAATCGACGTTTCGTCACCATACTTCGGACTTCTTATGTAATGTAAAATTTTGTTGTAAAAGATGCCAATTGTATAAGAATCTGAACTGACTGCGTATAAGGGCGGTCAAGCAACACAGCTGACATTGCTGTCGAATATGAGGTTATAGAAATCGCTAATTTTAATTCTCTCATTCAACATGCGGTTTAAGTTGTATTTCGGCCCGGCTGGAAATAATAAAATCAAGTTCCGCGCACATAACTTTCGATCACATTTTGTTGTGTATGTTCCTCGTGTCGTAGATAAACAATTACTAGGGTCGGGAAGGGGTGGAAATTTAAAACATTCATAAACAGCCGATGTTTGAGTCCAATAAAAAATATTTTTCGGGATTAATGTAATTGATAATGTTTCCTCAGATGATGTTTGTGTATGATCTCACCCCATACAGCATGGGAGGGGAGTAACCATATGCATGGAGATGGAGGGATTTCACATAAAAGTAACAAGAAAACTGTTGAGATTGCTGCTTCAACCGTTGTTATGGAACTCGCCGAGTTCAATTCTGTCATTCAACCTGAAAATCATCACCCCATGAGGAGCGTGGAAGTGGTGAAAGTTTTTACGATGAATTAAACCTACACTGATGTGTACTCCGGCGTTATGGGAATCGCTGAGTTCACTTCTGTCATTCAACATACAACTTAAATCATACTTCAGTCGTAGGTGAGGGTCAATAAGAGTGAAAGTCAATGGAACGGACTATACCTAGAATTATTTATAGGTAGGGCGTTATGGAATTCGTTTATTTTAATTTTTACATTCAAAATTCGGATTAATTTTAATTTTAGCGGTATTTTCAATTAAAGCAATTTTAATCCAACTTGTTGACATGTCACGGCACAGTTTGAATACAGAAGGGTGAAACAACCTTTAACATCTATAGGGGGTCGGGTGTATCTATTACTGTCTTACGCTTCTGGAACTAAATATTAACCCTGTCAGAATACCGGGCGTAATTTTGCCTTTCTTGAGGAGCTGTGAATATTTTCTCTGTCTCAAGGTACTGGTATTTTAATTTTTTTACTGTAATGCGACAATTTTTTCTCTTACAAAGAGTTTGCTTATTTGATTAGCGTACCGAAAGTAATTTTGTCTCTATTATTGTACAGGAAATATTCCCGCATCTATTAACGTTATGTAGAATTAAATGTATTTGCTTATTTGACTAAGTTATTGTGCTTAAATAGTTACCAGTAAATTTCTTTACTGTATATGGTAATGTGAATCATTACACCGATTGTTCCGAGGTGAACATTCCATTGTTAAGGTAGCGGGAGTAGAAAGGTAAAAACAGTTCATACATTGATGCTCTGGATTCCGGTTTAATCACAATCCCGGGCTAATTTAAATATTTACCCTGGTACATAAATAATGTAGTAAATGTTCGAGATGTTGCAATGCGACCAACGTGATGCGAACAGGTAGGAGGAAGAGAGAATATCAATCGTGTTATGACTGATAAATGGAAAAATTTATTTCTAGAGGAAACGTGACAGTGGTTTATTTAAGTACTTGACTTAGCATTTACGAGTATCGTGGATCCAGAAAAACAAGATGTACGATAAAATTATATAAAATCAGTCTGCGCACAATAATATCATTATTGCGATTCGAAAACTGACAATAATAGCAATCACGTTGTTCAGTGTAACATGGACGGCCGATAAGTAATTCACTTCAAAGTTCAGACAGATAAAACTGTAGAGTCTGAGATTGGGCGCATATTGTGAAAGTGCAGAAAATGTCGTTACTCTGCGACAATTTATCCATTATAACTACTGAAATTATGACGCTATTGCTAGTTAAGTTCCTAGTAATATGACACTGCGTAATTAACCTACCTTGGTATTACATAATTTGTTGTGAAAGACGAGCTGCTTGAACTACTTCCCTTTGATCGCATTTTACACTGTATATTTTTTTAAATATATGATTTATAGACTTAATTCTTTCACTCACAAAATTGAGAATTTCAATAATAATATTTAAGTCATAGTGGAAAAAAATGCCTTAAAATTATATTTACAAAGTTTGGTTAGTAGGCCTATAGGTCAAAAATTTTAAAAATTATCTGTGATCACAGATATTGCTTATGTATTATACTAGTTTGTTAAAGTCGTACTAATAAATATCAATTTTAATTTAATACTTGGGTCAGTCGAATATAAGCGGGATTATTTTTTTTTATCAAGAATAGTAGTTGAGTCGGAGGGCCCGGCCAATTTACCACGAATTCACTACCACTGCCATTGTTTCGTTCAGTCGACACTAGAGCAATGACTGAGCAAGAGGTTCCTCCTTCCATTGCGCAACGGATTATTATAAATTTTTGACGAAATTTTAACTCTATTCCGGGCACAATTCGGGGATGACACTCTCTCCAAAACCTGCGTGTACGAGTGGTACAACAGTTTTTTTGAATGCCGGGAAATGAAAAATCAGTCGCGATCGGCGTCCTCGAACTTCCATCACAGAAAACGACTTCCGTCGTTCAGTAAGGGAACTTTGGAGGAATACCGGAGCCTCACCGTTGACTAAACTGCTTCTTCAGTTGGTCAAAGTCACAGGAGTGCACATTCGGTTATCAGAAAGGAACTTGGCTTCATAAAGATCTCAGCGAGGTGGGTTCCTCGGCTACTTTCTACCGATCAGAAAAATGAACGTTTCGAGATTTGCCACAAGCTTTTGGCCCGTTATGCTGACGAAGGAGAAGGCTTGTTCAGTCACCTGTGACCGCCTCAATCGAAATAGGTGAGCAAAGAGTGGCGACCAAGACATGAGGCTGCACCAATACAGACCAAAACGCGATTTTCTGCAGAGAAAGTTTTTGCCACCGTGTTTTGGGATTTCAAATGCATTCTTTTTCTTGAGTTCCTTCACGATCGCCGAACAGTGAACTCTGAATATTACTCTCAGCTGCTGAACAAAACAAAAGCAGCATATCGAAGCAAAAGATGGCGTTTCTCAATCAGAAGCATTAACCTCCTTCACGACAATGCAAGGTTTCACACGGCGAGCATAACTCAGACCAAATTGGAAAAAAATTCACTGGAATCAGCTATAACATCTACCATACAGCCCACATTTGTCATCGTGTGGCTACCATCTGTTAAGACCGTTCAAGAAAGCTCTAGGAGGTCAAAGGTTCAATAGCGATGAAGAGGTTGCACTCTTAGTGCTCAATTGGTTAAAGACTCAACCTTCAGCTTTTTATGACATGACTTTCAGTACAAGGAAACTATTTAGAAAAATAAAATAATATGTTTTGAAATTCTATGAAAAATGATTTAAAAAAATATTTAAGATTATATTTTACGGAACGCCGTAGTTATTTTTGTTGAATTTTTTACAATTATGCACACAAAAAACCAAAAAGCCCAGTATCTTTGGAACAATTATCTTTTAAAATTTTAAGTACTAATTGGGTCATTAATTTGAGATTTTCCTTTGTAGCCGAAATAATGTTAGTTCAGACTGTAATCAAGATTTTAAGTATACGTATGACCATTGCTTGTCTACGGCCCTTTTCCTATGAATCACGTTCCATTATAAACTCACAACACTCGGTGCCTTTAAATAATTACTGCCAAGGCTTTGTAAAACCGCTACAAGAATCATGCTTGGCTTGGCTCCAAAAGAAATGTAAAGCGTTTGAAGATTTCACGGTGAAAGTGCAATTAGACGCAGCTTATAGGGATATCAAAGAAACATTCGGAGAGAGGAAAAAATATTAGCAAGAACATTAGGAGAGCGGATAAAGAAGAAAAGGCAGAAAGAGTGACGGAATATCTGTAGAAGAGCTGTATTACTGTGGAAATATAGATCAGTCAGTGATGATGAAGAAAAGAAGGTGGATGATGAGTTGAGGGAGAAAATTTTAAGGTTGGAGTTTGACAGGGCACTGATAGATCTGGGCAATGGTAAAGCGGCAGGAATTGATAATATTCCAGCGGAGTTGATAAGATCATCGGGCGAAGAAGCAATATCATGGCTGTTCAGGATAGTTTGGGAAATCTACAAAACAAGTAGAATACCTTTTAGGAAAAACATAATTATACCCATACCTAAGAAGACTGAGGCTGTTAGATGCGAACAGCACACGACAATTAGTATTTCATAGTGCAAAATATTAACAAAAATAGTATATAGGTAGATATTAGCCAAATAGAATTTGAGTTAGAACATCATTTTGGTTTTAGGAAGAGTGTCTAATTTTAGAATACAAAATAAGAAAAAACAGGCCTACGTTCATGGCATTTGTAGATTTAGAAAAAGCCTCTGATAATAAAAAGCATCCAGTTAATAATTACCTTTAAACGAGGAACTGAAATAATTTTTGCGAACCATTTCTATTTCTTGACTTAATATAGGGAAAGAGATTTATGTTTATGTTCTGGAATATTATTAATTCAAAATAAAATGATAGTGTGCACTATTAATAACATAAATTGATTAATTTGTTTCTTTTAGCACTGGCTAAAGGGGAATTATAATCTCAAAATGTATACGTCAGGACCGGGCTCATTTTTCCTTCATTCTACACAAGATAACAAACTGTGACGTCACTAGTTGTGCACCAACTTAGAGGCGTATATGTGGGGGTTATAGCTCCACCAGGTTCGGTTGTCAATCTGTTTATCTTTAACACTTTAGTAAAATGTTTTCATTTCAGTATAAAGTTTAAGACTTGTTCTTACTTATACTATAAGCATATTATTCTGCTATTTTCTGACCTCCACTTTACCTATGAATAATATGACCCTAATACGGCTCTAAGTAATTCTCTATTCATTAGTTTCTATAAGTAGATCACTCACCTTTACTGAGAATTGCAGGTGTGATTGACATTCATTTGATTAATTAAATATGAACGATGAAATATAATACTACTTCAACTGTATATATCAATAAAATATACCTTTCACTTAAATTTGATTTACTTTTATGATTTGAAGGGCAGGTTCACTTAAAAATAAGAAACGTACACAGTTACATCCTACAATTCAGAGTTTGAATCAAAATCTCTATACGACTGCGACACAACCTTTCCTTTGCAATATTTTTTGTCACAGATTTTCTCTGGCGTTTCTGAAGATTCGCTGCTGAACAAGTGGATAAATTCTTCTTCGTTCTCTTCTATTATCTGTTGACAATAGTACTCGAGGCTTCTGTTAAGATCGGAATCCGTTACAAAATCTATTTCGCTTGTTTTCGGGTTTAGAAATCCGTTCTCTCCTATGAATTTTAGGATTGTTGGTTCTCCAGTCTCTTTATATCTTCCGCGTGCGTAATTGTCCATTTCCTTACACACATTCTCAAAGATTTCTGTTAGATGAACTTGTGAACGAACGTAAGGTATATTGACTTCATTCCTGTTCTTGTCTAAACTATATCCACCTACCTCAATTTTCCGTCGAGGATCTTCTGTCGCTATTTTATTTGTTATTTCGTTAACAGCATTTTTACACACTAGACACATGTATACTTCGCGCTCATAAGAAGCACGTACTATGGACACATAAAAGGGCAACAAAAGAATAGTGAAGTCTAGCTTCATTGTTAAATGATTTGAAACCAAGTAAACTGAGTTTGTTTTCTCTATAGGCTTCGGCTTTAAGAAAGATAATTGCTAAATAAGACGAAATTTGTTTTGAGGTTAGTCAGAGTTTCACACAGAATAATTATTCTTGTTCTTGTTTTTCGATTTATCGAACTTGTACTATATTTATACTGTAGATACCAATAGTATGTTTAATAATGTGTGTAAAAAGGTCGTATAATACATTGAAAACGTTCTGAAACTTACCATCTATATTGATAATAGCAACAATGTGATAGGAAAAAAATCGGAAAAGGATCATTACTTTCCGATAGATTGACAACACTTAATATTGGCTTCAATCATAAGAAGTCTCAGGTTCCTGCAACGGAATCAGCATTTCTACGTCTTTTAAAGCTTTCAAGTAAAAATTAATGGCAACCACACAATTTGATAACAAAAAAGTTATAATTTAATAATCTTAATATGGCATTTATTCTTCTTCTTCTTCTATGGGGCTACAGACAGAAGTCGAGACTTTACGTCCAGCATTTATCCTCTCCGTGACCTTCAATTCAAAGCAGCTGTCCTCCAGTTTTTTAGTCCCTTAACTCCCTTTTGTACCTTTCCACATGTTTTCCCACTGTTCTTTAACCACCAATTTCACTATATTTATATTCGAAATGGTGTTCAATTCTTTCCTATCAGTTGAATGTTCTATCCATTGTAATATTTTCAGTAATTATTTTTGATATACATGGTTCATTAAACAGTTCATATATTTATTTGTTGTACCAGGATCTCCATCTTCAATTATTATTATTTTTCTAGGGAGACAGGCTACTTGAGGATGATCTAATAAAAGACAACTCCCCTTTAATGACTTAGGAAGGGGATTTGAAAGGAAGGACATGGAAGGTAGAGGATGTCGATCAATGGTTACCTAGTCATATGACAGATGTACAGGGCAAAGCCTTTAAAACCTGCATCAGACTCTTTGTCTCATAAGCCTATGGAAGGTTGTTGTATTATCTACTATTTCCAATTAAAGATAGAACTTATCTCTGATTTCTTCATCTGTGTGTGCATGTACATTAATTATTGTCATGTTAAAAATAATAAAGGCATAGTAGCCACAATAACAGATAGTATTAGCTTTCATGGCCACAATGCCATCTTGTTCCTTGTATGGCAGATAATTTTTATGTTGTATTTAACTATGTGTTCTAGAAGTAATTTTGTTTTTCATGATTTATTCTATTTATCAAAATATAAGGGTACATTTTCCTGAGTCATCTTCAATAATGTGTTAATTTCTGAGGCTCATCAACTGTTTTTTATGAGTTATTGTTGTTGGCTATATGCTCAACGCTCAACCCATTTTTCACTCAAGGCTTTTCTGGAAAAGCCGGCCCTACTAGTAGCTATGCTACCAATGATATCATGCTTGAGATCATTAAAATACACAAAACCCACAACTACAATAAAGTGAAGATACCATAGGGAGAAAATGTCACTTATCAACTGATTAAAGATCAAATTATTGCTGCTTTAATTACTGTAAACAATAAGTGAATTTTGGAATCATTCAACATCTTTGGTATTTTTCAAAATGTCACATAAGCTTCATTCAGTTGCATGTATTTCAGTAGATAAAATGTTGTGACCCCAAATATATATAGACCTATAGTTTAAAATTGTTCATTAGCTGAACATAAGCAGTAAATTATGCTTGTTATAATACTGCTTATTAAGTATTTATAAAATAATCAAGAAAATTTATATAGCTACAAATTCTCTATCCAATTACTGCAAATAATTTTTGTTCAATTAAATTGTTATAATTTATTTTAAGTAGAGTGGCACTGTACCGATCTCCTGTCTAGTGGCTTAGTGTCGCTGCCTCATGACATCGACGTACTGGGCTCTAATCCTGGCATGGGTTTGGATGTTTGGGTCATCATGGTCATGCAGACCTGGATTAAGACTGGTGGAGAATCGTTGATTCGGAATGTGTCATGTAAGATGACAGTCTGAAGTCGACATGGTAGGACAAGGCCCTCAATGGGCTGTAGAACCAAGGAAGAAGTGTAACACTGTCTTCAACATTAAGTAATGTTGGTAGTCTACAACCATAAAAATAGAAATAAAATACAGGGCATGCTGTATTAATGATGTGTTTATCAAATGTTATGTGGAGTTTCAATATTTATACATAATAAATTTAGTTTATTATAAAATTCAGGACTATTAGTTTCAAGAGATGATCAGATTGTCAAATAATAATTCTACTGGTATGAATTTTACAGAAAATATTTGAGGCTAGTTAATGGTAGTGGTTACACAATTTACCAAATGGGAAACTCATTTATAGCTTTAATAATTGTAGTTTAGTACTATACCATTTGGTTGTGGAGAGAATCCTGTGGAGCAAAGCAGTCTTATTAAACTTCTGTTCTACACTTTCTCTTCATTCACTTCAGTTTTATAGCAAACTTGTAATAATTTATAAATCAAGACATTTGACACAAACATAATAAATAGGTCAAGTAGAAAATTAAAGTAAACATAGTGAAAATATTTTCTTGTTTGAATTCTTGTATTTATTATTTTAGTGCCATCGCCCCATCTTCTCCCACAAAATTTGTTATCATAGAGAGTGCTGTCTAAAATATATTAAATCAAAACAAGATAAATGGCTCCTATTGAAAGATTTGATTTGTAGATAAAAGGACTGGTGAAAAGCAAGTCTTTGTTAATAATTTGCAATGATATTTACAAATGAAAGTAAATTAAGAGATGAATAATTTTATAAATTTAAACATGTCAATTATATTTGTAAGAAGAATGGTACATTGATGATTCATTTTTTGATTGTACTATATGTACTTTTAAAGGATGTCGTATATTAACATTAATAACAACTTTGTTAAGAAGTTACATGTGGGTCATTAATTCTTGTGCTAACACATACTTGATATGTGTTTATGTCCTGACAATGACAATTAAAGTGAAATTACTGTAATTTCACACATTTAATTCCATACTGTGGGACTACTTTGAAATTTTACATGTAGGAAGAATATAATACTTTAAATAATCTTGAAATCTTGAAATTACTGGTATATAATTGTGTAATAGAGTATTATTAAGGGAGAGATTGTAAGTAACACCAGATATTACTCATATTTATTACTAGTATATAATTGTATAATAGAGTACCAGATATTACTCATATTTATTACTAGTATATAATTGTATAATAGAGTATTATTAAGGCAGAGATTGTAAGTTAAATATAACACCAGATATTACTCAGATTTATAGAGCAAATAAGCTAGCACTGGCACAAATTACTCACATCATTAATTCTCAATAATACTATTAAAACAGCCTTCTATAACTCAAAGGTTATAATGTTATTCATGACTTTATTTTCTCAAATCAACATTTACCTTTTTCCATAATATTTTTATTCTGGCACTCATCATTGTCTTCACTTAATTACCTATTTGTTCAACATACATGCTTTTATTTTATCTTTTGAAATGACATTTTTCTGAGAGCTACAATAACAATATGAATTATGACTGCATGTTCTTAAATAACACATAAATTCTTAAACATTCATTATTATGCATGCAAAATATTAACGAAAATAGTACATAGGAGGGTGGAACAACAAATAGAATGTCAGTTTGTTTTAGAAAGACAAGAGAATAAATATTGACTTTGTGTCTAATTTAAAAGACAGGATAAGAGAAAACAGACCTACATTCATGGCATTTTTAGAGTTTTTGATAATGTGAACTGGAACACACTATTAAGGATTTTGAAGAGGACAGGAATAAAATATCGAGAAAGAGGAGTTATCCATAATTTCTACTGAAGGCAGTCAGCAGTAATGAGAATTGAAGGGTAAGAAATAAAAAGCAGAAATCAAGAAATGAGTAAGGCAAGGATGCAGTCTGTCACCCATGCTGTTTAACTTATATATAGAACATGCAATGAAGAAAGTTAAAAAAGAATGTGGAAAGGAAACCATATTCCAAGGAGAAGAAATAAAAACCCTAAGGTTTGTAGATGATATTCTGGTATTAGGGAAGTCAGAAGAAGACTTGGAAATCATAATAAATGGCATGAATTTGATCATGGAGGAACAGTACAACATGAGGATTAATAGACAGAAAACCAAGGTAATGCAGTGTAATATGGGAAACAGTGGAATAACATAGGGTGTTAGATTGGTAAGGGATATTTTGAAGGAGGTTAAGGAATTCTGCTACTTGGCAGCATTACTATAGTAGACATCAAGAGTATGTCAGTACAGGCAAGGGAAGCTTACACACAAAAAGAAAAATTTACTTAAGGGTAATTAAGAATGAATATTTGGAAATCATTGCTAAAAATGTTTGTATGGAGTGTGGCATTATATGGGTGAGAAACGTGGACAGTAGTAGTTGCAGAAAGGAAAAGAATCCTTTGAAATGTGGTGTTATAGGTGAATGCTGAAAATCAGATGGGTGGATAGAATCACTAACAAAGAAGTTCTAAAGAGAATAGGGGAAGAGTGAGCATAATGGAGGACATTGTCCAAGAGTAGGGATAGATTAAAGGCCACATTTTAAGACATGAGGGTCTCCAGTCTTTGGACAAAATTCCACAACAACGAACAACCATGTATGCTCACTCATTTCTATAGTACATCTATGTGATATATTTAAAAATTTATTGTATTGCTTTTTATAGTTAAAAAGATTTTAAACAAACTTATACTAGCTGCTGACCCAGTTCACAAAAATTCTCAAGTTCTTAGTTCTTGGCCAGACAGTATGAATTATAAATTTGGTACATAATTAAATTTACACAATAAAATTATTTTCTATTAATAACCTTTAGAACTTCCAAATAGTTAATAAAAGCAGCATCTCAATATTGAACTTGTCTTGATGGATACTCAGGTATCTCAGTTCTCATTTTCATTTACTACCTTACCAATAAAATACTTTTAATTGTAAGTACCTACAACGTACCAAGTTTATTTATTTTTATTCAACTATGTATATTTAATTATATAATTGTTTGTAAAAAGTAATGAGGATGTTTCTAATGGTGGGGAGTAAAAGATATTGAGATTAAATTATTCCATTTCTGACTTTTGGCCATTCTTTATATTTTATTAAATGTTCCATAATATATACTTCATGTTCTAAGAAAATGCAAGATAGTAAGACAATACATCAGTGCATAGTCAATTTTAAGAATAAATTTATTCATTATTTCTTATTGACTAAAGCATTTTTCATTTTATTCATCACACTCAGAGAAGCTCAGATATTTTAGAATGCAATTTAGCTTGCATTCGAAATATTTCTGGTGGCAATGATAATCTATTTCAGTATTAACATCATTATTCATTCATATTATATCATATACACTATTTTCTTTTTTTCTAGTTAGTGGGCAACCTGTTCCTATAAACCAAACCCACAGATAAGTAGGTTTAACGATACCACAATTCCTTTATTATTGGAATTTTAATAAATTGTTTCTAAATTTCTTCTATATGCATCTCAAAAATTATATATAATCTTATTTACCTGAATTTGTCTCTACTTTTTGCTAATTCCTTTGTCCTCCAATTTTTATACCCATTTTGTTATATTCCTGTAAATCCTTGTAGCCAGTTTTTAAGATGAAGTCAATGTGCATGTTAGACATCAGTGGAAACTTTTCTAATTCAAAAGTCAAAGTTAACTTTGAACATAATGTAACAATATGTTCTTCATTGTCAATTTTTTTTTGCAATACCACAAAATATTCATTACTAATATTTCATAGTATAGTCTAATATTGGTTTCACAGGGAATATATTGGCTTTTCTGTCAAACACTAATATACAAACCCCATCTGAAGTGCAGAGAGTTATTATTTTTATTTAAATGTATTTTAATTACCCACTCAAAAGTTTTTTTGAGAACTTCATCGAGAGATATTGAGCAATTATTACTAATATGATCTGTGATGTCTGTCTTAATAAGTAGAATTGCAGTTGCATACTTAGCTGGTAAAGAATGTGATTACAAATGCAATTTAGATTTGTACTAATGGCACCTATTAACATTTGATCATATGATTACAGAACCAGATGTATAGTGCAGTGTTGTTTCTTCTTTAATGCTTTGATATATTTTTAATATCACATAGTTTTCTAATTCAAAAGTGTGGTGATTAGCACATTAGTGGAATCAATTACATGTACACACACATTTTTAATTCCAAACTAAAGGTAAAAGATAACTAAGTTTATTTGTATATTTAAATTTTTAATTTATAATCTGCAGTGGTCACAATATAATGCAATAAGTAATTTGTATACATATATGCCTTAGAAACGTGAGTAGGGTAATCTTCCAATGATGATTCCCTAGAAGTTCAATGGTGTATTTTGTTTGACTAGTTTCTGTCTTGCTTCTCCTGCGTCAAATATGTAGACCATGATCTTCTCTGTGTTCCAGGAGGATAGATTATTTGGGGTTATTAGCCTATTTTGGTGTCCTTCCATTCGTTCAAAGTAGTGTGTCATTAAGTCTTTTGATATCCTCAGTGATGAATGGGATTTTGAGATTGTTGAGTAATGTGGAATTAGAAACAAACCATTGGTGATTGTGCCGGGTATTTTTTACTGTATCCATTGAATTATTTTTTGATTCAATGGCTTGGTGCATCCCTACAATTCTATACTGTAAGCCTATATGGGCTTAATGATGCATTCGCATAATAAAATTTTATTGTCTAAAGATAATTTTGATTTTCTTCCCATTAACCAAGGCACTTCCCTTAATTTTAGATTTATTTGCTGCAGGTTTTTGGACATGTTTTTAAAGGTCATTTTTTGGCCTAGATGTAAACCCAAATACTTTTCTTCATTCTTTATTAGAGTTTGAATGTTATTTAAGTAGACCGATGGGCACACTATATGGCTTGTGGTGAATGCAATTTGTATTTGATCTCGTTTATCTTGATTTTCCATTTCTTGGTCCAGTTAAGTAATAGGACCAGGTGGTTTTGAGTTTTTGTGTTGCAACTACCGGGTCAGCATTTACAGATAATAAGGCTGAATCGTCTGCAAATGTTGCAGTAGAAATATTGTTTGTAGTTGTTAGATCTGGTAGACCAGATAGAGAAAAGGGCCCAACACACTACCCTGAGGTACCCTGATTGTACGGGTTGGGAATTAGAGTAGCTAGAGTTGAATTTTACTTAGAAGAATCGATCTGTCAAGTATGATCTCAGCAGGTGGTAGTATGAATTAGGGATGGTTTTTTTGATCTTGTATAGGAGTCCTTTGTGTCAGACCTTATCAAAAGCCTGGGCGACATCTGGGAAGACGGCGTGCAAAATTTCTTTTCTTCAGGGCCTTTTTTGATGCTATTTATGATTCTACATAACTGCTGTATTGTCGAATGCTTTTCACGGAAGCCGAATTTGAGGTCCGGTATAATTGATGATAGTTCCAAGTCTGTTTTAATTCATTTTATTAGGAGTCTTTCTAAGATTTTTGACGCTCGGAAGGAAATTGACTGGTCTATATGAGCTTGTTTTGTACTGGTCTTCTTGGTTTGGGGATCATGATGATTTGGGCACGTTTCCAGCTGGTAGGATAGTATGACAGCCTCAACTACTATTATATATGATTGTTACCACTGTTTTTCTTCCAAGTTCCTTGAGTATTTTTCCAGCAAGTAGATCATGTCCTGGTGATTTCTTCAGTCGTTTCCTGGGGTGAGAAAGCTTTAACTGGCCGTGATATTTGGCAAGGTGCGTTTAGGAAATCCTCGATGCCTTAACCGTTGTTGTAACTTAAGATTTTGTTTCGTGAATTGTCGTAGTTTTGTTTAAAGTTCAGCTCTAATCACTGGAGGCGCCAGTGAGACTATCCGCTCCTCGTTGACTCCCCGTCAAGATGAACTGGCTGCATGGGACGTGCCTTGGGTCGAAAATTATCGGAATTTCTACCAAAATTTTACATCTCCTCAGAACTCCAGATTTGAACTATGTTTTCTCTAGAGTCCCTCAATTTATGAACCTCTCTGCCAAAACTAATTTCTATATCACCTCGTATGGATGTGAATTCTCCTCCTCCCTTTTCTAGTAGACAATCATCTACAATTTCAAATAGCTTCTACTCGTTGGAATTTACAAAATTACAGCCAGTAGGAAAACTTTTAGATGTGAAGAAGTGTCTTCGCACATATTTTGCGTTCGTTATGTATTAAAGGGGTGTAATTTGTAAAAGGAACGTCGTTAACATTGATAATTTATATAGAGTATCATTTGTCCTGCTTATTCTGGGTAAATGTTCTACAAACACAAACTATTTTTCTATTTTAGCGCAAGGATGTATTGATGCAAATTATATAAGTTTGTCAGTTGGTGGATACGGCAAAACAATGAGTGCCTCACAGAAACTTGACTTATTAAAATCACAGCTGTAGTAGCCGCTCAGACTAAATATCGAGTTAAAGAGTTCTTCCGACATGAACATCTCCTTGGTTACATTATCGTTGCTCTGCTCTCATCGCTGCTGTAGCTCCAACATAAACACACCCGATTAAAGTAGAATATCGTTCCGCCCCGTCCGTTTCAACCCTCCCGCAAGTTATAGGTCAATCCTGTTCACCGATTTCACCTAATACGTAACTTATATACAGCTAGATACTTGATGAATATAGTCCATTAAAGAGTTAGAATCTTGCAGCTTACCTTCCGTCAAAATTATGTAAAAATTATTAATTCATTCGCAGTGTGTATTGTAACGGTCAACACACATCTGTTCGGGCTTTTGGCGGTGCGGAATCAAAAGAACGGGAGACAGCATTTGAGCCAGGGGCAATTAATCCCAGACTCAACGTCGCGCCTTGGGTGTTCCCAATTTTGGTGAGAATTGGCGTCGGGTGGCGTGTTTTCCCCAAGTGTAACTACCCATGAATGTGATTGGTCAATATCCATCCCTGCCACCTGCGTAATATTAACCAAAGAAGTGGGGAATAGATTTTAAAAAGGACTGGCAGCGAGAGATTTAGACACATTGAGAGCTGATATTAGAAAAGATCGATTTTTGAACGAGATTTACACAGATTTTCTTGGAGAGGAGATTTTGGACAGAATTTTAGAGTCTGTGAGAAATTCCGCTTGGAGCTAGCCTACGCCAATCTTCTCACTCATGACTGTGGTTCAAATTGTGGCAAGGGAGATTTTGAAATGCTTCCTGAAACAGGAAGAATAGGAGGTCGGCAGCTGCGATCTGAAGAGAGGACGAGCCAATTAGGAGGAAGAAGCTGGAACCTGCATTAAGCTGACACGGTAAATTACACCTGTAACCCCTTTTGCTGATTTCCTGTACTGCCAGGTCCGAGTGGATTAGTGTAAAATATTTATGCTCTATGAGAAGGCCTATAAATGCGACCCTGTGGTTAGAGTTAGAATTGTTTAAGTTTATGTAATTAATTGGTATCATGTTTGTAAATATATAAATAGTTGTAATTGACGAAAGAAGTGCCGGCATAAAAATCAAAATTGTAATTATTATTGTAAAAATGTTTTGCGATCAAGTAAATTATTGTTTTTCTTTTATATTATAAAAACTCGTTCTTAATATATCAATATTCCAATTAAATGATATAATTACTCCCTATATTCATTATAGTATGTAGTCTGTTAACCAAAAATATATTATCAAGACTTGGTCTAGACGGCTAACGGGAATTCTTCCTCGATCGGTTACATCGTTCTACCACTATTCACTAGACTCTAGCACGATCTACTAAAGAAAAAGCGTATTCCTTTCTACCCCAGTTCACTATGTGTGAAAAAGGAGTGACTCGTCGAAAAGCCGTTAATCATTTCATCCAAATTTTACAGATTGGCTTTATCTTCACTAGGGTTTACATTGTACTTGTGAGTGAGAAGTGGGAGCGTGGGGCGTGGCCGCAGATAAGAGGATGCGCCAGCTCAGCCAATCGCAAAGCTCGGAACACGGCCAATCCTCCCGCAATAAGACACCGTCTTATTACATGCTCTTCAACTTCAACTGCTATTTGTAGCACACGTGATGAATCAACATTACAGCTATTCAATAAGAAAACAATCATTCCGGGTTTGAATACAAGTTTCTTTTTTTTCTCCCTGAGCTCACTCGTGGTGCACATCTTTGGAAATGCTTATGCGGAGACGTAAAAAAAGTGGGGCAAATAGTCTCGTGGAAGAAACATTTGGGAACTCTCCGTAGACTTCGAAAGACTGTTGTGGGGACCGCCGCAGTGCTCCCAAACGCCATAATCGTGACCAGAACCTTCAAAATCAATATTTCAGTTTTGGCATTCTTGATACCGAAAAGACGTTGATATATTTACCGTTACAAACTACTTTTTTTCTGTCAGGTACACATACATTTACAAATCTTTTTTATCCTGAACGTGGAGCGTTTCCAAACGGCACCTCGCTCCCAGGGCAACTAAACATAAAATTCAATCACATTGCATTTCCTAGTGTTATTAGAGGTTTTAGTTTCAACAAATGGAGTGAATGACTAATAGTTAAACTTTGTAAATAAAATGTAATAAAGTAATTAAATTAATCTGACTTATCATAATAATAAAACACAAAGAATGACCAAAAGTCAGAAATGGGAAAATTTATTTGAATGAAAACGTTTCGTTCCCCAACTTTCGGGACCTCCGCGGTTCATTTTACAAATTTTATATATTAAATATACATAGTTGAATATAAATAAATAAACTTGGTATATTCAAAGCCTGTGGTTCTTTAAATATAGATGTTTAATTATCACTGACTGTTCACCTATTGGTTGTTTAAACTTTGATAAACGTTCTTTAATTCTTTTTTTAAATTTTCGCTTAGTCTTAGTCGAAACACTGTATTTTATAGACAGCATTATGCTTATCAAAATTATTTTTCAGCCTTTACAAATTTTCACAAAATTTAAATTATGCTGATCAAAATTATTCATACAACCTGTGCAAATTTTCACAAAATTGAAATGATTAAAAGATCAAAATATTACCATAACACCGTAATTGCCAAACAAATTAATTATATGGTTAAAATGAGTTATGTGGTAAAAAATGAAGCCCATAGATTTTTTACTATTAATAGTTGATGATGAATTATTTTAATAAGTTAAAGAATTTAATCTACTTGTAACATATTTATTAGAAAAACAATATTGAGTATAAAATTCAGCGTTTAGACTGCAAAGATTGTTACCTTGATCAGACCGAGCGCAATATGCAAACAAGAATTAAAGAACATTTATCAAAATTAAACCAATCAATAGATTATCAATCTGTGATAACTAAATATGTATATTTAAAAAACCACAGGATTGATTTGAAAATACCAAATTTATTTATTAACTACTCACCTTTTCAATTTCCTTCCTATGCGATTAAAGGTCAGTTGCCTGTTTCAGGAACATCCACATGTAGCCTGTTAAACAAAAAAATCATTGAAGTGTTTGCCACACGTTAAATTCATAGCTATGATTCAGTAATGTAATAACAATAAGCGGAAACAGGGATATGGAAATACAAAAAAAACGGTAATGCTATGTGACGTTTATTTTGAAAAACGAATGAATTATGTATCCAAAGGTAGTATAGACGAAATATTGACTAAAATATTTAACATTTTTTACAAGTATTAATTGCGATTTTTAAATGGATGCTCGTAAATATGAATAATATTGATTAGCGATATCCCGTCTATTTATATGCGTTGTTTTATGTGCCAACTACGGTACATAGATTTTTGTCTCATAACGCAAAAATAACTCAAATATCATTAATCTCAATTGGTCAAATGTACATAACTTGTCGATTCACAGGGCAAATATATCAAACATAACATTTTTGAATTGGGAAAATGTCTGAATAAGCCCAAGAATCGTGTAATAAATTCATAAGGCGTCGAAATCCAGTCCTGTTAAAAATATAGAATACTTTTGTTTCCAGATTTTTATATCGTCATATCCGCTAATATCAAAGCTACAGAAACTGCCGTTGGAACAAATAAAAATATTTAGCATTCAAAGTAATTGAATTGCTAAAATAGCCCAGGTGTGAAGATTAAGATTTGTACATTTCACCCCTGCAAAGTAGTGGTAGCAAATCTGAACATAACTATGTTAAGGCTGTATGTAATCCCCGTATTTACGTTAATTTTAATTTATTAGCACTGAAAAGTATTCAATAAAACATTTATTGTGTTTACACTCCAACTAATCTTATTTAACCTTGCAAAACTGCCTACTCTGCTCTGCCGTATCCTTATCGGCAGTGACGGTTGTTAGTAAAGGTAAAAATCAGGAATAGATTTCTTTTGGTATAGTCTTCTCGCTATTCATGGCCTTAGGACAAATGGGCGTCGAACAATAAATATTCTGAGAAGCATTTCAAAAACAAATAGTTTCTACGTAAATGCAATCGGAAGAGCACGTTTTTGCCGGATGTGACCTCATGTTTTTTTTTACTTGACTCCGATTCTCAAATTACCTCTTCGCTGCTTTAGAAGAAGGGATGAATGAGCTTAAAGACATACCAGACGGTAACAACAGCCATTTATCGTTGATATCATGACATCATCATCAAGACAACAGACGTTTTTGATTTGTAGAATTCCTAATCGACACCCAAGAACACCGTCTTTGATAATATTGACTATG
Source organism: Eucriotettix oculatus (assembly GCA_034510155.1). Classification (NCBI taxonomy): domain Eukaryota; kingdom Metazoa; phylum Arthropoda; class Insecta; order Orthoptera; family Tetrigidae; genus Eucriotettix; species Eucriotettix oculatus. The sequence continues at coordinate 41,689,985 of CM067379.1, forward strand.
GTTGAGATGTCGCACTGTCTTTAACGTGCTAATAGTGATTATTTCTTTGTTAATCCATTGTCTTATGTATGTCGTGTTATTTGTATTTAATTCTTTGATGTAAATCGAGAACACTAATCTTATTTATCAGTCCAAGATTAATTTCTAGTTTTAAATTTTACATAGTGAGAGCTTTCGACTCTGTGGTTGTAATTATTCTAAGAGAACACCTGTTAATGAGGGTAAAACTAAGGGCCTGTACCGAGGTTATGATAGCCGGACTGAGAAGCGTGTTTGGCCTTAGGTTTTCCTAAACCGCTTATCCAAGTAGCGTGGCTTTTTTTGTGTTTATCGCTGTTCGTCCCAAATAATGATTCTTTTGATCTTTTGAAAATTTAGGAATTTTCCTCCCCTACCAAAAAGGTCCCGGTCAGTCATCTTCTCTGCGACTTTATATTTGACCAACATAATTTCCTGTACCATACCACCCACTGCCTTCGAATTTTGGTGTATTGTAGCCCTCTACCCGGAGAAGGTATTATATATATTAATATAGTGCATTTTTAATTTTCTTGTAATTTTTATACGACTGTGACAACAATTATCAGACTTCGATGTACGTAAAATTTGTAATTGAATCTGTCAGTCTTTTGTAGATTTAGATTCCTTCCTTTTGCCATTGAGACCAAAAAGGGCCCTACCCTAAAGAGTTCGATTTAAGTAAGGATACTGTTTAATTAGTCAACAATAATGCAAAATGTTGTAGAGAATTGCGACTCTGGCGCTCGATGTGTTTTTTTATGTAACTAACTCATTAGGCACGGGCCGTACATACTCAATTTTCCTTTTCGTAGATATGTATATGTAACTATACATAAGTTTATATTCCTTCCTTCCGCCTATTCAGGCCATAAAACAAGATAAATTATGGCCTCACATAACCTGCCAAGAGAGATGTTTATCAACTGCCGGCGAGCTCACGTGTTGCGGCGGCGGCGACGACGACGTTCGTGAGAAACAATTAAAAAGTATCATAACTTAAATAAAATGTTAGTTACATTTCACCGTTATTTCACATTTGACAGGGTAAATACATTATTTCAGACCGGATAGAATATAGGAAAGTTGGGGCAGAACGGGGTATACTATTTTTTTTTATTACTGGATAGTGCTGGAGGTTAGTAAATTGGGATGGAGCATTGTAACTGGTCAAGAAAGAAGTCCTGGCAGCTGACTTAACCAAGTTTTGCCTCTACCTTGCGAATGAACTCTTGTTCTGGCGACTTACGTCTATGCCTATAATTTTTAACAGCATTCCCCCAGAAGATAATTCACAAAACTCCTCACTCTTAACTCTTTAGTAATATATATTCGTAAACTAGATGTCTAGCATATAAGTTATGTATGAGGTTTAAATCTACTTGTATTAAGGCTCGGTGGAAAATCTTAAACTGAAAGTAGCTTGCGGGGATTAACGGGATACTACTGTATAAGGTAAAATGTAATGTGCTCCTCACGAAAAAAAGGGTAAACTGGCAGACTCACCTTATAAGAATGAGTTCCAGGATGTTGTACCCAAAAAGGATAAATTAAGAAGAAAATAAACGTAAAAAAGGGGAAAATATTAGCTAAGACTGTGCAGTTCAAAAATAGTTTTGCGTAATGAAAAATAGATAAAGCGATAATAAACCGTACGCTAAATAAGTATATGAATTAAAAACAAAAGGTGTAAACATTTTTCTTAAATTAAATTAATTTTTATTGCAATAATTGTATATACAAAACGTGCTATCCCGTTTTGCCCAGGGAAGTGGGGCAGAACAGGAAATTTGTAAGTTCCTTTTAAAAAATTCGCCAAAAATCTAAATTCACTGTTTTAAGTTATATTGATATTATATTAAGTAAAGAATAGAATAAACTAATGTTTGATACTTATATTTTATTTTTTGATTTATTGACAAACTTTATGTGTTAAATGTACAATATAGTTATTTGTTGATATATGCTTTGATAGTCGCCTGACACATGAGATGTGGAAACTGGTCATTAGCATACGCTGGCAAAGAATCGCGTTTTCAGGGATAGTGTGTATTGTAATGGAAAACAAATTGCAGAATTTTCGCTGAATATGAATAGATGACTATTTGTATGTTGGGTTTCACTCCGTCTGGAAGTCTGTTGGTCGTTTGCGTTGGAGTCTGCTTAGAGGTTTTGGTTGTGGAAGGTTTTTTGTAGTCTGTCTTATTGAAGTAATGATACTTATAACTATTTAATTAATGTGAAATGTTTTATTAGTCACAGGGGAGATGGTTGAGGTAGATTATATAAAATAAAAACCAGAGCAGCGCAAGATGGTTCAAGTATCTTCTGCATATAAATATAAAATTGACCGTTCTGTGTATTTTTCTGTACTTGTGTGCATATATATTTAAAGTATCAGCAGATTTCTTGAGTCGAATTATTTACCTCTCATAATGTAGGGAGCGTGGAAAGGTAAATTTTCAGAAATGTGACGCTCTTGCTGATGGTTTAATCACATGTTGACAAACATGTAGAATTAAATAGTGTTTCGTGCTAATATAACTGAATTACCGGGCATCGCCGGGCACCCATACAGTTAAACAATATAAAGTATTGACATTGTACATCGTCAAACATCTAGTATGATGCATCGTGGATGTTTGACAGTGTACGATGCCATTTCTTTTTTATGTTTAATTTAATCGGTGTCTTCCTGGAAAGTAGAAAGCTATGTAAAATTTTAAAAATAGAAGTAAATCTCTTTGACTGATAAATGAGGTTACTGTTCTCTATTTACATCAAACTACATCAGTCGAATTCAGGACTCACAATTTTTAGATGACTGCTGTAGTGTGATGTTTTACATTCTCATCGTTAATAGTTTTAGTACGTCATTACCAGTAAATCTTTGCTTGTTTGAGATTTATGAATCACACAAACTGTCAGAGATTACACATAGCTCCTCTGTGAATCTGTTTTCATTGAACCGTTATTCCGTGGTTAATGTGACTGGACATCTACGTAACTTATTTGAGAATGATGAACAGCAAGCTCGCTGGAAGGTACGACATGACACAGACAGAAATCTGACAACACTGCTCCGTCTCAGCGAGCCACTTATATCGTGAATTTTATCCGAAAGAATTCTTTCTTAAAACAGAGACGTAGGTCTAATGCGAATAATATAAATCAGCCTGTATCTCTAGTATTTGAACTAAGTGTTGAATATTAAAGATCCTCTTAAACTAATCGAGAAAAGAGTATCAATGAATGAGCAGGGAAGCAAACTAACAATTGAAAATTCAAAGTAAGGTATAATGATGATAATAAAATCAACAACGAATAAGAAATCTACCAAAAATCTAGTAAGAATGGCAAAGAACGCAGTCAACGGTGTCGGGGTACAAAATAATACATACGCAAACATAAAATACAATTAGATAAGCATGTTACGAGGAAAAGTGGAACAGGAAATGAAAATAATTAATTATTTTCACTAACGTTTAATAGCACTTACAAACACTATTACAATTATTGGAATGCATATGTTATTTCCATAATAAGCACGAAGTAAAGTAGGAGATGAATAAAAATGAGAGGATGGACAAGGACAAAATGTCTGAGCCAGCGTAACACCAGATAAGATACCTGAAAACTGCTGACAACATGCGCGAAAGAATAGGTGACCAACGAAAATGTTATTTCACGTGACGGGGATAGAATAATAATTTTGTTTCGTTCGTAAGAAAATCCAGCACCAATAACTATCTACAATCAGAGAAGAAATAATTAAATAGTGACAAAAGCTGCAATACCTCTAGCCTTTGGAAAAATACTTTCGACAATAAAATTAACATTGATTGATACTCCAGAGCACAAGATTAATTATAAACTAACTTGGAGCCCGGCGTTGCCCGGGAATAAATTTACACTAATGAGACACAGTATTTTATTCGGCAGTAATCTTTTGTCAGCACGTGATTAAATCATCACCGATAGCGTTACTTTTCTGAATATTTACCTTTTCACACGCACTCCTTCACGCTGTCATAACGGCTTACCAGTGAGGATCACTGCCCAGTGACTTGGAGCAACGCCCGATTCTTTCTACCACGTGGTCTTCTGTCTTCGTTCTTCCACCGACCGTCTCTCCGTCAAGTCACAGCCAAGAATGCCTTTCTTACTTTGTACAAACATTTTGCCTAGCTCTTCTCCCCTCTCCCTTTTTTATTACAGCTCCGCTAATTGGTGGAAACTGGCCTCCACATCCCCAGACAAATCTATTAAATGTTTCCTGGCTGGTTGGCGAAAATGTTGCCGGGCGTGGGTGCGGAAACTGGCTATTTTAAAGCGAGCGGTTACCGAGATTTTCCTACTGGATGTAGCTACGAATCTTAGGAAAACACTTAGAGCAGTTAAGTTATATTAAAATGAAAAAAAAAAATTAATAAAATAAAATAAACTAAGGTATGCACTATAATATCAAAATGGTATGTTTTATTATTGCTGCTGCTTTTACAATTCTGATATTTTATCAATAATTAATGCAATCACTCCAAGACTCCTTCGGCCGAAATTCTTCCACGACAGTATAAGGAGTCATTGAGTAAAGCTCCACGTACAGCTAAGTTTTTACCTGACGTCTCAAATGGGAGACGAAACGTCGTAATATTTAAATTATAAAAATACTGACAAAGAGGCCGATAAAATCATTTATTGAAAAACAAACATTTTTCTTGCACCGACGTTTTTCAAGATATGACTCTAAAATTCTCTACTTTTCTGTAATATTGTTTTGGGCTTCTTTCTAGTGAAAAATCTTTGGATATATGAGTACAATGGATTTCATTTCACCGCTGCTTAATATGATATGATACGTTGGAAGATATTGTGGCATATAGATTTTTTTCTGCTGAATAATTGGTGTCCAAACTGTGGCCAAATTTTCCGCGGCATTTTTTTGGAGACTTTCGCATGTATGACCACATGTACTGCTTTACTGATCTCCACTTAATTCTAGGCTGCATTTTACCCTTATAAGTCAAATTTCATACTAATTGACAGATACAAACGATTTGACATGCACACATATGTTTGTTGCCCATTGAACATGGGATTGTAACTTCTGAACCAAAGCACAAAATCCTCAAATATTTGGCACTTCTTTTTGGGCCTGGGATTATCTTATTAAAAATTGGAGACGGTCAATTTGCAAACCCCTAGTGGGATGAGTAATTCTCTGGGTATATTTCTAAACAAAGTCACTCCTTTAATTAATACTGCAAAAACAATTGATCTATTATTAATCAAATATTTATAATTTTAAAAAGTTATTTTTAATTTTTTTTCGTTATAAATCAAGTTATAATATTATTTTCAATTTGGTAGAGAAGGCTACGAAATTATCTCACCACATGTTCCACAAGGAGAATTAGGAAAAAAAACCTTTAATATTGTCACGCTTCTGTAGGATCGTGAGACACAGTAACACACACACCAAGAGGTTATAGATGTTTATTTAAGAACGCAGTGCTGTACAAAGGCTCGTGCTGCATGAGACCGACTCCCATTTGGAATCCAGTACAATTTATACATACATGGAATATTCCAGTAACAGAACCTTCACAAAACAGATAATACTAGAAATGAAAGGTAAACAAAGTAAATAAATAAAAATGGTTACATTGAGTGGGACTCGAGCCCGAGTCCACATTACTGCTGTCCAGATTGATTTCTGAGCCAATCTTCTATTTGTAAATTCGTATTCTTCTAGTTTGATTAATACTAAGACATTAGAAGCAGATAAAATTCTTTGGCTTTTAAAAATAATTCACTTAAAACTAATAATATATATATATATTAGTATATTATATATATGCGCTTCATTGTTTACCATATTTAGAGAAAATGTAATATAAAATAATTATTTTGTTTACCAATTACTATATTATGGTAATATTTAGATCTTTTACTAATTTAATTTTTTGAAAAGTTGTAAAGGTTGCATAAAACTTTGATAAACTCAATGTTGTGTATAAAATTTAATGTTTGGACTGCAAAATTTTTTATATTGGTCAGACCACGCGAAAGTTTCAAACACGAAGGGAATTTAGCAAACTTAAAACAACCAATAAACAATTTGTGCTAAGTAAATTTGTATATTAAAAAAAACACAGGATTGATTGGAATAATGTTAAAATTTTGGATATAGAAAATAATTTTTATCCTAGATTAACGAGCGAAAGGTTCCACATAAAATCAAATATTAATTAAATGTAAAAACATAAGCAAAATTTTAATTCTGTATATGAGTCTTTATTTACTTGAGTATTGTGAGACCTTTGAAATATTAATCTTGTAGTTTAAAAGTGTTCCGTCACTACATTGTAAGCTTTGTGGTCGGTTACAACAATGTAAGCTTTGTGATCTTTCTCCTTGCCATTGTTTTTCCTTATTTCGGCCCCGGTTGTTGTAAGAGCAACAAGAAATATTTGTATTGTTTTAATTGTAAAGTACATCATCGTACCAATTTTATTAATTAATTTCTATTCATCTTTGTATATTTTTTGAAGAAAGAACTGAGGAGTTATTTAAAGTTGAGGGATAAAACGTATTCTAATTGAATTTTTTCTGTTTTACGTACTTCAGGCTGAAGTTCAACTGAAATGTTGGTCTTAATATTACAGACGTTAACTTTGACTTCTTGATGTTATAAGGATTAACTCAGACAAACCTTTCATGCTCTGGACCACAGCGTGAAGAATTGTATAATAATATGTAAATAGTTGTCACTGTGGTCGCTAATGACCAGGCAGTCGATGCGACCGTTATAAATAAAATTTAAAAAAAAGTATACATACAAAGCGTTAAATAATAAGAGAAAAGGATCATTATATAATATATAATGAATATAATATACACATATGTCTTGTTATTACTTATTCTTAAATTAAAACCAGTAAACACTCATCAAGTCTATCGTTTTATTAAAAGTTAGTCAACCTTACTAGAGCTTTCAGCGGACCGTCATAATTATCTCAAATGATAATTTGGTTTCCATCAGAAAGAAAAATCTCCTTTACTTCGACATGAACACACGTTTACATTTCTCAACATTCGTTTGCGTCGTCCGTCCAAAAATTTTTTGAATTATGAAAACTGTTTGTCAGTTGGTCGTCAAGTATATCATATTATAAAGAAAATCTAAGTAAAATAAAATATGTTAACTAAATACAGAGTACATATATTTGTGCAAATACACGCGTATGCATAATATACTACACAAGTAATACATAAATCATATACATACCGGCAAACATTTGCAGAAATAAATCGGATTTCCGAAACCTCATTTTATAAATACTCTGATTGAATTAGCAATCATTTTACTTAGCATTCGAAACTGCGAATATTGCTCAAATTTATAAATTGGCACTTCGTGAGCAGTGACGCTGCTACCATCTGGAGGAGAACGACACCAATCACAGTTTCACATCGTGGCTGTAGTATATCAGCCGACTCAAAACGCGTAGCACGTAATTCCAACGACAATGAACTTGTCGGATGTTGAGTTACTGGAATTATCAACACGATTGGTGAGTTGTTACCCAACGGAATTAAGCGCACTTCTGCTAAATAGCAGGCTGCCTGTGTAACTGTAGCAGGGTCGCATTTCGATTCGGCTTGATGAGGCCCTAAGCTCTTTCAAAGCAAATATATATATATATATATATATATATATATATATATTTATTTATTTATTATCTATGTCGGTGACGTATGTGTTTTTACAATACCTAAAGAGTTAAACTTAAATACAATTAAGCATTAAATTGATAGTAACGTAATGAATCTTTAACGAAAAATAATTTTTATTTTTAACAACTTTGCAATGAAAAATGGTAAAAATAAATATGAAGTTATTTTAAAAGGCACAATATACAGTCTTATTATCTAATTCTTGGAACAAGTAATAATTCCCCAGACCCTCCCCCGGACGTACGGCAGTTTGACAAATAATGATGTACTTTAAGAACATATTACTTTGTTTGCTCTTGGGCAACATCAAGGTAAGGGTGCTAAGCTATTGCTCATGCGGCTTATACGTAAATCCGGCCCTGAGCTGCAGAACAATTGACAGTTCCTTGTAAAGATGACTCACGTTTTCTTAAATGGAATTTTAACTGACTAATTTTCGTATGAATTTGTCTCAAAATACCATTAAAAATAATGAACCCTTAGCTTTACTAGGCAGTTGTTATAATTATTTTGCTTCACGTTTTTCGTTCTTACCTAATATTTGAACTTGGTACTGAAGAGAGTGAGGACTTTCCCAGTTAAATTATAAGCAGTACATTCTCGGGTTCTTAAGCAAGTTAATATTTATTACTAACTGGCATGTGGCAATACCAGGGAAAATAATTCATAAATATAAATAATATTTTATTTAAGTTATTCAATTGAATAATTGAATTGAAAAAGTGGGATTTTGGAAGGTAGAGCAAGGTAGCTAAGGTTTGATTAGGGTTCCGGGCTATAATTTAAGGACCCTACCCAGTGTTTCACCTAAAAGAGATGCAGGGAAAACCCTAGAAAGCCTGCATCTTTTTTTGGTAGGAATTAACTTAATTTATATTATATTAGTGTAATTATTATTTGTAACATATTTAATTTTTAAGTTTATTTTTTGTAACTGCCACCGAGTGCTACTCAATTGCAGTATTAAATAAATTCAAATCAGGTAAGTCGGGCTATCGGGTACTAATGTCACGCCCTTCCGAATGACGGGAGATGAGTTTGCTGTGGGGACGCAGCAATATTTTCTCCGTGTTTCTGTCAGTGTTAGAATGGAATTGGTCGTCTGGTCCAATGGGATCAGTGGACAACTCTTGCCGAAGGTCTGTGATCCCCGCTCATACACTATTCAAACCGTTCAAGGTCGTCTCAGTTCGTGGGTGACTTAATTTAAAAATCCTTGGAAATCTCGCAAGGAGTAAGTCAGCCCTGACAGACTTCCCAGAACTCCTCTCGTCCTCTTACCTCCAGAAAGCCGTATGAAGGGCTTCTAAGTTAAATACCCGGAATTTCAAAAAAATACTGAGAGTTATAAAGTGCTCCAAGGTTTCCCCTTAGGTATATCTAAACTATTCATCCGTTTGCCGTAAAATTTTTCGTATTTAGCTTTGTTCATCTACCTTTTGAAGATTTAGAATCCTTGTAACTGCCCCCGCTCTGCCCTAAAGGGTGCTACGTCTAATCATGTTCTCTATGACTTCATTTAACATTGTCTTGTAATCTGTGGCAAAACAAAAAAAACTCAGTAAAACGTAATATTAATGGTTTGGGTGTAATTCTTAATAAAGCTCTTGCCACTTAAATACAATTTAGTTGGGAAATAATCTTCTTTCATAATTTTTAAAATGTGATTGCACTAGGGCGACACATTCTACATGAAATTGCTGGCTGTTCTTTAAGAAGGTAGACAGACCCGTAATACCCGTAGTTGTACACGACGTTTCAATCGCTGACATCGCCATCTTCTTCAGGTGAAGATGGCGGTGGCAGCCATTGAAAGGTCATGTACAGTGAACTGTAATCCCGAGAACTCTTCGTCCATCATCCACGTCGGGAAAATCTACGTTCCCTTTGGTTAAATTGTAAACATATTACTATTTGGTTTGGGCATAATCGCAGGTGTCGAGGTTCGCAATTCTAACGCTATTCACAAAACACAAGACGACACTCTTAACTGCAATAAATCCTTTATAATGAGAAATGGTTCTTCGCTTGCGTTTATTGCGGTTACATAATGGATAAAGAGGGTAGTCTACCTGCGACTGGATACAATGAAAGGAATGTAACGCATGCCATTTTTAAAAGCAATAAACATTCCGAAAAAGTCGTAAAACTTATTTCCGAATGTTGTTGAGCAGACTTATGGAAGGCAAATGTTTACTAGTACAGTAATGAATAGGTTCACCTTGCAGTTAAAACTTAGGAAAAACTCGTAGGTTTTAACGAAATCTTGCAGTTACGGACCTTCTAGTATCTTAGATTGAAAAATGTTTGTTCATAACAGTGCATTAAAAATGCAATGAACTGAAATTAGGGTGGAGATAATATTAGTTCGGATGTTTGACGTTAGACTGTAAACATAATCTAGTACGTTGAGGAAAAGACCACTTAAGAGAGTTGTTATCGAAGACGAATGATCACCCCTAGGTTTTTAGATACATAAACATCCGTTTACTTTCTAGAAGGTTAAATAATGCTTTATTTTTCTACATAAACGATGCATTTATGTAGATGCTGTGGCAATTTTACAATACACATGTCATAAGAGATCGCCGCCATGTCCTTAATCTGTCATCACTTTGTTGGAACAGAACCGCCGTCCAGACTCATGTTCCTTCAACTTAGGAGCAGGTGGTAATTTCCCGTTGTCAAGTCCGAACTGTATGGTGGGTGGATGATGACGTTCCAACCAAAGTTTTGCAGGAGATCGACGGTTTGACGGACGACATGAGAGCGGGTGTTGTCATCAAGAATGCTTCGTACTTGCTTAACATTCCTCTTCTCCGGTTCTGAATTGCCCTTCTGAATTTCAGTGTTTGACAGTACCTCGTCAGCGTTTACTGTAGTCTGAAACTCGGTCAACAATGCCGGCCCCAAAACACAGTTGACAATGATTTGAATGCAGACAATGTTTGCGTGGCTAGAGAGAAGAGGGCTGCCGCCACTGGTGTGACTGTTATTTAGTGCCCAGTGGTACGTGAAGTCAGGTAGAACTGTAATTTTTGGAACACTGCCACGAGACTGAGCAGAACCTTCAACGAAAAATAATGACCCAGCTGCTGTTTAACTGTACAGAAGCCGGCTCACATAAGGGTTTGACTCTATCGGGCAGTGGGTTGTGTTCACAATTCCCTCAAGCATTCCACTGTCTGGGTAAGCGTATCTTAAGAGTAGGGGGTGGACCATATTTACTAATTTTCACGCACCTCTTTGTACTAGCAGATTTCCTGTGCTAAAAGCATGGCTTGTCAAAAATCTGGACTCAGGTCAGAATATGCCCAATAATCTCACCTTTTTTGCCCACCGGCGGAAATTTCAACAAAGAACGTATCTTTCCATGTGACCAGCCAGATACTAAAAGTAATCTAATACTATCCTTTAAATATATGAATGTATTCTACATTACCTACTTATATCTACTCAATATCTAACACATGACACATACAGACGATGAGTAGCACTTCTTAATGACTTAGTACTACTCTCCTTCGACCCAAAAGCCAAATCTAAATCGATTCCAGCGGTATGAAACATTATTTTATGTTGCATAGGATGACCGTGGCTTCATGAGGTCGACCAATCGTCGCCAGTATCGCGTCTTCTCGATGACGAGAGGAATGTGGCTGTGGAACGAGGAGGAGTGTCCTGCTGGCGTCTCGTGGGTGGGCGACAGGATGATGCCCACGCCGGTGGCCATTCGCCTGGAACAATACACCGTGATAAGGCCCGAAGGGGTGCGATGTTTCGCATTTCCTATAGGGACTCCCGTCTTTCCCACTTTCAACAGTACTGATCGCAACTTCCCAATGGACGAGCCTCGCGCCAGCTACTCGGTGGTTTCATCCTTTCCTCCCGACGTCCCCACAATAACAGTCTTTTACAGTTTGCAGCGTCCTCCGATTCATCCGGTCACCTTGGGAGCGTGGTACTACTTGCCTCCCTGCGGCACCGACCTCTTCGGTGAGTGGTATTATTCTCCTGGGGCCAGAGGACATCAGCATGAAACGCCGGTTGGATGGTACTTCTTAGGGGGTTCGTATTCTGCGGGATATTGGTTCTGGCTTCCACGACACCCACGAATGTATATCAATCAGTCTTCTAACTTTTCGTGGGCTTTGAATGTACCGGTGGCGGCATACCAAATTTGCCACCTACAACGTCAGTCAGATATTGAACAATAACCACTTGTTAACTTCCTCTGACAGTATTTGTTGAATTACGAGAAAGATATAACAATCAAAATAAATGCAACAATAGATAACCATTCTATTCTACGATAATTTGCATAACATTGATTCATAAAATTATTTCTAGAACGTGATTACTGATCTCTGATAGTAAATTATCGTTTCTTGATTTCTAGATTTTTGTGAGAATCACTTTACATATGTACACTGCAAGTAAAATAATCATACCTAGAATTATTATTGTTACTGATTAAAATTAAGTGTCTTACTTCTAAGCTAATGAAAGAACATCTTCATTACAAATATGTATCTTATGTTGTTCCAATGAAACACCCCAGTAACCCTTTGCGTCCCCTTCACGCTACACAAATATATTTGACATAGTTGAATTGTGCCTATCGTGTAAACATTTTAGTTATGATATTGGTGTAATATGTCAAATTTTGAAGGTACTGTTTCTGTTAAACGTCATAAATACTTTATAATGGAACGTTGTATTCGTTATGTCGAGCAGAATGTTGAGGTTTCGTGTTGTTCATTATACCCCGAATATAACACCGTCGTTTTGAACAAACCTGGAAACCTTTGTGATATCTACGCTGTGATTCATGAAAATGAAAATCTATTTTATAATATAATTACAAAAGCTTTATATGATTATAATATTTTTACAGAAAACTACTAGTCTTCAAATTTCTTTTAATACAGAATTAATTAAAGTATGGGATAAAAGTAGATCTCGGTCGTCAGTCATTAAGTAAATAAGTAGTATCGATTATTGGACCCTTTATCCTTTATATTTTTATTACTTGTGTTATAAAAGAGACGGATAAGACTTGCGGTCGCTAACAGCTTGAATAAAAATTTTGGTTTGAAATTTAATACATTATGATTGAAATGTAAATTTAAATAAATTCAATAACATTTTCTTTGCTGAATGGACTTACTGAAAAGTTCTTAAAATTGTGTAACACATATAATCATAACAGTCCTCTAAATTACAACCAAATTTTTTATTCATGTACATCATATAAACTAGTACTTTTGTTGGCGAAAAGTAAGCTCTCTGCTCAGTGCTTGTCTCAATGTACAGACTATATATTTGGCTTGAATCTTTCCCAACTGATGATAAGCTCTGCGAAAGTTTTATTTGACGTACAAGAATAACAAAGTGTTTACTGTAATTTTGAAGACTTTTGGTTCCCTGTCTTAAACAAAATTATTAATTCAGAATTTAACAAAGTTTTAAACCATGATAATATGTTTATTAATAGGTTTGAAAAGTTAATTATCAATAAATATTTTATGTGTAATAAATAAGTCATTAATGTATTTTATTAAAATAATAATCGAGAACGTATTAATAAAACTAGCACGACGCATCATTTATTTATTTGGAACCAGTTTAGGTGCAAATAAAAAGTATTTGCTCCAATAAATTTAATGAAATGTTTTTATTCAGATTTATAAAATAAATTAGATTTGCAACTGAAGAGATTCCAACGGAAGGAGCGTTACGTTGTGCTAGTTTTATGAATATGTTGCCTATTTTTTTAAGAAAATTATTGAAAAACATTTCTTACTAATTTGTATTGTTTTTCATTTTTTTCAGTTTAATATTAATTTCATTGAAGTTATATTTGTTCAAAAACAGAAAGTATAAATTTATAAAGGCAAATAGCAATTTGTGTGTGTGGGTGTGTTTAAGACTTAGTAATTCTTTCTGTAATAGTTATTTCAAGTCGATATAGTAATTGTTATTTGTAGATAGCTTTAATTTAAACAAGTTGATCTAACTTTTGTTTTATCATCTGATTCTGTATTTCACTGAGCCAGTGCTTGTAAAGACTGAAGGAAATAGTATCGTGTTCACTGATATATTTTGATAATTTTTTATACCTGTTACAGTGTGATATTTTTCTTATTGTTATTGTTATTAATTTGATATTTATATTTTAATATAATTTTGTAGTAATTTAAATGAAAATACGTACAAGTTTTAGTTTAAAATTAATGTAATCAATTACTTATTTTTTTTAAAATAATAAAACTTGAGTAAAAATAATGGCGATGATAACCAAAAAGAGAATTACTACATGACTTATTACATAGCCTAACCGGGTAAATTATATTCATTGAATTTAATATATTGTTGTGAAAAATAATAGCTTTATAATGTAATAATGAATTGGTAGATTAATTTCTAAGTCATGGTAATAAATAAATTATGTCTAAATACCCTTTATTTCTTTAATGAAAATAGTAGAAGTCATTAATTTTTAAGTGTACTGAAACATTGCTCAGAATTTAATATCTCATTTCAATACGTTTAGTTTCATAATGAAAGATATAGACATTTGTGGTTTTTTAATTACTCAGCATATCTACAGGAATTGTTTTGGGGACGGCGTAATGAAGAAAATTTTTTTATAGTCATTCACATTAAACAATTTCATGAAAAATATAAATTATATAATTGTATTTTGTGACGAAAATCACATAAAATTATGTATACTCAGAAACGGATCCGTTATGGTAATTTAGGGTAGAATCAGAGAAGGCCAAACTGTGTTGCATTGGTATCAGAATATTATTAGATGAAATACAGAAAAATATGAAGGAAGAAATTGGACGAATGGGAGTTTGTCGAGAACACAAAGGATTTGGTGAGCTAATAAGTACGAAACTTTTGCAAAAAAAAATTGACGCCATATTGTGTAATTAAATTTCGTGTATTATGCCTGTTTCATTACATAATTGTGTCACACATACATTTACATATACAGAGAGTTTTATATTGAATCTAAAAAAGAATAGCATGGTACAAATTAATTATAAAACTGTAATTCTAAAAGTTTATCTAGAAAGAGCGGAAATTCTTTTTGTTGCGAAATCGCCTCCAGATGCACTATTGCTCAAAATGGCGCCACTCATGCAGACGAACAGAAGCCAAAACCGGATTTGTTGAAAGTATATGTAAAACGTTTTTAGGAATTCTCACTTAATTCTCAGCAACTGAAGTGATCGAAACGTTAAAAAAGGATATAATGTCACAAGTGTGGCAGCAACTCGAGTACCACATAGATATTTGCTTTTTAACTGGAGAGGCACACACAGAACATCCGTAGAAACTTTGGTAACTTCAGTTTCATTGTAAATTTTATGTATCAAAATAAAGTAACTGTAGTTTTCACACGTAAGTTATGCTTTCTTTTTGTTCCATTCAATACGAAACAGCTTGCTTGTATTTTTAACGATACTCCACGTTCACCCTAGGAGTTTTGCCTTCCTCGGGATTTCAAAGATATGTGTACCAAATTTTGTTGCTATCTGTCCACGCGTTTAAATTTACAACAAACATCCTATTTTATTATATAAATATATTAGACCATTGAGTTATATGATGAAGTAGCATTTGGCCATCATCTGTTTCATATTCCCAAATTTTTTTGTATATCTATTTCATCGTTCGAAATCCAAGGATAGCAAACACAACATCTAAATAAATGGTCAAAAGAAGTTTAGAATTATATTTTTTATGTTATTTATAAACAGATTGGATTATAAAGTTAAGAGATGCCAATCAGATTAATGATGTTTAAATTATGTTAAGTAATATATAAATAGAAAATCTCAGCTCTATGTGATATACAGTCCTCAGTAGGCTATGAAAGATTAACAGTAAAATTTAAGTGTGACTCAGCTACAGATATAATTGCTTAAGAGAGGGAGTCGAAAGAGTAACTCAGTTTGTAGGCAACTACGTACTCATTTCACGATTCTCTCAACTTTTTCAAATTGCTTAATAAATTACGTTAAGTTGCATTGATCTTAATATAAAAAAGTTAGATTACTTTGCATACTTCAAGTCTTTAACAATTCCTTGCGTTAAGATTCACGGAAAGAGAAAGTTTATAATTTGCAGCAAATGGTTGGAGTATTGTTGTCATGGTTTATCAATGACAGTTTCTTCTTCAAGAAATTAGAATACTTACTTTTTCTTCCCATTAAGCTACCAGAAAATGATATCTTAGTTATCATTCACTTTCACACTATTACGTGCAACTGTCTGCTACGGGTATTTAAGATAGTTAACTACCGGCGGATGAACATTCCCCATTCTGAAAGCCGTGAAAATTCCTATGAGGGAAGTCGAGTTCGGCAGTCGAAAAGAACCGGAGATGTGCGCTTATCAGAGGCAGACATAACAATTACTGCCTTTGGGTACGAGAGACACAAACAAGGCTTCTCAACGGAGTTGTAAAACTATTAGTAGTCTACTTATCAGCACAACTGAAACCTCCATTTATATTTCTTATCGCATTGATATCTCTTCATTTTTATACCTGTTTAGTTTTCTGTTCGGTTCTTTCATATTAATTTTAACCTCATTATCTGAGTAATGGATGCTTACTCTTCATTACAGAGACACAAATCACGGATGAAAAGAATCAACTTTGTTCATTTACGCGTCTCGTCTGTTAAGAAAAATTGACACTGAACAATGGACTTTGAGGAGAAGAATATCACATTACAAAATAAAAAGTGCGCTTGTAGTGGGTTATAAAATATAAGTCCAGCCTACCGAAAAAATCGGCCTAAATTCTAAAATGAGATTCAACTCAAGGAGATTGACGGCAATTTAAGGTTGTAATAATGTCTTTCAATCTTCAATATAGCCGAGGGGAACAAAAAAATAGATTTGAGGAAATTATTACAATTCTTTGATAAAAACCACCTATTGAATCTATTACTTGCGGTGAATTTTGCGTTTCGTCTCGACGAATTTAGGCATTTTATTATCAGTTTACTTTTCCTTTTGCAATCGTTTCGAAGAGTTTCTTTTGTATTAGAGAGATAATTACCATTATATGTCTTTATATAAATTATTATTATTATTTATTATATTTATTTGATTTAAGTGAATACACATAACAAATGGTTAATATAGAATTGTCATGTATTTTGGATTAATTAACTATAATAATATTATAATTTTAATAAAACTGTCTCCTCCCCACCAAAATACTTCTTTGGATCCACTACTGCTAACAACTATGCAGCAGCGTAATCTCCAATTCATACAAACTATTCAAATAGTATTTAACGATATTAAAATACCTTAGTTGAAAGAAAAGAATGTAATCAACAAGAAAATGTGCCTACACGAAGAAACATTTTTGCTCATATAGGCTCATTTCAATAATTAAATTTCGAAATTACCTGAGTATAAAAATAACTATATCCAAACGAAATCATTTTATTATTTTCAATGATAAATTTATACATATAAATACATTTAACTTTATATTATAATTTTTCAAATAATAATGGAACAATGGGCCAAAAATGCATTTAAAAAACTACGAGATCATTAGTTCTCATTATTTTAATTTTATTTAGTTACAACTATCATGCAACTGATTCAAGTTGACAGTTTTTGGTTAAACATCTAAACAAAAATTTTCTATCTGTCCCATATAAAAGAAAAACAGATTCATGCTGTTTTAAGCAGTAATTTTAATATAATTACCTTATATTCAAATCCGTAGAGAAGTTTTCCTTCGTATTCGTAGTGAAGTTGGGAGAGGAACACTTCTCCAGCACATTGGCAACGCAGCTGTGAGGCCCTCGTCTCGCAGTCCCAAACTTTACGACAGTCAGCTCCATTTACGTCAAACAAAAAGAAAACTCTAATAGGATCTCGCGGAAACTCGAATGCTTCTCTTCCATGATATTGGCAGCGGCGGATATAAAATTGTGGACTGTCCTTCACCCTTTAAAACCATCTGATGTTCTCATTTTTATTTTGCTAATTTGCAATATATGATACGAAACTTTTTAAAATAAAATAGGAAACACGTAAAAAATTCAAACTTAGTAGGTGCTATGGGATAGAAAACGTGCGGAGTTTAGGTAATGTCTCCTTCTGATTCCACGTCTACAAATTCATGTAAAAAACGAAGTGGCTTACAACCCGCCTCCACAAATATGGCCGTCTTAGGATTGGTTGCAAATACCTATATTATGGTTTATAATATTTGTTACGTTCGTTTATTTATAATTACACTTTTCCTTCCGATAAGGAGAGTTTTTGAGTGTCTGTTTCCCCACTAGTGACTAAAGCACAAACTGTGTCACATCCTTGCACTTGCTTAACTTAACTGACATCAAAGTATTATTCAAACATATTTCTCTGACTTTAAGTTTACAATAAATAAAAATACGGCCAATAAGTCAGATTATAATTTTATTTCTATTTAATTAATATAAATACGAAGTTTCGTCTCCCTTTCGAGGCATACTACAAACATATTCCAATAGTCGCTGAAACTCTCGAGAACATTTCCTGAAAAACTGGTTTGGATTTTAGAGTGTAATAATATTTACGGTTTCTACCTTTTGGGATAATGAGTTTGAATAGAAACTATTAATTAAATCTGTACATTTGCTCACAATATATCAATTATGCCGGCTTTAATAACGTTTCCATAATTAATAATTAAAGATACAATTAATCTAAATGCCTACAATTTAACAATATAAATACCCCAAGGGTGGTTTGGTGACTTAAATAAAAAATATGAGACGTATTTCTCAAGGTCGCAAGTAATGAGACTTTTTTTAAGTCGCACCAACATATAAGGCCATTTGCTACTACTTTACCATTTTCTAAGGGTTACTCGATTTGGGAACTCAAAGACACAAACACGCAAGCCCTTTCCAGAAATCGAACCCGGGACCCTGTGGTATGAAGCAGTGACGCTGGCTACTAGACCACAGGAGGTCGGCAAAGACATGTCTTTAATATGTAACTCAATACTAACTAAGAAATGGCAGCGCTTGAGGCTTTGGAAATGATTTACATAACAGGGTGCATTGAATGATTGTACAATATAGCGTTTCCTGGTCTGGAGTTGTGTGAATGTCGGGGATGCCAACGACGTTACCTTGGTTTCTGCATTGGTGTCTCTAGCCCCGGGTAACTTTACCTGCAATTAACCCTCATAAGGCTTCCCTCCACTTAGTATAGAGTTAGAATCCCGATCCTCCTCGCCTGACCACTAAGATCAAGATTAGGTAAAATAATTTTGAAAACGGTCTAGCAGACCCGTGTCCGAAGTGTCTCTCAAGAATAAGAGCCTATGTGTCCTCATCACCTAAAAAAACTCGTTTTTTATTATCGGGATCCGGGAATTTCTGACTAATGATGGCAAACGCCTTCTTCGGGTTTCAGCAAGCCGTAGGATGCTGTCTCCCTGGTTCTTGGTGTGTGTGGAGAGGGGAAGTCGGGTGAATTGCAGCCTGATGATGGTAAACACCAGTTTTGGGCTTCATCTTCTGGGTCTCGAATCACCTTCGGACGGTTAAAGTGTCGATTGGATGGTGGCTGGTGCGGCGACTGCGGGGGGTAATCGGGCTGAGATGTTCTCCGTATAGTGATGGTTCTCTGTCCTTTTATTATCCGATGATAAAATCGCTTATTCACAATTATCCACTTATTAGGCCCATGCTATTACAAGGATGTAAACCTAGCTAGTGAGCTCATTCTTGCTCTCTGGAAGTTTCAAGGGCTTTTCTTGGCAAGTGAAGCTTCTCGCTGCGGGGTGACTCTGAGTGAACTAGTGCCAAAGGACCTGAAATCCACCTTGTGGTTGCTCGTCCATGTTCTAGGTCAACGCACACTGGAGTTGGACCCAAGGGGGTATGTGGTTTGACGGGTGATTTTTTTTCCTTTTCCAAGGGAGCAGGACTCTTTCCGCAGAGTTTTTTGAATCAGTTATCTTCGTTGTCTTCATAAAATTGCCGGTGGAAACCACTTCGACAGTTCACTTAGAGAAATTGCACATTATTGCTTTAAGGTGGTAGACTGATCAGTTTATTTTTGCTTGCTGGAATAAGGTGACAAGTTTCAAAGGACTTTTTGCCAGGTCCAACTTCTCCCCTCGCAGTGACTATAAACACGTTAGTGCCACGGGTATTATGCGCGCTGGAGGTCAATGCCGTCCATCAGGAAACTTGGAGCCTCGGGGTTGCCTTGGGTCTCTGGATCTCACCTGATGGAAGCTTGTTCACGTCGCAGGCAAACGCACGTTAGAGTTGGACTCGAGATGGTCGTGGCCTTACAAGTGAGCAGGACCCTTTGAGCAGGGATTTAGTATCAAACTATGCCCGGGGGGTTCGAAAAAATGCTAGTAGATACTAACTCTTATATTTCTATCCGTTGGTTTTCGTTGAGTTGTTTACTAATTCCAGCACTTCGTGTTTACCGCCCCAGTGCCGAACTGTCCGTATTTTATGGCCTTTGGCACTCATCCGTTTCAATGAAGCTCAAACTGTTACTTTTACAGCAAACGATCGTAACCTACCTTTAAGTCAGCTTACATCTATTATACATTTACACAAAATAACAATATTCCTCAGGCCTGTGTTTTATCGCCACAAGAGGAACCAAGAAGGCAAAACAAAGATAGACATTGTATAGGGTTTTAACAGACACTGCGTGTAAAATATTTGAATGACTTTAGTTCTGAGATCCAGACCGCAGGAGCAACACATGACTACGTCGGTGCTGAATAGCTCTAGCAATTTAATTACTCGTAATTATTTATCATCATGTTCATAGCAGAAAGCCCATTCTAATTTATTGATGCGCCATTGTTGTAGATTTTATGACGGTGCTAAGTCAGATTTAAAATTAAGTGTTAGATAAAATTTAAAGAAAATGTTCCATTTATTCATTTTATACGTTTAAACGCTGTGAATAACGAACTTATAGTTTTTGTCATTTATTAATAATAATATATAATAATTATGAAATTTATATCCCGAGCCACCTACCTTTGTTACCAAGTCTGATTCGTGCGCAAGCAGGTGTAGCAGATTATACCTAGCTCTCTGAATTAAAGCGACATTTTACGTGATGGTTATTGCTTATATCATCCATTTGACGAGTGCAAGAAATTTACTGCCATTATTTTATTCACCATTAAGACATTCTACGAGCAAACACAATAAACGTCGCATGACGAAAACCTTTATTACGTTGGGTATTGACGAAGAGCCTGTAGAATTGTGGCATATGACTTTAACGATTAAACTGTATTCAAATGAACGCAAATGAGTAGTAGCCTCTCTTTATTACCGGGTGACCTTGAGGCTCAGCGGTTCGAAACCCATTGGCGAAGTAGCCAGTAGTAACGACTGAGCTTTTTATTGGTATGATATGGATATACTTCTGTGTAAGTTATAAGTTACTTAAGTTTGCAATTTTACAAAACAAAAATGATAACTGAAGAATTAAATGTACCTATAATAAAAACACCAAAAAACAAATAATTTCAAGATGAATCTGCTGTATTATTTTCTCTATAGCTGCTAAGCGAATCTAGGATTCTTATACATTTTTCAATGGCTGGCGTCCCCATAGTCTTCAGGTTAAGTAACTTCACCCGACACTTTTCTCATGTGATAATTTTGATTCCAATATTATACGGCTGAAACGATTCTAGTTCACCACCCGTCTTATCAGTCTCTGTGTTTGACAATGCACAGATACGACTGGTGCATGAGGTTTCAGCAATACATTTAATAAAAACTGTCGTTGAAACTTACCCTCCTCACTGATTATTACCACATCTTAAAATCCATTCTAGTGAAAGCTTCTTTCAAAATAAGTTTAATAATGATACCTCCAATTCATCCAATAGCCTCTGGAGTACCACAGGGTGGTGTTCTGGGACCGCTTTTATACCTTATATTTACCTGAAACAAATAACATAATATGTAAATAAATAATTGTAAAATAATATGTGAATATATGTCACTATGGTCTTTCATACCTTACATTTACCTGAAAAAAATAACAATATGTAAATAAATAATTGCAAAATAATATGTGAATATATATCACTATGGTCGCTAATGACCTTTATAAATAAATAAAAGAAAGAAAAACTTTCAACCTATACTGACGACACTGCATTTTTATCCCAAGATAATATCCCCCATACAGTCACAAATCTTTAATATCTTTACCCATACACCCACGTTTCATCACCTGCCATGGCCGTTTTAAGAAATTCTGGATCGTTGGTTACTTCATTTATAAATGCGTCAAATATGTCTACGCGGCGTTGTTTCTTGATCGAATTTCATCAATTTTGGAACGAATAAAACAGGTCAAAAGATCCGAAAAACTGCTTGGCCAAATGATATTCCGACGTTATCAGCAACCTTACTGATAGCGATTCGGTGATTTTCCAGGATCATTTTCTTTACTTATTCGACGTTGTCATCGGTTATTGATGTGTTAAGGTGTCCGTGACGGTCATCATCAACGTGTTCACGGCTTTCTTTTAATCGTCTGTACCTCACGTAAACTCTTGTCTTAATCATAGTAGATTCGCCAAAAGCTACGGTTAACATTTCCGATACAGTGCTGCACTTCTAGAAAAAATTTATACAGGTCTTTGATCAAGTATTTAGATCGTAAAAATCGTCGAGCATACGAACTGTCAACAATAAACTAAACATTCAAAATGACAGCCAATTACAACATATTTCATGAAAAAAAAACTCATTTACAAGTGTGACCGTGAATAATTTATCATAAGTTCTGCCACTAATATATGAAGAAACTGAAATTATATAAATATATTTTTAGTAAAATTTCCAAATGCACCAATTTTGATTACAAAAGGCAGTGAATCCAGATTGTGACTGAAATTTTACTCAAATTCTATTTATATATTAAATTTTTCAGAAATGAATGTAAGAACTTAAAAATGTCAGAACACTATTTATACGAGATAATTCAATTGAATAAGTCATAAAGGTAGGATTAAGTATAGTTAAATTATATTTACGATTACTTTATTAGATTTTTCTGACTTATGGTGACTTGATTTATTAATGTCGAAATGAAATATATCTTTAGTTCGTCGTCTAGTCATTTAGAGGCATTTATTTTTTCCTGAGATTTACGGTCACAGACGTTTCTGTTTTTATGACCTATAGAAAGAAATACGCAGGTTATCTGTAATTACCAGTATAATCATGATTTATTTTCTATTCAGTGAAGCTGGTTAGCAGATTCTTAAAATTCCTCTATTTCTGAGAGAAAAGATATATATATATATATATATATAAGGAATGCCAACGTAGGCGTTAGGAACGACGCTTGAGGTCTTATCTATGACTCATGTCCGGAGCCACGGTGTAATTGCAACGTCAACTTCCAGAAACAGTCTAAGCATTGTAAATAAACATGAGTAATAGGATCTAAATTAAAATTAGAAAGAAGCGGGAAAAATAGGAAGCAGCTGATAAAATGAAAATTTTCAGTATAAGCAAGCAAATTGAATAATTAACTGTGATTGTCTCTAATCATTTAATTTTTACGAATATCATTTTTTATATACTTATTGATTTGAAATTAATTATTGATCGTCTGATTTGAGACATCTTGCTGACAGGATTTGTGAGAAAATTATCATCTAATGATGTTAGCTGGGACGAAAGGCGAGAATCATAATTTTAATAAGTCGCAAAGAGGAAATAAGAGATGTATCAGTATTTCGAAAATTTGAATGAAATGCAGCTCAGACAAAGACGCACGTGAGTCCACGAGTGTTGCAGATACGTACCTACTCGGTTCATATAGCTAATATGATCACATACATCTATATAAATAATAAAAGGCAATCTGAGGCAGCCGGTTTCTGAGTCACATACGCGGAATTGTACAAACATTCTGTGAGTTATGAGGTGATCTAATGTTTCCCCGTATGTGTTTCTAATCCATTCATCCCCCTCCCCTCCTTCTCAGGCCAAAATATTCCCAAGTCCATCATGTTTACTTCGATTTCATGTTCGTCTTTTATTATTTTCTATACCATTCATTAGACTGATATGAAATTTTAGTGTATTGAAGTTTTCCACCCAGAAAAGGTTTCTGTCGATCTTTTGAAAATTTAGGTGCCTTCGTTCCACCTTTGAGGACAACCCTAAAATCATATATACATTACAAATTGCTGTTTAGCGAAAAATAATGCTAAAGTTTAAGTAATATTTTGATTTAAGTAACGATACTTGTTAATTAGTTCACGATAACGCAAACGCTTTATAAGTCGCAATGCACTTGCAATTACAATTCTGGCTCCCAAGGCGGAATTTTCTGTAACTGAAACCACTCATGTCCTTATTCGCGAAAAGGAAAGAAAAACTAATAATACTTCAATATAATGCCATTTTACGTTTAAGTATTACATAAGTAATGATACTTTTAAATTATTTCATAAATATGAAAAATGTTTAATATGTCGCACTGCATATTGATTTATAAAGACACGAGTTTTTTGAGTTCCTTCTTTCCCCTTTCCGACCGAAGAATTTCCTTCGCTAGAGACATATAGAACATACAACAGGATACATTATGCCCTCTCGTAATCATGAAATTAGGTAATTAAATTACTATCTAGCGTGAAATAATGCTAAAGTTTAAGAAACATTTTATTTCAAGATTTTTTGGGTGTTTGTGTGTGTGTATGGGGGGAGGGGGGAGGGAGGCATGGGTAACAAACTACATGAGGGTGATCCTGAAACAGACAATACCCATTTAATAGCATAGGAAGGGAAAAGAAAAGGAGGAATGTGGAATGTAGAGCAAGGTGTGCAAGGGTTGACTAAGGCCCCAGGGCTATAGTTTCGGATCCTACCCGGTGATTCGCCTTACAAAGATGCAGGGAGAACAATATAAAACCTGAATCAGGTAGGTCGGGCTATTGGGTATTATTCTCACCCCCTTCCAAGTGACGGGACAGGAGAAAATTTAAAATAAAATGTTTAAATAACGAATTAAAATGTTATATCTTGAATTGAATTTGATGTTTCCAAAATTATTTAATAAAAACAACTTTATTTTTGGTAACTGCGATATTATGTCCTCAGGGAGTCGTTGAGTTATACTTTCCCAATTTCACTTTTTTTTTTTCACTAATTCTATCGGTTGATATATGTGAATGGATTTGAAATTCGCAAATACACAATCATTGTTTGATAGTGGCTGAAATATTTGTGGTGAAACAACCCACTTCCCAATTGTTTATATTCTCCCAAATGTTTCTAATTAAGGAATTATAATAACTTGGCAGTGCGGAATGATTGCTACTCAAGGAGACGGAAATATACCGTCCCGCTAAACGTGTGGCGATGTTTTGCAATGTGCAAGGATTTGCCCACAGCTTCGTTCGCATGAATTTCGGTTTAATGCAGGCAACTGAAAAATAGAAATTACGTTGTATTGTATTAATAATATTTATTCGTTCACTTCAATTTGCAACGTGTACAAGCAGTTATAATTAGTGTAAGAAAATTGGGAAAGTATAACTCAACCACTCCCTGAAGACATAATATCGCAGTTGCCGAAAATAAAGTTGTTTTTATTAATTAATTTTGGAAACTTTTATTCAACATTACGTGGGGCTCAATAAACATAGTCTTAAAAAATTAATTGAAGGCACAGCTCAGTTGAGACAAGTACAGCAGCCCACGAAGCAGTCGAGAATTCAGCGATGTGGTAACATTTTCGTCGACGCAGGTGAGACTACTATTGAAGTCCCTTGACTGACAACTAACAATATTTATTATTTCAACATAGAGATAACTCTGGAGAACTTCTTGCGAGATCGCTTCCGGCAGAAGGTAAAATATCAAATTAAACAATAGAACGAATATTGCGACCAACCGGAATTCCGTCTGACGAATAATCACATCCTCTGAGTAGAGGAAATGACACTCATCAGTCGATTCGCGAACAATCCTCACGAGAATTTAGAAGGTCTCAGTAATAAAAGAAAACATGCGAGGTTGTGCGAAATATATAAAACTTATAAGGGTAAACCGGCCTGGAAAATAATAACAAACCATCTTACGGCGCCGAATTATATTTCTAAAAATGACCACTCGTTCAAAATTAAAGAAAAAGGGCAACGTACAGATGTAGGAAAATTTTTATTTGTAAATAGGTCAATACGCGATTGGAATTCCTTGCCTCCTTCAGAAATACTGACGACTTTACCGGGTAACGTAACGGAATAGGCTAAGAAAACTAAATTGACTAGTATTTTTTTTTAGAATCTGAAGTAATAATAGTGAAGTGATTTTTGTGTGGCTCCTTTCTTTTCTTTTTCAGATAAAAAACTTCACTTAAAAATTCTTCCTTAGTGTAAACTTTTTGTAATTGTATTTTATGTTTTCTTTGTATATAGCTGACACCGAGTAAATGCCCAATAGCAGCCAATAATATATATAAATATATATATATATATAAAGTACTTAGTGACTTTAATGATTTTAGAATTGCATATCTTATTGATATTAGACACAATATTTGTAAATTGAATTCTTAAATGTGATGCGACGTCCAGCCTGTTTCTGTACTTTGACTTCATTGCAACCTGACAAGAAAATCCTGCTTCGCATAATAGGTTATAGAAAAAGGAAGTAAAACAATAATAGCTTGTTTAGAAATATTGGGCTACTCTTTTGACAAACTCGCCCAGAAATCGCATAAAGACGTATCATTGTATTTTTCTTTCGCTGATTAAATCAATAATATTTTCATAGTCACTTGCACCTAAACCTACAGGTTTAGCTGTTACAGGAAAATGGATTCTGATCCCAGGAATCGTCCTTACCAGTTTTTGGAAAAATATTGCAAAAGAGTTGATTTCAAGTTATGTAGATGTTCTAATTATATTTTGGAAATTTCTTCACCTTCTTTAAAATTTAATTCATTCAAACATTCATGAATGGCAGGAAACCAATTAAGTTCGTTAGATTCATTTCATGAAATCCAATACTGTATTTTTTAAGGTCCAATTTTATCTCTTGTATTAAAATTTATAATACTTCCTCCTTGCACTTTGTTAAAATATCTGCCACATATGCGAGTTTCATCAACCATGAAGGATTTTGTAAAATTTCAACAAAATGTTTTCCCTTCAAGAAATCCAACAACTCATTTCGAAGTTCAAAATCATAATAGTGCTTTTCCTCTGTATAGCCATCTCACTTCAGAATGAAATAAAAGTGTTTTGTGTTCACTAGCCATGTTATCACACAAAATTTTAAATAATTTGTATTGAAATGGCCGCTAACATTTTACTGTGGACCTCCAGTTGAGATCCGCTGCACTGAATGCTCCTGACAGACTGCAATAATGTGCCGTTGAATTAAATTCTACAAACGAAGGTGTATAAGGTTTGGCCATACCTGCCTCATTGTCAAGTTAAATAAAATATTACCTGTATTATTGTGGGCTATGGAAATCTCTATCTAACTCGTACAGGATTCTGGTTGGCTGAACATGTTCACACTTGTTCATTGTTACTCACGTTTCCTATTGTACTAGGAGTAGGATTTCTTTGTTTTGCAACGTTGCGATTCGGTTTTTTTTACGTTCGATTCAAACTGAGTTTTTGTCTTACGAACTGATTAAATGGTATTATAATATATTATAATCCATAGTATAGAGAGAATCACTCCAAATGTTTGCGGAACACCTATCCAGGCCCCGCGGAACACAGTTTGGGAAACCCGGATGTAGATGAATAAATATTATTTACTTCCAAAAAAAAACCCGAAAATTCCTGTTACTTTTAGAACGTTGTACGCAAATTTGTAAACAAATTTTTTCAGTACAAATATTATATAAACTCTACATATTCTACTGAAATCAATCGAATTAATTTTTAATTCTTGTTTTGTACCAAACCGCTCAATGTTTAAACGGTAAGCGGTGTTTATGTATTCTACGGAAATAAAGGAGGAGAACGTTGTACGCCCTTATTTATAAAGTGTCTGCATATTTGCTGTTACCAGGAAAAAAGTGCACAACACAGCACCAATGACGATGACGTTGACTTCCCCCACTCCCCTACCTCCTCCTCACCACTGCTGAGTTAGTCTGCTTGCTGTTCTTGTGTCAGAAGGTTGGATACCATGTCCGGCAAAAAGGTTGGTGGGACTATTCTCATGCGCTAAGTATTTCAGTGAAGAATCTGTCTTCGTACATAAAATATTGCGGAATTTCTATTTTGCAACGTAGGAGATTGTTGAAGATCTCAGCCCGTGATTGCGAAAGAATGGATTCATTGTTGTTGGAAAAAGTTGTGTAATCAGGCGTATTCTGCAAATTGTATAGCAGTAATAAAACGTGAATTTCTATCCATTTCTCTCTCATGCAGAAACTATCAGAGTTAAACTAGTGAATCTTTTCAGGAGGACGGAAAACAACCAGAACTTTTTGTGATAACAGACGTACGATGTGAGCTCATACATTGACACAACAGAGCTGAATATTCCGTTTTCATATATGTAATAAGTAAATGAAATAGGAGAGTTTAGTCATTTTTAAATCTGTAACTTCAACAGGTTGAGGATGCCATTCTTTATTTGACTCATTTGAAACGGCGTTAATGAAATAAAACTCATTTAAACCTTTTATTTAATGATTTGTGTGTTTTTAGGAGGTTCAGGGCAAACAAACGAACCAATTTTTCATACTTGACTCGGGATTCCTCCTTCAAACACTATTTTATTGTATATAATAGACACAATACTTAAAAGTGTTAAAAAATTCAGATTTAATCAAGATATAAATATAGGGAGATATTGTATTATATATCAGTACTATTATGGCATGAATGTGTATTGTTTCATGAAACACGTTTTATCCGTGTGCATGTGGAGATGAAACGTTTCATGAAACGTGAAACAACACATTCACACTCGTTCCATGTAGAGGCGGTATATTTGATGGGGACAGGAGTGTTTTGGGCGAAAACCGTATTGAGTTTCAGGAATCAGAGAGGATAGTTGATTAATTAGTTGTGGTAGGAGTAGTTTTTCGAACAATTTGGATAATGTGGGAAGAAGACTTATTGGACGATAACTTTCAGGGTGTATTTTTGGTTTGTTTGGTTTCGGTATCATTATTATGGTTGCGTGTTTCCATTTGGTTGGAAAATAAATAATAATATTTGCCTATATTTATATTATGATATCTAGATCTCCCTGTGAATAATTATTGGAAAAATAAATGTGAATTCTTAACCATTTCTTGCGACAATTTTTTTAAAAAAATTGAAGCTGCATTCCCAGGTCAAGTGTGGAAAGACTAGTTGTTTTAAACATAATACCCCGCCCGAACCTACGAAAAGCAAGTTGAATGCTTAAAGGTCTAAAATGAGTGCTGTTTCATGAAACCCTGTATCATGAAAGACGTTTAACAAACGTGCATCGGACCTAATACCACGGAAAGTCAAGAAAACATATGATATAAACAAATTATTAAATTGATTTTATTCTTTACGTATTCTTCATACATCGATACGCTGACCACGTGCCACTCCAAACTCGGAATGTGTCATGTAAGGTGACAGTCCACAGTCGACTCGGTAGGCCCAGGCCCTCAATGGGCTGTAGAGCCATGGAGAAAAAAAAATCTTCATACAAGTGCTCTTTTCCTTACTCACATTTTCCAATTCTCATTTTCATACATTTTATAATTTGTTTAACTTTCTTATTACCAAGACTTCCACCCTTTTAATTCTCTATGCAGCTACTTCCGTTACTGATTATATTATTCCTTCATTCCTCCTGTTCAACCTACCTTCATTCATCCATTTCCCTTCTCTCTACACCTCTTCATTACTCTTACCCGCATAAAATTTAAAAATTTTATTCATTGTTAGAAGTGTTACATAATACCAAATCATACTAAACAGTTTAATTTAATTACGTTGAATATCATGTATATGCATTTAATAAAAATCTATAATTTTTTATAACAAAAATTTTCGAAATTTGAGATTTAATAGTTATATTTAGGCGTCAAAATATGTTATAAATTTCTTAATCAACTGTGAAATTAACTGGGGGACATATGTAAAGGCTTTTTAAGATATTAGATTTAGAGTGCTTCATTCCAAAATCATAAAAACAATGTATAAATTCTTGTCGGGTTTCCAACCGGGTCAAAGATTTTAACAGTGACGTTTCGATGGCTTGCTCTGCCATCAACCTCAGACTGAAGTAATTATTATTAACATAAAAATAATTATTATCAATTCGTTAATGGAAATAATTATCTTATTTTTCATACCTAGATTAAACATACAAGCAACTATCACATTTGTCATACAGTTGTCTAAAAAGTATCTTTAGGAAATCAGTTTTGCTGCCTTAAATTTTAATAAACATCAAATAAATTGAACCCAATATTAAATTATTTCTAAGTTCTAAATGTAATTTAATTATTTATAAAGAATAAAACGTATGACGATAATTCTGTACATAGTAAAAGTATTCTGAATCATAATCCATTAACATTATAATTGGTAAAAATTAGTCACTAATAATAGGAGGTAACTTTTACTAAATCTGATGATAGAGTTAATCCTTTAGTTCCATCAGACATGTCAATATTTCATTACTTTTATCATCGAAAAAGTTTAAAAATTATATGAAGACTTTAAACGGGAAATTATATAATTAGAAAATCATTAATATGGGCCATTAATTAGTTACTGTTCTTTATATTACCATTTTTATGAATTCTTGTTATTCATATACTTTCATTTGCTATTTAATATATGAATATATTTCATAATTTCGTTCCTTCTTCACACATTTCTTTCGTTTCTGCATCCCTCGCGTCTTTATTTGTTTCTTTCGAGATTTATTCCACTCTTTTGTTAATGTACATATACCTGAACCATATACTATAAGTCTCTGAATTCTGTCCTTCCGTACTCTGTTTCCTTTTTCTTATTTTATTCATTTCTGTTTAAATATCTTCTTCATACCTTTATCTTATTTTATCTTTCTCGTTTTAAATCCTTCCGTTTCTGTCATTTCAATACTTTATTAATCCTTTATTGTCTTTATTTATTTCTTTACCTTTTAGTTTCTTTCATTTATTCTATTAGTGCATTTATTTAGACCATTCATTCTCTCATTTTACTTTCATTCTTCCTGAGTTTCATTTTTTCCTTTATTTATTTTACTGTTATGTTCCTTCCTTCATTCATTCTCTCCTATCATTCATTATTTTGGAATTTCTTTATATCCAATTCTTTTACAAATTTTCTTCCGAATATTCTATTAATTTTCCTTTATTCTATTAATTCTATTAATTTTCCTTTATTTCCCGAAAGCTAGGTACGAAACGTTTTAAATCTTTAATTTCTTCTATTTACAGCGTTTCTTTAATAGCTATAAGGGCGGGTCGATGTTGAAATTGAATAAATCAAGCTGCGAGTGAAAGGTTAACGATTTTCTTTTACCTCACTCATAGTTTGTTTTATTCCATTTCAACATCATCTCGCCCTTATTGAAAACCACTATATAATTACCTTTTGATTAGAATATTTTGAGTTTAGTAAAAATAATTGACCTTTTGAGTGAAATTCTTTAACTGAGAAATAATTGAGGTCCCCTGCACCCTGTCAACTATTTTTAAATATGTTTTAATCGAAAAAATTACATACGACAGACTGTACTCTAAATAGTTTAGGCAATTAAAAATATCCAACTTGTTTTATTTTGTGGGTGAGTCAACTCTTGCCGTTAAAAATGAAACATACAAGTTCAAAGATGTCACCGCTCACTGACAACCAAATAATTGATGTTTACTGCAGGACAGGCTTCGGTATTCTTTGGGGTAACGGTCTATCATAAAATTGTCTTGATATTCATGAACAGTTTGAATTTGACACTGATGATATGTAGCCGTGTACCACTCTGGGACAATGCTTGGTAAAATATGTACTTGGGATACTTGAAATATAAAAAAGTACAGAATTGACAATTTAAAGTGGTTTTCGTTTTATTTAAAAAAATCTTTATGCGCGTTGCGTACATACGACTTTAGCACGCAACCAAAAATCAATTTTTAAAACACTAAGCAGACACTTCCTCCTACATCCACGACCCGTCGCGAATCCACACCACCAAACCTATGGCTGGCCGTCGACTAACTAAGAATTTGTTCTTTGCCCTGTTTTCGGTCGTGGTGCGACACACGACAATGTCGGAGTGTCTCAATTTGAGCCGACAACAACCCAGTCCCGTGCCCGACTACCTTTAAGCACAGAGCCGTAACTTCATGTAACTGCTAATTTTTGATACAATAACACAAGCCGAATACTAATCACATTATGGATTATAATAAAATAATTATTCAATATATTTTAAAAAGAGCATTTCCTATTTCATTTTGGGAAACAGGAGTGGTAATGAAATCTCTAGTTGTCCCTGGCAGCTGAAAACCATGGTTATGCCACTCTGAACACAATGTTACACACACATACTCATATATTTTTATATGTATACTATTATTTAAAAATGAATGATTTGTTTAAAGAATAAAATAGTAAAAAATATATATCTACAGACCTCAATTTCTTAATTAACAAATAGCTTCAATATTTTGTTGGTAATGTGAATTTAATAAAAATGAATTAACTTTGTGTATACTGATGAAAATTAATGATAATGCTAATTTATGCAAACTTTAAAAATTATTCTAATAAATATTTATTTGCTGAATTATAGGAGGAACCAGATGATTTGCTTAAGATTACCACCAAGATGAGTCAACTGTGTATCACAAAAGGAGCTATTCCAAAACAAATAAATAAAATAATTAATAGAAAAGAAGGTAAGAAAAGATATACGGAAAAAGCTTCTTCTTCAAATAACTTTATGACATCTGACAATTCATTTATGAACAGAGCAAGTAATATTGCAGCTCACAAAAGTGAAAAGTACAGTGCTACTGGAATTAAGAAAGCAAAAACAGATATACAAAGTAAAGTTCTAAACTACTATATTCAGAGCAAACATCAGTTCAAACCTAACAAAACATATGAAACAGAAGGATATCTCCAAAATCAAAATTATGTAAGTACCTCAGATGGAGGAAATAACTTGAGTAATAACAATCAAAATATTATGAATGATGAAATATCTGTTGCTCAAATGGCTTCACAAGGTGTCTCAACATTAAGGAAAGAAGACTACATTGATTCAGGAAATGAAATGCTATCCAAGGAAAGTAATGTTGAGAACTATGACTTTGGAATTTCTAAGAATATAAGCTCAAAAGAAGGCACTACCAAACAAAATATTACAGGTATGATGGAGAGAGGAAACAAAATGTTTGACAGAAATATAAGGAGAATAGAAAAAGATGGTAATGAAGTAAAATCTACCAAAATAAAGAAAAACCGGAAAAAGGGTAAGAAAAAAATGAAAGGCAAAAAACTGAAAGATAACTACATCAAAAGTGAAAAAGAATCACCTGAAACTGATATGGCCCAATTTCAGCATCTCTCTTATGCAGATACTGTGCGTTATGGAGTGAAACGTGATACAAATGCCAGCTACACGTGTTTAAATGATTACTTAAATGTGGAAAACTCTCCAGTAAATCTTGCAGGACAACCATCTACAAGTACCACAAAGGTTGGAAACCACTTACAACACAACAGAGACCAATTACAAGAAGTACCTAACATGTGTCCTGCACTTCAGACAAAGTCTAGTACTACACTTATTGCACAATCATCTGCAAGTAACACAAAGATTAAAAGCAACTTACAACATAATACAGACCAATTAGAAGAAGTACCTAATATGCATCCTGCACTTCAGACTAAGTCTAGTACTACATGTATTGCACAAACATCTACCAGTTCCACAAAGGTTGAGAGCAACTCACAACACAACAGAGACCAATTACAAGAAGTACCTAACATGCTCCTTGGACATCAAACTAAGTGTAGTACTACAGTTATTGCACAACCCTCTACAAGTACCACAAAGGTTGGGAGCATCTTAAAACAAAACAGAGAGCAATTACAAGAAGTACCTAATATGCATCCTGTACATCAGACAAAGTGTAGCACTAAAAATAAACCAAACATAAATTTATGTTCTGAATCAACAGCCAGAAAAGTACTTTTTCCTAATATGAGAGAAAGTTCAACGAGACATATGCCATTTTTAAAAAATAATCAATATCATCAGAACAATACTGATATGAATTCGCAAATCGAAGACAGACAATCATTTGCTGATTTTTGTAAACATTTTTGCAATGTTTTTACTGTAATGACTCAAGATAGAAACTTGCTCATGGTAAATGGCTCTGTCTCTCTACAAGATGATGCGATTGACTTAGAAAAAGAGACAGCCACAATAACAGAGATCTTTGATCCTCATGAAGGAGATGAAAATTCTGAAAACCCTGTTGCAGAAGAAAGTCAGAACATAGCCCAAATGAAAGTCCATGAACCACAAATTATTTTGGAAGCCGAAAACTATGCTGAAGATGAGAGTAATAAAATCCTATTTGTTAACTCCATCTCTGGATTAAATGTGGATTTGCCTGTTAATTTACCTAGATATCAAGATAAATATGAGCAAATCTTTATAAAACCAAATACTTTGCTTAATAAAATGACATGTGTTCCTGGAACATGGTCAATTGTTACTGATTCTAAAACTAATGGTAATATGTTGGTCATGAATGCAAAACCTTCAGAATGCACGATGACCATTATTAACTGCAACTATGCAACTCTTTCAATTATTAGGCTTCCGATCATCCCTCCATTTGATGCTAGGAACATGATACTAATCACTTCTTCTGTTGGAAATGATGAAACTATTATTCCCAAAACAATATTCACAGTATCATCACCTCCTGTGGATTATAATGCCATTGGTGCCTGGTATTTGATATTTAACAATCCATATGTTCTGAATGGAACGTGTGCTGGAGAGTGGTTTTGGTCACCTTATCTTCAACTTGGGGTTCGAGAGATTGTATTCTATTGGATTCCTTATTGCACATCACAATTCATGTATGAGGGCATTGATGCTGTGTGGATTTGGTTTCCAACACATCCAGCAGCAAAGGAGACAGCAAAATATATAATTCCTCACGTCATGATGAAAAATAATCCTGAACAACATTCAGACAATCCAAACAGCACAATTGATGTTAGTTACATTGCAGTGTAAGTATTTTGTACTTTATATTTATGTAAAACAGGTGCAATTATTGCAGTTCTTTAATTTTAAATTCAATAGACAAGAATACTCAATATCCTCCTATCAGTTGTTGTGGCATTCAATCCTAAGACTAGTCTGATGCAACCCTCCATGCTACCCTATATTGCACAAGCCTTTCATTTCCCCATAACTAGCACATCACACATCATCTCTAATCTGCTTAGTGTATTCCATCATTTGCATACCTCTTCTGTTTTTACCCTACTCAGTTCCCTCTAATGCTAATTTTACAAGACCCTCATGTCCACAACATGGCCTATTAATCAATCCCTTCTCTTGGTCAAAGTCCTCACCTATTTTGCTACCTATGGTGATACAATTAAGCTCTTTAGAAAACAAAATTTTGGACCTTATGTTTCTAATTTTAATTAATATAATATATCTCCTGTCTTTAGACTATTTTTGTCTTTATTTTTTTGGATGTCTTTTCCTAACTTAACTTTTCTTTGTTCTTTATCTTTGAAGTTGTTATTTTTAATATGTATTATGAGATTAGGTGTATTAGGTTTAATAATTTCTGGTTGACCATCTAATTCTAAATATTCTATTAGGTTCATTACTGGGGGAGGGGGGGTGTGACCCACAGAACTTCCTCATTAGTAACTCTATCCACCCATCTGATTTTTAGCTTCTAAAGCACCACATTTCAGAGGCTTCTATTCTTTTCCTTTCTGCAACCCCTATCGTTCATTTTTTGCATCCCACGCTCCATACAAACATTTTTAGCCACTATTTCCTAATATTCACACTTATATTACCCATTAGTAACTTCCCCTTTTTCGTGAAAGCCTTCCTTGCCTGTGCTATCCTACTCTTTATATCTACTATACTTCTACCATCTCTAGCTATATTTGCTTCCCAAGTAGCTTAATTCCTTAACTTCTGACAAAATATCCCTTCCCAATCTAACATCCTTTGTTTTTCCACCGTTTCCCATACTACACTCTATTACCTTGGTTTTCCCACTATTAATCTTCACATTGAACTCTTTCTCCAGGACCCCTTTTATGCCATTAATCATGGTTTCCAAGTCTTCTTCTGACTCCCCTAATACTACAATTTTTATTTCTTCTCCTTGCAGTATGATTCCTTTCCCATATCCATTTTAACTTTCTTCATTGCCTGTTCTACATATAAGGTAAACAGCATTGGCGACAGACTGCATCCTTGTCTTATTCCTGTCCTGATTACGGCTTTCTTTTCTTGATCTTATATTCTAATTTACTGCTGCCTGCCTTCTGAGAGTTTATGTATAATCCTCATTTCTTGATATTTTATTCCATTGCTCTTCAAAATCCTTAATAGTGTGTTCCAATTCACATTATCAAACACTTTTTCAAAATCTACAAATGCCATGAACGTAGGCCT
This sequence comes from Eucriotettix oculatus, assembly GCA_034510155.1. Lineage (NCBI taxonomy): Eukaryota > Metazoa > Arthropoda > Insecta > Orthoptera > Tetrigidae > Eucriotettix > Eucriotettix oculatus. Next base: position 41,726,482 of record CM067379.1, read on the forward strand.
GTTTTTTCTTATTCTGTCATCCAAAATTAGTTGCAAAGTCAATATTTCTTCTCTTGTCCCTACATTCTTTCTAAAACCAAACTGATCTAACTTGTATTCTATTTGACGTTTAATGAAATTCAATTTAATAACTCAAACTTTACAACACACACGCGCATATATATATATCACTGGAAATGTCTTCCTAACTTTCTGATGAAGGGGGCGGTGCCTCCAAAAATTCAAGTACTCTAAACCTCACAAGGTGTCTACCATCTATGAACCTCAGGTAAGTCACCTTTCTATCTCTCTGTCCTTCTAGACATGACATTGTCATGTTAATTAAAACAATTAATGGGGAAAGGACATGTGAAGTAAATTCTTGAAAGTTTTACTACCCAGTTGAGAGATTTCACATTTTTTCCTAATATTAACTACATAATGCTATATACTCATTATAGATTTTCAATATTTGAAGAGAATATCCCAATAAATGCCAGTAAAATACTGTTTATTATTATATTACAAACTATGATTCCACTTTTATATTATACTTATGATTAAATTAATTATTATATCACAACTTAACAACAATTTAATTGTGTGCAGCAATCCCACAACTAGGAGCAACCTGATATCTGTACCTGTACTTACTCCTGTACAAAATTGTGATAACATTAACCAACAGACGTCTAATCACAATGAACATATGGATCAAACCAAGGGATTTTTTCCACTCTCTCTTAAACTTCCAACAAATATTCCCAAAAATAATGCACATACCTAAAATAATAATATTATCATGCACTTCAATAGCATATTAAAGCATTATATGTATTGTTTTTGGATTTTCCTTAGAATAAGAGATCTAATACTAAGGTAAACATTAAATGCTATTTACAGAAATAGAATTGTTGCTAATAAATATATGAACATATAGAGTACAAAAATATAGTTCCTATTGTTAAATAACAATTTGTTACTTGCACGATACACATTCTTTTGTTTAAATCTTATGATCATTGATCTTTCTTTTGAAAACTTTTTAAAATTTAAATAATCAAATGTGTTGCTTATCATGTTTATATTTGCCACTAGTATTGCCTAGATATATTTAAATTTCCAGTTTAAATCTTTGAATGCTTTAAAAAATCTAGTAGTTCTGTTTTCAATACATACTGCAATGTATAAAAATATTAGTATTAATATAGACAATACATATTTAAATCGAAATCAATAGTTTTCTACCAAGAATACTATTTGTAGACTATGAGTCAATAATTGTAAATAATATGATTAAAAAAATACTATATTAATTGTATGAAGTGTTGAAATACCAAAATATTATTAACAATTTTAGAAAAAATTAAATTATTATATTAGAGCTGATAAACTGCCCATAAACTTTATTTAAATTTTCAATTTATGTTATTTATATATTTAACATAGGATTCTGAATGACTTCTGTAAAGTTCCAATATACAACAGCGATAGTATTACCTGTGTCAAATGATCCAACCTGTAATATGTAATATTTCTAATTCTGTCTACATAACATGTAATAGTTGGCACAATTTTTTGAAGATTAAAGTATTTTTCCTTAGTATGTATTTTGAAGAAAGAGAGTTAAGTCTAGGAAAAAGCAGTACTGTATGTGGAGTGGTGTAGTAGTTTTCTCAGTGTCATCAAAGCCTTTGAAATTCCATCCCTTAAATGTTTCTCTTTAAAGTAATCTTTGATTAATTCAAATAAATTACAGCAAGTCCATTAGCAGTACTGCTTAGTATTTTTATTCATTCCTCAAAGATATTGAAAGCAGTGGCCAATTATGTGTCATAACTTGGCTAAGTGCTGTCTCATTCTTAGCACCAGGTGTCAGTTTGTTGAACTTTACAGGTGGTGCAGAGGTGAAACAAAATAGTGTGCATACACATTTATTATTCAAGAACAAGGTCCTGTGCAAAAGGTTGAAAACAGACAGCAAAGCTAGCAAGTGAACCACTAGCTGTTTTCTAAATCAAAGCATAAATTCACTCTCTCAATATAAAATTACTGAAAACGCTTAAAATTACAAAACAAATCATTTCTCTTAAATCAATTTATGTACTGTAGTATGTGCGCACATATGTGTCATGCCAGATGACATTCTGCAGCCGCCTCAGTAGGACTAGTGTCTGTTCACTCCTTCATAATTAAACTAAATTTACCCAACAAAAATGTAAGTGCTTAAGAGGGAAACAATGGAAATTAAGAGTAAATGAATAATTGTAAAAATATTTATTTGATATAAAAACAGTATGTTTCTTATAAATGAGAAAAATATAAAAAGAAACTTATAAATGTTTATAGTACAATATTAAAAAAATTTGTTGTGAGAAATTAGATATGCTCACTAGCACCAAATATGGATTCAATCACCTGAATCCTACCACAGTTCATTCTAAAAAGAACTATTAATAGTATTTGCATCATAAAAATTTCATTTCCAAAATATAGTAATGAGTTTTCCCCTGATTCACATCACTTTAGTATGTTCTCAGTCAAACATCATTTGATACACAATATGAATAATATGTATCAAATTTTCTGAAACACAGTCCTACACACTGGAATAGTTAATTTACATTGGTTGCACTTAGCACAATATCATTATGCAGTCTTATGTTTACTTAAAAAAATTTTCAGATATCATTTTCATGGCAGTAGTCTGTAGTTGTCCTAGCCATATTTTCCTCTTCTAGAAGAGAAACATCTTTATTTCCAATTTTAATCCCCCATATGCATCCCCTGAATCTCATATAATACTCTGATGGTAATCCAGAAGGTACAGAAGAAACACCACCTGAAATTTATGACGCAATTAAGGATTGTGGTGGTATACCATAAACTTTATTTACAATTACTGTTCAACTCACCTAACCAAATCTTTTGGTTAGAATTAAACCACTTGTAGTGAGATTTAAGCTGAATTTTTACAGGCGACTCATTATCAACCTGGAGGTGAACGTGCTTATTAGACTGAAATGCAGTCAATGTGTGCCATGCTCCATCACTCACATACAACTGTAAAGAAAATATTATTATGTTTGAAAGCAGGAATAGAATCTGTTGGAACTGAATTTTATATAAATAATTTAATAAATATTATTTGTTTCATGGATTACAAATTATTGCATGTTTTAAGAATATCTACTATGCTAATGAAAAATATGGAAAGTCTCATACAGTACTTTAGTTACTGTAATTCATTTTTATAAGAAAAGTGTAAGTAAAATTCCATTATTGCAATTTTTAATATATGAGGATCAGTCAAATATAAACAGGAGTTTTTAAAATAATTTTTTTGAGAACGATAGAATTTTAAAACATTCTTTTATTTTTCTACACAGTTTCCTTGTATTGAAATTAATTTTTCCCAGCGCTTTGGAAGCTTTCTGATTCTGTCATAAGAAGCTGAAAATTGAGTATTTAACCAATTGAGCATAAACACTTCAACCTCTTCATTGCTATTCAACCTTTGACCTCCTAGAGCTTTCTTCAATTGTCCAAACCGATTGTAGTCATGGGGTGACAAATCTGGGCTGTATGGTGAATGATCTAGCTGATCCCAGTGAATTTATTCCAATTTGGTCTGAGTTTTACACGCTATGTGAAGCCTTGCATAGTCGTGAAGGAGAATGACGCTTCTGATTGGTTAAGGCCATCTTTTACTTCGATGTGTCCAACAGTTGACAGTAATATTTGGTGTTCAGTATTCTGCAATTGTGGAAGAACTCAACCAAAATAATGCCTTTGAAACCCAAAACACGGTTGCAAGAACTTTCCCTGCAGACAATTGCATTTTGGCCTTTGTTGGTGCAGCCTCATGTCTTAGTTGCCATTCTTTGTCCACCTGTTTTGATCGAGGTGTATAGTGATGAACCAATGTCTCAATTCAGGTGACTATTACTGGGAAAGCCTTCTCCTTTGTCAGCATAACAGGCCAAAAACGTGTGGCAAATCTCCATATGGGTGTTTTTGTGATCAGAAGGAAGAAGCCGAGGAATCCACCTCGCTGAGACGTTTATGAAGCCAAGTTCCTTTCTGATGATCAAATGTGCAGTTCTGTGACTTAGATCAACTGAAGAAGCAATTGAGAAGTGAGGTGCTGGTCTTCCACAAAAATCTCCCTGCTCCATGGATATTGTTTTCTGTGATGGAAGTTTGAGAGTGCCAATCATGACTGATTTTCCACAATTTCTTGGCCTTCAAAAAATTTGTTGCGCCACTCATACATGCTGGTTTTGGTGCAGTTATCATTCCCAAATTGTGCCTGTAATTAAGTTAAAATTTCTGGAAGTTTCACTCCATCTCTCTTAAAAAAATTAAATCTGCTGTGCAACAGAAGCAGGAACCTCTTGTTCACTCATTGTTCTAGTATTGATTGAATGAGACTAACATAGGCAGTGGGGGCTGTAGTGCACTGGAGAGACCCAGATGGAATTCGTGGTAAGGTGATTGGGCCCTACAACTCTCATTTTAAGACTGATAAAAAAATTCCTGTTTATATTTGACTGTCCCTTATTTGATATAATTAAAATAAATTGCTCAATTTTATTATAATAGTGATATAATCTTAGTATTAATATTATGACTATTTACAACTGCTGATCAGCAAAATAAATTAATTCAGTCAAGACATAGACACAATTAACAAGACTTAACAAGTAAATTAAAATAATGTAAAAATTAATGTCTGTGGTACATAATAACAAGAGATATAACCTTATTTAACAGACAAACCTTAAAAGCTAGAGTGAACTAATAAAAAAATTGAGAGCTTAGCACCTTTATGCAATGACTCTTAAATGGAACTGGAATCTTTTAATTAGTTCACTCTGTTTTTGTTAATAATAAACTGGTTTAGAAAAGTGTTATTTTGTAAAACTGCTTTGACTAGTTCGAAGTTAAGAAGGACCAAGTGATTTTAGTCATAGTTTATATACATACTGGAAATAAAAATGTACATGGTTTTTGACCAATAGAACATTTATTGAAAATAGCTGATTTTATCATTAAAATTTATTAAATATATCATGTGTGTAATTGAAAAATAATTTCTAAGATTTTAACTTATGCTGCCAAGAAATGATAAACTTAATCTGAAAATTTTATCATAGTCTTTTGTTTCGAAATATTCTGGGAATATTAATAGCTATGAAAAATTTGTTTCTAGGCTAACCCCTGATTTATACTAAATAAAGCAATAAATTAGAGAAACTGTTAAATGGGTGATATGTTAGTTACATAAATGATGTTCTAATTACAATTATATTATAAATTTTATTTATTAAGTGAACAATGAAACATATATATATATAGAAAACATACTTGAAATTTAATATGCTGCTGAAATAATTTAAACCAGTTTACTCAAATAACATTTTAAATGTCTTATTTAATATCAACTTTTAATATTTTTTATAGTTTTACATATTTTTAATCATTATTAAAACTAAAAAAAAGTTCATAATGAAATTAATCTGACTTAATATTATAAATACAATACAAAGAATGGAAAAAAGTCTGAAATAGACTAATTTAATTTGAAAATGTTTTGTCCCCCAATTTTGGGGCCTCCTCAGTTCATTACTTAGAATATTACAAATTTTCATGTTGGTGCTTCAATGTTCTGAGGCAATATTAAATAAAATAAATAGCAATTCTAAGTGATATAGCCAACTTACTTTGGATTGTAATGAGTGTTGCAGAATATGTTTACCAATGTGAAAGTTGAGATTTACAAATCCTTCAACAATAACAATAATAAATTGCCCTACTTGAGTGTTATCACTGTCTATCCATAGAAGAAGACAGCTTCTTTCCAAAGTTCGGAATGTTATTTCATAATGATGTAGATAAGAATTTTCAGACCTAAAAGAAAAACAATTCTATCGTATAATTATGTCTTGTTCATGTGAAATTTAGTTAAGACAAATTATTGTGCTGCACACTGTAAGAGTATGCAATATATCTATAAGATTATCTATTATACAGTGGTAAATTTATGATAATACAAATCCAAACTTACTCTGCATCAAAGAGTTGATCACCATTCACATTATCATCATATAAGCTTGTAGCAATAAAACCTTCTTCATATTGAGAACTTTTCTCTAAATATGTTGCATTGTATCCACCAGAAATATTTGAGCTTAGACAAAAGATGTGAATTATAATCATTAATTATTTCAAAACATGGAATCAATGAATTGGTACATTTCATTTATAAATAACCACTATTAAAGAAAAATACCTTTTCTGAATCTCAACTGAAATCTGGTAGAAAGTATCTCCATTAAATTTCACTGCATTTCTTGTCTCATATGAGGAAATACCTAAAATATTATATTGGTTAATAGAAACTATTAAACACTTAAAATTACATAACTTGAATATAATTAATCATTACAACTTAAGCATGTCGTACATATCCATTAACTATTATAATTAAACTGTATCACACTTTATTAGAATGCAGACTGAATAAAACGAATTGTATATCTACAATTACTATCAAACTTACAACACCTTATAATTTTATATCATGTGCAGACATTATAATGAATATAAAATTACTACCCCCTTATTATAATTTTATTCATAAAAGAATTTCATGCATGGATATTATAATGGCTCACTGATCATATTTGTTCTATAAGTAAGGATTGTGGCTCTAAGTATGCACTATGGCAAAGATCATCTGAGCTGTACATGACATGAAGAGAAGTTAGCAAAAAGAGACCATAATAACAATATTCAAAGACATTGGATGGTTGATAGGGAACTATGCAACACTTGATTGGGTACATAATAGTTCCCCATTAAATATCACCAAGCAGCAGTTTGCAAAATTGCCACATTATGTCTGCACTGTGAATCAGAACAAGACTCAGCTACTTGCTGATCAATTCTTCCTATTGAGCTACAACTTCCAGTACCCATTAACATGTCGATCCTCTACCACTACAGGAAAAACTGGCAATGTTCAATAAATGCAAAGTAAATCAAGCAAGGAACTACAGACCAATCAAGTTGCTGTGGCCCATTAATTCCATATAGTATAGAAGAAGTAACAACAATCAAACCATGTACAACCATCTAAGTTGTCTATTCTTCTACTTATATTGTCAGAAGCAAGGTTTATTCATATTTGGTAGCTTTGTAATAACCTAGTTGTAGTTGGATGAGACAGCATCTGATTAAGTATGGGAGTGTTCCTCAGAATTGATTGTTGGTGCTCTATTTTGTTTGGGCTGTACTGATGTAATGTGTCTCTGACCACTGTCATGTGCAATGATTGATTTGACATCATTGTATGTGATGACAGTGTGTTTTATTGTTGTAATGTCACTTAACAATTACTTGACCCAGGTGGAAACCCAAAACCTATTTCCAAAATAATCCATTGTGTTGTCTCTAGGTTCAGGAGAAGACCATATGCCTGGAATCTCCTCTGGAGCTGGTTTGGGCTGTCATTTGCTGTGTCTCTAGCTGCTTGTAGACAGGATTCTCTAGTAATGACAGTAGTATCATCAGCATTTGTCAGAACTCACCCGCTATTCATTGAAATGCATCTAATGACTGTTGTGCATACTATGAAGAGTAGGGGACCGAATCTTGTGGGACACCACTTCGTACAGTCAATGAGTTAGACACAGAATTTCCACTCTTCACCATGAAATAGATGTATCTCAAATAGCTGCAATGCAATGCTATGAATGCTGCAATTTTTCTAGAAGTAACATGTGTGGGATTGTATCAAAGGTCTTATCTAAGTCGAATAGGTCAGTAAAGACCAGTTCTTTCCCTTGTAGAACATCAAGTATTTCTTCTGGTTCAGTAAGCCTTTGTTCAATAATGTTAATGGCATATACATGATATAAGGAGCCAATCACCAGTGATAGTTGCCATCAATGAACCAACACAATGTGGTTTAATTTGGTTTAAGTTGATTTGAGGAATCTCAGTGAAGTGGACTTCCACTGTTTCACTGAATTTTAGAGTCTCATGGATGAGTCTAAAAGGGTTCAGTGGAGGAGAGTGAGAAGCACTCATCCAGTTCATAGATTTAATCATTAGATAGGATTCAGAAACAAATACTTACAAGGGTCTTGTTTTGTGGGAGTGGTTGCCAGAGTGGTTGGTCTGGGTAAGTTGAAGATATTGGCCTGAATAAGTTTGATGAGATTGTACCAATGAGGTAAATGAAGGTAAAGTGGCAATGCCAAATAATTAATGCATCAGACAGGAAAGGTTGTACAACCTCAAATTGATAGTATGTATCACCAAACTGGGAAGCAGTATATGTCAAATTTTTAGTCTAAAAGCTTTGTCTTGTACAGTCTAGGTTAGCATTGAGGGTTGCATCAGACCAGTCTTAGGTATATATATTGTAACATGTAGTTACATCTCCATTGGTCAAGACTTCTCTGTTGTCTGCTTCTTTGTGACTCATTGACAGAAAAGTCAAGAGAGAGTGAGACTGTTATATGTTGTATGTGAGGAGTAAAAACTGTAAGCTAACAACAACAAAAGTGTAAATTTCCTAAGCCCTCTTAATAGCTCCTACATTGGTTGTCATTCTAACTAAAAACTACCCACCATACCCTGATGATTGTTTTCATGTTAAGAAATTATCAATTAAGTTAGCATTCTTGTTCTAATACTAATATCAATTTTAAAAATGTGGTATGAAGATAGCATATAATCAAAGCATAGCGAGACAAGGAAGAAGGAAAGACTGAATATTTGGCACAGCTGGGACATTTCTTTCTTTACTCCCTATCCCAGTGATGGGCAAACTTTTTAAATATGGGGCCAAAGAAAATGAAAAATAACTTTAGGCAGGCCAATTTAAAAAAATAATAATAATTTTTTTTACAAAATTCTTGTATTTTTTGTGATACTAAACCCTATTAATGTTTGAAAGAAGGAGAATGTGATGAATGAACTGTGACTACATTTCTAAAACGAAAGATAGAAATAAAGAGGAAAATTTTTATTTATCTTATAGCCAGTTTTCTTTTTCTATTAGTCAGATAGATTAGGAATAATTTCATGCATGCTGGATAAAACATTTGAGGGGGCAGCATGTGGCTCACTGGCTGTAGTTTGCCCATCACTGCCCTATCCTATTATCCAATGTGTGACTTTGTCAGGAATTAAACTATCATTATCGTTGTTTATAAGGTGCAGTTAATCTAAATTGAAGTTGCATACTTAATTTAAGAAATAAAAGAAACTGTAACATTATGAAAGTATTGTTTAAACATTCTTACTTAGATGCTGACAGTCTATTCCCTTATACTGAGGTGGACATCGACAGGTATATGAATTCAACAAAGGTTGACATACTCCTCCATTATAGCAAACTGCATTACTGCAAGGTGTTTGAAGCCACTGACTAATTCCATCTACACCTTGTCCAAGATTTTCTAGGATTTGTCCATTTACTACAACTCTTTGTATGGCTCCATCCAGTCCAGCTGCTGACACATTGCTCCCAAAGCTGAGTTCTGTATCTGATCTGAAAGGAATAAATGTGTAAATCATTTCAAAACATTAAAAGGTTCAGCTTTATGTTAATTACAATTAATTTGACATAAAATTAAAATGAATTAAGTCATTATTAAAATCAGTTTCTTCACAGTAAACCGTTGGTGGCAATGTTTTAATAACTAAATAAAAACAATAACAAAGAGTGTTATATTGGGAAGGGATATTTTGAAGGAAGTTAAGGAATTCTTCTTCTTGGGCAGCATAATTACTAGGGATGGTAGAAGTATAGTAAACATAAAGGGTAAGAATGCAAGGAAGGCTTTCACAAAAAAGGAGAATTTACTTATGAGTAATATAAGTGTGAGTATTAGGAGAAAATTGCTAAAAATGTTAGTATGGAGTGTGTGTTATATTGGTGCGAAATGTGGATGGTAGAAGTTTCAAAAAGGAAAAGAATATATGTGGAGCAATAGGAGTGCTGAAAAATCAGATGGGTGGATACAATCACTAATGAGGAAGTTCTAAACAGAATAGGGAAAGACCGAACAATATACAGGACTTTGACCAACAGAATGGATAGGCTATGTTTTAAGACATGAGGGTCTTATAAAATTAGCAATTGAGGGAAGTGTGTGGGGTAAGAAAAGGGAGGCCAAGGATGGAATTTGCTAAGCAGTTTAGAGAGGAAGTTGGATGTGCTTGTGCAAGTTAGGTTGCTATGGAGGGTTGCATCAGACCAGTCTTAGGACTGAATACTTATAATATTTATAATTTAGGAATATATATTTTATTTTAGAGTATATATTTTATTTAAAGTTGGGACATAATAATAGGTATCATTTACAATTAATGAAAGATAAAGAATATTAATTAAAACTTACGGCACACCAGCCAAATAAAGAGGCAATTCAAGATTAAGCTCCACTAGTGGTGGGCCCGATTGCCCAGTTATTACTGTTCCAGAGTCAAGCTGCAATGTTCCATCACGATCTATACGACTCACTTTTATCTTGTGCCATATTCCCAACACAATAGATTCTTCAGACCTGTGACAAAAGTAATTTTTGAGATAATCTATATTGTAATAATTATTTTGAACATTTAAAATATAATGTAAAATTTTTCAAACTTATTCTCATATGTAGTATTAATATACAGTCTATACTACTTATAGAGCTTGTAGCTGACAATTGATATTGACAAAAAAAGTTGACACGAATATAATTATAATATCTCAACAAGTAACTCAGCAAATTATCTCTTATTCAAATGTTACAAATGTACTTTCTTGCTATTATGAGTAATGAATAATTAATTGTATTCACCCTTGTTGCAATAATCATCTAGCATGAGAAACTATAGTATTCTTTCAAAGACAGCCCCATACCACATCTGAATGTCTTCTGCTTTCAGTGCCACACTACTTGTTAGTAGCACCAATATTCAGGTTCTAAAGTCTCCAGAATGTATCATGATGCCCAAGTATTATTTGCAAGACTTTTTGTCTGACTCTACAACTTTCTGTCACTGTCCATCTCATGTATTTATGTTGATATATCTTTCAAATAACTTTTTATTTCTTAATGCATCTAATATCTGTTTTTCAAATCTTGGAAGTTTGGAAACCTCTCCTCCAAGCCCTAAACTTGCTGATTATTATCTATCATCTTCAAAACTTTGCACCTCTATCTATACATCTATATATAGAGGCAGAGATGCCTGTGGGAGTTTTCTCTCACAAGTATTTCTCCTCAGATTCATTGTGGGATTACCTTTGGGGATTCCTTGTACACATAAAACTCAAAAAATATATATTGTGGACATTTATTAAATGTTACTTTAACCCCATTCTTCATATGAATAATTAATGTGTATAAGGCATCTGTTCATTAAGACTTACGTTATGTTTGATGCACCACTTCCAAGATCATAACTGAATTGTACATGCCCATGTACTAAAGCTATGAAAATGAAGTCTCCTTTTCCATTTGGAACCTGTGCATTATACAGTAAAATTCCATTCTTACTTCTTGAGAGAAACCAAATTTCCAAATAAAATGCATGAGCAACACCCTCTAAGCGAGGCAGTTCCAAGTATGTGTCCCCATTAAATTCAGGAACAAAACTTTCCTGCAATTGTGAGTCCACTGCAAAATGAAAGAGTTTTTATTTCTCTATCTCTCATAAACAAACAGATAACTATGTAAAGATATACACCTATGGTGGGAAACATGTTTCCACAATATTATTAGTAACACGCTCTCTGGATTTATATTTAAATTCTAAACCTCACAATATTGGTATACCTGTAATTATTCTGATGTGTGACCTTAATTTGTCCTTAATAAAAGTCTGAAATCAAGTTATTGTGAAATTAAATACAATTAAAATATTAGTTGCCTTGCCTTTCAGAGACTGTCCAGAAGAAGGGGTTCAGGCACTTGACAATTTCCTGTTTCAGACTTTTAGGGGTTGTAAAGGGGCATTAGTAGACAAAGTTTTTATAAGGAACCCATGTCCAGAATTGTACCAGTTTTACCTGTGTGTATTACACCTATCGTTCCATGTGGTATACTTGTTGTTTGTTGCACAATGTGTACCTGCAAAGCATCTTTCCATAACAACATCCCTCAACACCTGTTTATTTTTAAAATAATTGTTCTGTTGCCAAGACTTGTGCAAGAAGATCTTCCTATAACTCTACAAGTGTCTCACAAACAATATCCTTCATGTGGCCCTACAGGAAAAAGTCAAGAGGAGTTGAACCTGGTGTCCATGATGGCCAAGGAGTTGGACCTTGTTGGCCCATCCACATATCCCTAAATGTTTGGTGGGGATTTTTGCATACTGCAAGTGAGAAGTATGCATACATGTTGTAACTACATTTTTGGATGTAAGGAAAGTGTAAAATCATTTCAGAATACCACCAGTACCTCTTGTAGGAAAGTCAAGTACCTGTGAACCTGTTCAGTGAATCTGAAGAATATACAACCCAATCACATGACCTCAGCGATACCATATATTATATTAATACTAAAATGTGCTTGAAATTCATGTGGATGTGTAGCATGACGGCTTTCTTCATACCAAATGTAGCTGCTTTGACACCTAAAAATGGACTCCCAATTAGCCTCATCTGTAAAAAGAACCCGGTGGGGAAATTTGAGAATGTTGATACAGTGGTATAAAAACTATCCCAGTGCATGAATGTTTTCTGTGGATAGTATGGATGGAGAACGTATATTTTCTCAGTGAAGGAAGAGGCTGAATGAAGAGTTCTCGGGATTCCACAATGGGGTAGGTTAAGTGAGTCTTTTAAGACAAACCTTCCACCAGATAAGATAAGGACGTTCTCATATGTCTGAAATGGGTGCTCCACAGATTGAACACAAGAAACAGACAACAAGATTATCATTCTTACAACATAAGGCATTGCCAATACCTTACCACCATACAGGTTTTGATGACCACCAAGGACAATCTTGGACATGGTAAGTTGGGTTTTAAATTGTATAACTGGCTACCTACAGATTTAAGAAAACTACTAATAACAAGACTTGTACATATTTATTATCCAATAACCCTGTATATAATGCAAATAATTCTTTCAACTTGATTTTAATGTATTATAATAATAATAGATGTAATGTAAAACTTAGTATAGTAGAGTGATAGTTGTATTCTTTTTATCAGTACGTTTCTGGAATTGTAGGTTTTACTCAAACATGGGAACCTCAATTAAAAAATCTGTTTACCATCATTCTAACTGGGAAGATGAATTGAAAAAGTAAAAATTTTATTTCATGGCTAACGTAAATATTTTTTACTTACAATCTTGACAGGAATGACCAGCAGCTGATGGATTACACCTGCAACTAAAGCCACCTAATGGTAGTGATTCACAAATTGAACCAGGTACACATGGACTGGAACTGCAAGGATCTTTTCGGTTCTCACAATATGATCCTTAAACAAATAATGATACTGATTTTACATTCAATAATTAAATAATAACACAAAAGTTGCAATCAGCTTTGAGACATTATCAAATTTATATTGAAGAATCAGGAGTATCTGAATAGTCACATTTCCTTCTTGGTTGGTTTCTTGTCAACTTCACTCTTTAAACAGATTACAGTTTATAAATTAAATCTTCATACTTTAGCCACATTGGCCAAATTCTCTACCTGATGTCCTCCAAAACCTATACTCCAAATTCCCCTTTAATTTAAACTTGGAACTACTACCTCATCTACATCCCCACTCTTAACATTGATGCTTGTATTATGGCTAGATGAAATAAATTCTACTTAATTCAATTATAAAACATTTAAATATAAGTGCTCTAACACAAATGAAATATAGTTGTTTATAATTAGGAAAGAGTAACTGTGATCAAGAAATAAAATTAATGTTTGAGAATTTCAATTGAATGTTTTGTATTTACACATTTAATGTATATTTTTATTTTCATAATAACAGGATGAATTTATTTACCTGTGTAACCTGGTAGACAGTCACAACGAAAATGACCAGTTCCTAAGATAACACATGAGCCGAAGTTCTGGCAAGGGAGACTTGCACAAGGACTGCCACCACATTCACGAATTCCAACACAATGTGTTACTAATGGATTTTCTTCATGCAGATGAACTAGTTGTTGGCCAATTTTTAGGTGAAGAATACATCCAACAAAGCCTTGGCTAGTTCCAATATTTTCAAATATTCTGTAAATGAAAAATACAATAATTTAAAATAACTAATAAAATGAAAAGTGGAAAGCAACATAATGCCTACTATTTGCGAACTTCAGGTAAGTTACCAACTTTCTATCTCTCTTTCCTATCCTTATTAATTGTTTTAATTAATCTGACAATGTCATTTCCTGACACGTATATATAGATATAGAAAGGACATCATTGTAACAATGTGCTACCCCTGAATCCTGCGCCAGGCAGACCAAGACAAGACAGTGTTGCCAAGTGTACTTCGTGTGTATATACTGAAATGTCTGTTGCAACAAATTATTCTGTTTCTTATGTCTGCCTTTCGCTGTTGCTCACAGTTTGGTTATGGGAATAAACTTCACACTTCTATATAGTTTAGCCATTTTTATTTCAACTGCTCATTTGTTTTATCTTTTCATACATCAATATTTGCTAATTTATATAATATGTTTTTAATATGGTAAAACAATGTAGGCCATAGATTTTTTACTATTATGCAGACCACTTCTAGAAACAGTTGAAGAGGTCTGTAACTTGGGGTGAAACGTTTTGTTTTATAATTATTTGATTTTGTATAAATTTCTATTTTTGACTACTAAATAAGTCAGATTAAGCTCCTTATTTTATTTATAGAGCAAAAGTATTTGTGATCAAGTAAATAACGGTGTTGATATAACTCAGTGTCAAACAGATATAGGTTATTCTTTGAACACTAATAAATCCAGAATGTTTTAATAATTTGATAAGAGATAGAAAGAAAAATGGTATGTTGTTTAAAGCACCATTGTTATTATAGAGTGGCACACATAAAACCAGTCCTTCTGAAAGGAATCATGCTTACATTACTTTATTAAATTATTTCACAGCTTAATTAACAGAACATTTTATAAATGAATTTAAAGTGTGTGTACCAAAGATTCCCCACAAACATTTAAGTATGTCAAAGCATATTAATTAAAACACTGTGGACAGTTTTATGTGCACCATTCTGTAAAATATATGCATTTCCCCAGTCACTCTCAATTACTATACTTTTTATCTTCTGCCTACAATCTGTAGGAATATGCATGTTTGTATGTGAGTATGGATTATTTCATTATTTTCTATTGTGATGAAAGAGAGTTGTTGGCTTTAATGGGCATCAATTATTGATATCTAACAGTAAAAAAAACAGTCCAAATGAATTAATTTACATTGAGACTAGTATTTAACTTTTTCATACTGTCACTGTCTTTCTTTTATTCAATGTCCAAAACGTAGCATCTAGAAATAGCAATTATTCAGTGTTGAAAAACAATTGCATTCACTTCATTACAGTATGTATTGAAATCGTTAATATTGAAAGGAAAGAGAGAAAGGTGGTGGCTTACCTGAAATTCAAACTCAGTCTCACTATTGAAGATACGGTTTTTAAAAATTTCAAAGGCAACAGTTTCTTTATCAGGATAAGTAGAGAGACATTTCAAGTTCCAGTCTTACAGTGGCTGGCACTTTGAATATTTCTCCTTTTCCCCTGATTCAAATAAAAGCATATGTACAAGGTTTAGAGAGGAAAGGAAGAAGGAAAGGCTGAAAATATTCGGCACAGTCGGGTATCGAACCTTAGCTATAGCCGCTAAGTGCTTTAACCATTTAAGCTACTGTGTTGCCTTCTGACTGTAACAAATATAACCAGTCTTATTAAATGTGTATAAGTCAGAATGATATAGAAGAGGAAATAATAATTCAAGTTATTGTGATCTGATGATCACAAAGGAGTTAAAGTATCTCCCACTGACAGCATTGTTTTCTTCCTATACTTATATATGTGTGCAGATTGCTTTTCGAATATCATTCTGGATTGTAAATGAGACCAACAGTAATTATAAACTATTACTAATGGTGGCACCTCTACAAACTTTAGAGGTTTTGGGGATAGGGGTCTTGGGTACCGGTGTGAGCCAGTAGCGGCTTTGGCACACACTTGTACTCGTTGATAGGAATTCCCCCAATGAAGGCATCTTGCTCCAAATCGAGAGCTCTGAGTGGACCCTGTGATTGACCTGCAACCTCCTGTCCACCATCAAATCTTAGAAGGCCATCTCTGTGATATCGCCGAGCATGAACACGATGAGTATGCCCAAGTACCACACGTTCCCTGGAGGCCAATGTCACTGGACCATTCCCGAGGTTGTATCGGAATTCAATAAACCTGAAAATATTTTTTGTTATATTGGAAAATGAAAATTTAAACTTTTTGAATTTTATGCATAATAATTCTTATAAGTTTATTATACAAAAAATAACATTTTACCAAGAATTCAGCATTATTTCAAACTGTATTATTGCAGTATGTAGTTATCAGAAAAATTAATTGACTATACTTCTGAATTAACTACGAAATTAACTAATTACTTTGTAATTTCCAACTTTCACTGCAATCTAGTATATTAGATGCTAAAATTGCAAGAATAATAATAGATATAACCATTTTTGTAGGAGTTACCATTAATCATGTGAATGATGAGAAAGGTTTATCAGCTTAATAGTGTAATTAAGTGATGTTAATTTGGTTTCACAGTTAAAAAGATTAAAAGTATTAATTTAGAATATTTATGTATTTTAGTATATAGTAAAAAATAATTAAATGGCAAATTGCCCACTGCTCTAAATTAATATTCATAAATGATTCAAGAATGAGCAACACTAATAAATTATTGATATATTATCTTACATTTAATAATTCAAAATTGATATGTTAGCCAATGACAATTTAATTAAATATATATTCTTCATTTAGCTTTATAACTATTTTTAGCTTTAACTGGGATGGAAGACACTCCATACAATTCCTAATTGGTACTCAGTACAATAAAAATATGTTTGAATTTATTTCAACAATTATAATGTACCAAATTTAAATTTATTCAACATATGTTAACATGTGTAGTTTTTTAATTTAAAAATCTGAATTTAACATTAATATAAAATTTAAATTCATCAAAATTTACTTTTATATTGAAATATAAAAAAATTATTTTATGAAGTAGTCAATAATATTATTTTATTGAAACATTTGAATGTATTATAATTACCCATCAACAATAGCTAAAGAAACATAGTCTCCACTTCCATCTTCCTTTTGTTGATCATACAAAATTATTCCATCTTTTGCATAAGAAATAAATTCAACTTCCACACTTAATTTATGGTATGCCTTCAGCTGTTTTAGCTGTACATATGACATTCCATCAAAAGCTGGTATCTGGTAAGCTGTCCAAAATTAATACCTGCATTAGATATGCTGCCACCAATAGAAAAATAAAATAAAATCAGGCTGTTAAATTGGCGAAGAATAAAATAGGTTCTGCATTGGTGTTTTTCAAACTTTATTTGGAGATTAAATTATTTTATTTTAGGAAATGTAAACAGTCATAGATGCTGTGAAATATTAAAAAAGTATTTTGGCAGATTATAAATATTTTATGCTGTTTACCTAAAACAATGCTTCCTTTAAACCTATCAGAGTGTTTTTTTTAAATAAATAATTCAATAACCTATAATATTAGTCTTACAACAATTGAAATATAAAAATTAAGCAAGATTGATGTGTTCTCTAATGAGTTTAAATGATTTTATCAAACTGAAGGAGTAATGACTGTATTTGTTATGTCTTGAATTGAATATATTTCTAGATTCTATGGCAATAATTATATTTTTTTTATTCCAACAGTACAAGATAATATCAGGTACAATGCAGACACCATTTTGGTTACATATGTATGGCAATATAACAGTAAATGTTAGGAAATCATTGCTAGAAATGTTCATATGGAGTATCATGTTAGATGGGTGCAAAGTGTGGATGGTAGGAGTTGCAGAAAGGAAAAGAGTAGAAGCCTTTGAAATGCTATAAGAGAATGCTGAAAATCAGATGGATGGATAGAGTTACTAACAAGGAAGGTCTAAGCAGAATAGGGGAAGAGAGAACAATTTGGAGGACTTTGACTCTGAGAAGGGATAGATTATTGGGCCATGTTTTAAGACATGAAAGTCTTGTAAAATTAGCATTAGAGGGAAGTGTGTAGGGTAAGAACAGAAGAGGTAGGAGAGGATGGAATATGCTAAGCAGATTAGGGATGATGTGGTAGCTATGTGAAAATGTAAAGGCTTGCACAAGATAGGTTAGCATGCGGGGTTGCATCAGACCAGTCTGAATACCGCAACAACAATATGTATACAGAAAATGTAGAAACAATTTTACATAGATATAGATACAATATACAAATATATAATAAATGCATCTAGGTTTATATATTGAAATAATTTCAAAAAACTCTTCTACTTTGTATAAACAGGTTTCCTTGAGAGTAAATTTTTAATCCTTTACTTAAAACTAGGTAATAGTTTTTTTACAAGAGGGAAAAGCATCCATGAATATCAGAGAAATGGAGTAGAAAGTCTTTTGTGTCCTCCTGTTGTTATATCTAAATGATACTAAATAATTTTTTATTCTCATGTCATAATTCTGGGTTTCCCCAAACACTTCATAATTTTGCTGACTTTTCCTAATGTATATTGAACATCAGTAGACAAATATTGCATATACACTCATAATCTAAACTTTTGACACCACAGATCAACCTAACAGATTTTTCTGTAGGTTGAATTACCTATCTGTAGAGGAATTATGATTCCATAGATGAGTTCTGTATGACGAATGACCATTTACCTGGGCAAAATATAACATTCTTAGGACTTCACATTAACACTTGACTGTAGTTTTATATTAAACTGATTCCCTTGCATATCTTCCCTGCCAATAGTTGAATATGTTTGTTCCACTTCAGCATAGAATCTATTGATAATATTGAGCATTAGGGTATTCCTCTACAACAGTCATACTGCACACATAATTATTCAAACAGATGTTCTCCTTTGTCAGGAGGAAGTACCCTGCATGCTAACTCACTCTATAGTGTGCATAAAAGATGTTTCACTCTTAGCAAAGGGGACTGACTCCTCAAAAGTTTTGAAGATCTTGTTCCTGCCTAACATGTCAACACTGGACCTAAATTTCAGGTAAGTCATTTGTGTATATTTAATGTCAGTAATGTATAATGTGCAGTAATGTATAATATACACACATAATTTTCATTGTATTTGTAAATCATAAAGGCATGAAAAAGATATTGCTAGAAATATTTGTCAATATTTATATTTCCAAAAAAATTATTTCACTGCTGGTGATATGTAAAATATTATTGTACCTAAACACTGCTGACGATTTGATGAAATGGAAAATCCATCACGACATACACATGCTGCATTCACACATTGACTTTGTGGCACACCACAGTCAGAATCAACACTGCACAGATCTCCTAGTAATGGAATTACTGCAGTCACAGTAGCTGGTGTTGGTTGGTACATTCCAAAGTAATATACTTCTATGACAAAAAATTATTGAATTAAATATTTGTCCATATATGAGTAACTTAATATTTCAATTTTCTTCCTTATAAGCTACACCAAGATTGTAAGGTACAAAATATTTCAATATATGTATATTAAATTTAAATAGTATCAGTATAAAACCAATTCAAGGAGCAAAAGTTATTTGGGACTTTATATAAAATGTTATCCCACAATTCAATAATAAATATATTTTAACCATATAATTCTTTTAAGCAGCACATTGTAAATATGAATGATGAAATCATACACAATGGATAAATGGGTAGTGAGTAAGGAAAGAAATTTGGAGAAAGGTGGAAATTTCCTTTAAATAATATGCTCAGCATAGAATTATTATTAAAGAAAGGCCTTTGTTACGCATAGAGAGGAATGGAAGAAGAAATATAGACTGAAAATATTCAGCACTGCTGAGGCTGGAACCCAGATTGTCACAGCACCTTCCCCATAGATGCAGGGCGCATTAGCCGTTTCCACCACTTATCAAATATAGTCATCTCTGTTGTAAGGTTATGGGTGGAATGGAAGAGTTATGTGACAATCTGGGTTCTTCTGTCAGTGAATCTGAAATGAGACCGACAACAAAAGAGTCTTGACAGACTGGGCTGATTTCAAGGACCGAGATGTATATTATATACATACATGTATATCATTAAAAAGGACACAAAAAATAAATATTAATATACTTACCATTAACAGTATCACTATCATTTAAATGATGCAGACTTGCTGAAGTAAGTTGAGATTCACTAAAATAATGATATCGGTAACTTGCAGGGGACAGTAGATGGCGTGTTGATTTTGATAGCGACCAAACTTCATCTTCTGGCTGAGTATATCGCCTGGTAGTCCAGTGAAATGGAGGTTTTTCTGTTCTCGCCCCTTCATCATCTAAGTGTCAGATATAAACTAACTTTAATTATAAATGTTTCATATTTGCTGAAATAAAATGAAGCAAGGAATGATAAGTTGACAAAGTCAAAATAATTCAATTGCATAGAAAAGAGAGCAGAAAATAGTAGTTGACTTAAATTAATAGTAGGCATCGACTGGTAGGGATGCAGACATGCACTGTCTGGAGTAGGCAGCATAGACTGGCAAAAATTCATGGTATTCTGCAACTATGCCAGTCGACGCCCACTATCAATTCAATTTAGGATAAATCAGTTTCAAATTTCTATCGCTTTTTCCTATCCATTAAAATTGTTCGAATAATATAATTTCAAACTAGTAGATGTTTTGTCCCCACAAATAATTTAAAATGATCAATAAGTTATGTTAGAGTATTAAATATGAAAATATTACTTTTTGAAACTAATGCAGGTTTTGAATCAAATACAGTTATTTAGCTATGTGACTGAAGATTTATTCAGAATAAACACTAAATTCATATTTAATTTGAAACTGAAATATCAATCTCTTATTACATGTTATATGACTCCTGCATGTATTCTGACAAAATATATTTGATAAGAGTTTTGGCCATTTATTTGATTTCAGTTTAGGCTTCCATTTTATTGCACAATGTTCTGGCTACCTGTTTCACCATCATAATTACACCTGATGAAAGCTATGAATTATTTATTCAATAAATTCATCTATTCTTTAATTTTGTTATTTTTTATATACAGAAAACACAACTTTTCAGTATCTTTAAACAAAATGTATTCAGAAAAGTTTTCATTCATTGCCTGTCTGCAAAAGAACTGCAAATGATCAAATGCTTTTGTGTATATGTTAGTAAGTTAGAGGATAACATATCTTTTCTTTTTGGTGAGGCATTAACAGGGAATTACCTAATAAACGTCATGCTGTTTCTAAAGTAATTCTAATTGCAGCAATGAGAAATTGCATTCCTCACTTAACTCTTTTTCTCGGATTTACCCTTATTTTAAATCTCTTAAGTAATTTTGATATTGTCTATGATGAATACATATCAATTATGAGTATGTAACCTGAAATACATCCAGAAAGAGTCAAGACTTTATTAAGTCCAACACAAACAGTGCACTTCTGTCCTTGAACTCCAGGTTTACACATGCAACGTCCTGTCATCTGTTCACAATCTTCTCTTACAGATCCAAATGGAGAGCAACCGCAGGCTGCAGAAGAAACAAAAAAACATGGTTTTGAGGAAGTTAGAAAAATGAATTAAATAGAAAAATAATATAATTTGGGTCATAAGGGTTTTCATGCATGTAATTACTTTAATAAAAGTTCTAACTGGACTGAACATCTTGCCGACCAGCCACACAGTGTCAAATTAAAACCAACTATCCACTCTCAGCAAAACCAACAACTCACTTTCTCTCTGTCCCACAATGAAAAATAATGGAATAAAACATGCATATAAACATGTATATTCCATAGCTAATTTATATACATGTATTTGAGTAATTAGAGGGAGAAAGTAAATAGGAAAGTAAGAGAATTTATGATTGGGAAAAGGCAGTTGTTATAAGACATTGATCCCAGGAACTTTGGCTTGGTTGTAGGATGTGTCAGAACGAGAGCTCCCAAATTTGATGTTCAGCATCTGATGAATCAGTAGGAGGAAGAGGGAGATGAAGGTTGAATTGTGGAGGTAAGGTTATTGTGAATGTGTTATACAGTTTGACAATGTTATTGGGGTGATTAATATCAATGATTTTGAGAAGATGTCACTTTGTTTTTGCAAATATAGGGAGGAGGGCGGAGTCCACAAAGGATTTAATTCATAATTGTAAAGTCTCAAACATAAGATTCAGTCCAACTGTGGCTCAGGCCAACAATATTCAACTTATTTCTTTGCCAACTGTCAATTTAAGTGAGGCCAGCCACTCTCATTCATCTTCTTGTTCAAATAAGTTAATTAACTTGACAATCATATTAGGATTTTTATTTAAAGTAGAATACTTAAATTATTTGAGCTAATCCACAGTTTAGTTCCTTAAAAATCATTTCTATCTCTATGTAAGTTTGAAATAATGACCAAATGTTTTATCAAAGGAATATACTGGTTATTAATGCCTGTAAATTTATATTAATGTTTAAATGAGGCCAAAAACAGACAAAAATTAATAAAGAAAAACCAACAATAATTTAATACAACTACATGTTTCAGTTCTGAAGAGGGTCCAGACCAAGACCAAAACATAGTTCTATTAAACTATTGTTGGTTTTGTTTTATTAATTGTTGTATGTTTTTGGCCTCATTTAAACATTATTAAAGAAATTGTTCAATTTTGGAAAAGAAAGACAATTCAACTCACAGAAACATCCACTATGCCCCTCAGTAATTTTATGTAGTCCCCAGTAGCCTGGCTCACAACGATCACATTTGACACCTCCCACTCCTGGCTTGCATACACATTGCTCTGTTTCAGGGTCACAGCTGTCGGACACAGAACCTTTTGGAAAAAAATATTTATGAATTAGTTTGAATTAAAATGCAGATATCTTGAAATAGTAGAATAAAAAAGTAACATTCAGAGATATATAAAAAGCAAAAATATGAATTGACTGCATTAGTGGCATCTTTGATTAACTGTAGAATTACTGTTTTGGTGCATGAAAAACTTAGAAGATACTACAGAATAATGAATTTTTAACACCAATTATCCATAAACATGGTTTTATTTCTTTCATTCCCAATCTTCTACAATTTAGATATAGACATAGATATAGAAAACTCAGAATGGCGAGGTCATGGTGGCATGCATAGATTAAATATCACTGAATTAATTTTTAAACAAAAAGTAACAATATCAGATGAAGTTTGACTATTGGGATGTAAACAAGGTTCATTGGATGAGATGATTATTTCCATAATAGATGACTGATTTTTGTTTTTGTATTGATGAGCACCTTATACATTTGTGAACACTTTTATGGAGAACTGAAAATAAATAATTCATATAATAATATTGTCTCCGAATTAACAAAATGGTGATTTAACAGTATTTTCACTATCAGAATTTATGCAATCTTGTATTTAAACTTATAAAGAAACAATGTGTATATAATAATGAAGTTAGCTGTAGAAGTAATAAAAAAAGACAACTCAAATCCATTATATATTACTAACTACAAATAATAAAGTCCTAAATTATTATTATTTGAAAAATTTGATGTTTTACCTAGTTTGTTGCAACCACACTGAGATGGACAGCCAGCATTTTCTACTCCCTGGGCGGGTGTCTTTCCATCAGGACAACAACCAAACCAAGAATCTGTACAGCTTTTCAAGGTTGGCTTCAGGTCTGGGGATATCAAATACACATTTATACATAATTAAGCAGATGCAAAACATATTTTTAACGAGTTGTTACAATTGGAATAAGGATATATAAATTTACTTTTTCTAAACATATTTTTAACGAGTTGTTACAATTGGAATAAGGATATATAAATTTACTTTTTCTACAACAGCGAGCAAACTGGGTTGTTTGGTGACAGTAGCTTCCAGAAGGGCAATCCTGTCTGTTTGGGCCATTTCCACAATCAAACTCGATACCATTGACAGGATTTATCAATGGAGATTCCCCATTACAAGGTTTGACCTCCATACCTGAAAACAAAAATTTATATTGTTTTTGAATAACTTTTAAATGAAAATTGTATTACTAACAATCGCGCATTTATTTCGTGGTTGTGGTAAAAATGTCTGAAAAGTATCTGTATGCTGCTCGGATGACTTTCCTGTGCTCAACTATTAAAAGGGTTTCACATGTTTCGAAACAATCGCTAATTAACTTGTTGGTTTAAAAATAGATAAAAAAATGTATTACATATTAAATAATTTTTCGGACTATTAAATATGTAATAATTATTTAATCAGCCTCTTTGTCAGTATTTTTATAATTTAAATATTAACTATTACGACGTTTCGTCTCTCATTTGAGACTTCTTCAGGTAAAAATTTAGCTGTACATGAAACTTCACTCCACAACTCCTTCGACAGAAAGAAAATGGGCAAAGAGCCTGATTAAATCATTTATCATGTACTAAATATTGTTATAAGAATAGAAAACAGGTGTAGCAATGGGACGCCCCAGCACATCAACAACAGTTGATAACGTTGAAAAAGTTATAAAAATGATTATGATAATACTATCGCCAAATCACAGAGAAATTACTGACGATGTCCCATCAATTGGATCATACCATTAAATGTTTCGTTTGTTTTGGGTATGAAATGCGTGACAGGAAAATTTGTTCCAAAATTTTCGGATTTCAGGAGTCGCTAAATGAAGTGAACAACGACGCATTAAAGCGTGTGATGATGTATACGGATACTCAGGTTCAATCGTCTCAGTGGAGCCATGACCGAAAAAAGATCGGCAAGTACGGCTGAGTGTGAAGGTTCTTCGAATTTAAACGCACAGTGCATCATGAGTACTTGCTACAAGGTCAAACGATCAATAAGAAGTACAACCTACAAGTAAAATGTCGTTTTTTGTGATGCAGTCAGAAAAGAACACCTGGACATGTGAGGAACCAATTCATGGCTTTTGCACCACGATAATACACCTGCTCACACTTCATCGCTTGTTCGTAACTGTTTGAACAGAAACGACACTGTAAGGATGGCCCAGCCACCATACTCTGTGACTTTTTCCTGTCCTTAAAAGTAAAGGGAACCTTAAAGGTAGTAGTTTAACAAACATGAATGAGATTAATTGCGCATCGCTGAAAGAGCTAAACGCTGACCCAAAGATCAAGTAACACATGCGTTTCGGGGATTTGAAGAAGCGCTGGATTTAACGGAGAGAACAAAAGCGAAAATTCTTGTTAACTTTAGAACACACCTCGAATATACGAATGTAATCCAGAAACTAATGCACCACAAAATTTTTCTCAGCCCGCCAACAATGGTACGAATGTGAAACTTTAGATATAAATTCTTTGAGGTTTTCTGAGTGCGTGCAAAACGTTTCCGTTTCTTCCGACAGATAGCAATGGTTCAACATGGCGTTTGTAAGTGATGTGCTACATAAGCAGCGTGTCGTCATTGAATTTCTCACTGCGGGCCAAGAAACGGTTGAAAACACAAACTTTTACATGCACTTTATAGAGCATCAGCAGTCGACTGAAATACGGCTAGTCTCTGGTCACAGAGGTGAGGCCAATAGAAAGCGGTTCCGCAGAGCTCTAATGTTTGCAGTGGTCGGGGATGCACCATTAGTTCTGAGACATATGTGAGCACATTAACCAAACTCAAGAACCGCTTTCAGAAACTTGGACGCCATAAGAACAAAGGTGTGTGATTGTTTCAACATGATAACGCTCGCCCTCACACAGCTTGGGGAAGTGGGAAGACATTAGGAAATAGGGTTGGGCAGTGTTACCCTATCCACCTTTCAGCCCAGACCTAGCTCCCTCACTTTCACTTCTTTGGGCAATTGCCATTCGTGGGAGACATTTTGAGGGAGACGAAAAGGTGATTCGCACAGCGGAGAAATGGCTTCATTATCAGGCATACACGCGCTTGTGTCTCGCTGGAAGAAGGTCGTAGAAGGGTTTCATTGTATTCAATAATCAATAAATAATTGTTGAAAAATGTGGTGCATTACTTTATGGGCCACCCTCGTATAAAGAAGTAACATAATACACCTGAAAACTTTAATTCTGTGTTGTAGTGTCTGTTATTATCAGGAAACGTCAAATTTATGTTTTCCATCAAAATTAATTATAAATTCCGAATATATTTTTACGATTTTGGTAATAATATTGTGATGATTTGCAATTGAATGATGTAAACTTTTAAGAAGATATGTATTAGTTTGTACCACACCTTTGCATAGAGCTAATGGTCGAAGACGCAGTTCTTCTTTCCTGCGACAGCCTTCCGCTTTCATATCACATTCAGAAAGATATGTCCTCCAATCAGATCCACATACTGGCTTTCCTGCTAGTCGTTCCAAAGAACATTCAAAATGACAAACACAGTGGGGTAAGCCTCCATCAGGATCAAGTTCACAAGTAGCGGCAAAGTCACACTGGATATCTTGACAGCTATCTTGTTGAGCAAGGTTCACGGTGACCTGATGCCCTGGAGTAAATCGAGGTATACTTGTTATGGTAACCGTGGATGTGGTGTTTGGTGATACTGCAAAAAGAAGGTAATAATATTAATAAAGCAAGGAAATATAAGTTGACTATCCAAAATACAAAATTAGTCATTTGGGATAATTAAGAAAGACACAAAACAGCAGTTGACTTAAGTCAGGTTGCTGGTAGCTGTAGACTGTCAGGGTATATTTTCGAGAAACCAAGCTTCCTTCTTCAGACATACACTGTATGTAGAAGGGAGTTTAGAGTTTCGAAAATTTACGTTGTCCTGCAACCCTGACAGCCGACGCCCAAGGTAAGTCAACTGCTGTTTTGTGTCTCTGTTTTCAACCCAAATGAATTACTTATAGTATTAACGTATATATAGTTGGCAGGGTCGTGCAGTATATTTTGTCAGTATGATGCAATAATTTAAAAATTTTTCCCTTAAATGATTTTTCTTTAAAATAACATTTTATTGTGATTTAAAAAGATGAACTAAATAAGTGTAATAAATTGTATTGAATCATCATGAAAAGAGACTCAGCACACTCAGATGGTTTATTGTTATTGTATGTCTTCCCTTGTTAATTGAATAGATTAAAATATTGTTAAAGACCTATATACTGACAATTCAAACATTTTCAGAATACATTTAAGATTGAATGTAATGTAATGATTGCAATGCCATTTACATTGGCGAATCTAAACGAGCCTTAAAAACAAGGTTTGTTCCAACCTAAAGCTTTCAGAATACTACAAACATAATGTTATCTCCAAAATTTTGTAAGATACTAACAATTTTTTATTGGAAAAATGTCGATTTTTTGGATATTGAGAATAGGTACCATATTGGGTTAATTTCTGAAATGATCTGAAAAAATTCCAACAATTTCACTTTAAAAATTAAGAGCGATATAAATTCTCAAACCAATATCTAAGGAACTGTATTATATATCTCTTTCGTTCCATGTTGCATCTTTAACTTAGTGTTTAAACCTTTTATGAAACTGATGAGGTCAGTCGACGAGCAGACCCTACATACGTTAAACAAAACTTTGTTCGCCCATTTTTTTATGCAATTACATTTAAAAATATCATTTTTATGAAAATATAAGCTATTTTATAATAACGATATCAACTACAAAAATATAGATACTTCTAACTCTAACTTAAGCAAATTAATTAAATAAAGAAGTAGACATGAATAACAATTCATTAGCGTTGCATTAATTTTAATTTTGAAAAAATCTTTCCCCACAAAATTCTCTACAAAAATATTCAGACACAAAATAATTAAGGTATACGGGAGTAAATTGTACACATCCATGTTGGAATAATATAGATCAATACAGAAAAGTGTCGTGTAAATATTTTTATTCATTGAATATTTCACGTTGCATTTTTATCTAAGTGATTATGTCACCTGCCACCCCCAGACAGTGGCGCTTATGCAGCCACCTCTTGGTATTATGGTACAACACGGCCACCAAAATCTGTAGCTATAAAACATTAACTTATTACATATCAAATGAAGGAAATGAAAATTATAATATTTATAAATTTACACACGAGTCTAAACAATAAGACATCTAATAGCTGCAACTGACCAATTATTCATTTTCTTTTTAGAGAAACCACGCGTTAGAAAGGTAGCCTTAATTAGTTTGTATATTTTAAGTTAAAATATTTAGAACTCATTTAACAGAGTGAAGATATCTGTAATAATTTATGTATTTATGGGAAAAGAGAAAAAACTAATAATAGTCATAGAAATGTGTTCATTATTATACCTAAGCATTGCTCTTGAGGATTATGGTTGTGTTGATCACTTACCTGAGGGATTTTTACATTCACCCATGTAGTTAACTGTAATTGGAGAACTGTCAGGGGGAAGGTGACAAGAAGCTCGACGGAGTTCGCATTCATTGCGAAAGGTGGTGCCATCTGACCCGCACACTGTCAGTTCCTTTTCCTAAGAAAATGTAGCTCATGTTAACTACAATTCACACTGCAGCATAAACACAATCACATAACATAGCACACAAATACGTTCCATTTTTATAAGACGAATTATATGATTTTTTTAATCACTATCAAATAACAAATTATATATATTTGACCATATAACAGAACACCGTGTACGTTCCTAGAGCGTTCAATGACTACGATGAATTTTCGGAATTTGTAGTGCTCACCACAGAGAAGGTTTCTGTCTATCTAAGATTTAGGGCCCTACCTTCTCCCCTTTTTAAATAAAAAAGATTTCTCTCGACACAGTTGCGAAAAATTTTAAGTAGAGACGGCATAAGTCACTGTGAATATTTTGAATTAGTTGAATCATCCTCCGCTTATTGGACAGAAAGTTAATTTAACAAGTAAGAGAATTTTATTTTATTTTCGGTGTATGAGGGCGCACACATTGCCGATCACGCGGCGCGTCTTGTTTGAGTAAATTTTGTATTGTTGCCTTGACGTTAGACGCCTCGAAACACGGAGGAACAAGTCAGTGTGTTTGTGTGTGGAGAAATCATTCGAGAAGAAGATTGGCGGCAGGGTGGGAGGAAGGGGGGGAAGATGAGGGGAGCGGGAGAAGAGGGAGAAAAAGAGAGTGGGAGTTAAGAGAGAGAGACGGAGTGAGGGCGAGAGGCAAGGGTTGCAATTTCGTATGTACTCGAACAAATTACCGTCACATCGTATATCAGCAATTAGTAAGTGAAACAAGAATTTGCAATCAAGTTGTAATGGAAGGTGGTAGTTTGGTAATTGAAAGAGTGGACTGAGGAGTACTAATTAGAAGAAAAGTGAAACTTGTAAAAGCAAGCCACGCCCTGAGTAGTCAAAATTATCTTCTGTTGTTACATTTGTTTAGGAACAACTTACCTGGCGCTGAATCAAACAGGCATTTGGAATAAAGAAACTGATGAAAAGCTGAGCTGAAGCGTGGTGAAACGGCCTGCGAGGATTATATATATTAAAACAATTAATAGGGAAAGGACAGAGAGATAAAAAGAAGGTGACCTACCTGAGGTTCATAGATGGAAGACACCTTGTGAGGTTTAGAGTACTTGAATTTTCGGAGGCACCGCCCCCTTCATCAGAAAGTTAGGAAGACATTTCCAGTGATATATATATATATATATATATATATATATATGCGAGTGTGTTGTAAAGTTTGAGTTATTAAATTGAATTTCATTAATAATGTAAATAATTAGTTTTAAAAAAAGTAGAGCATGAGACTTCAAAAAAAAATCAGGGATAAACGGTGGGTCGTGTAGCGGAGAAAAAGAAGAAAGTCAAGGCGCGTAAATATTAAGTTTCCACACGTCTTCAGAGGTGTAGCAATGTGTTGGAGTTGGCAAGGTAATATCTGTATGTTGTCTGAATCGACGTTCTGCGACGAGCTCTTTATTAAGAGGATACATCTCCTGGTTAGCCACGTGGTTTTATTGATAGTCTTTTATAGGGTACAACTACTTCTGGGAACTGCCTCCACCTTTAGGATTATGACTTTCACTACCGTAGCTTATCCCAGACTGCCCTCTGGGCTATTTTTCCTTCTCCGACATCAGGTCTATGGTACATGTTTGTGATGTCCAATAGAATCAGCCTAGTTGTTGAATTTTGGCGTATCCGGAAGTCGATGAACCTTCACCGACAAACTAAGTCAACTGGCTAATACGCTGAGGGGCGAAAATGGCACGTCCGTTCTGTGGAATGCAGCCCTCTCGGATCTTATCAACTCTCGCTTGCTTTCCCACCAATCCAAATTATAAGATATATACATTACAATAAATTTGGCGTATTACAGTGTGTGTACCTATTACTGTTAAATTTTCACTATCTCTTCACTGTACTTTACAGAGTACTTTTACTTTATTAAAATTCTTTAAACTAAATAGTCTAAAATGTTTTCAATAATCAAGTGAGATGTAATTACATAGAAAGTGTTTTCATTTTTATAAGAAAATACATATATTAAAAGTACTGGGTGTTAAAGAACGTACAAGTTTCTAATGTATAAACCCCAAAAATTTCAAAATTTCTGTCCAATACGTAAAAAAATGGAACATTTTATATCTTAAATTTAACGTAGGAAAACAGGAATATTTTTCACACTTTCAACTACCGGGAGTATTTTGATTCCTTTAAGAAACCCATTTAAAAGTAATTTATTTACAGACATTACATGTAAATAATGTAATAAGATAAAGTAATAATTTAAATATGTACAAGAAGTTTTTTTCCAGTGTGTAAAATAGATAATATTTTGCCTTTCTTTTTAAAAATCTACAGTCTTATTTTTCTTAAAATTTAAAACAACAAACTAACTTTTATCGTTAAATTTCACTTTATCTTGATGGGATTTTGTTCTGTTATTGTAAATATTGAGAAGTAAACAACTGAAAAGCTTAATGATAATATCATTTCAAAATATGTTACGAGAAAATCATTTCCCCTCCTTTTCCGATATATTACTGTATAGATATTCTCAGAGGTATCGATACTTTAAAACTGATACTTCACAGATATCGATAAAGCGGATTTGATACTATCACTGAGTAAATTATGGATACTGTTCTTCCGACACCGAATCCATGTTTCCATTCGTTTCTGTTTAGTTCGTATCTTAAGCACTTTATTTCTTCTCCTTGACTCGCCTTCCATTGCTATGTGCTCAAAAAGCCTGCATGAATTACCTCATGCAACAGCAAATACATTGCAATACAACTGTTTACGACTGCATAAACGCATTGCGCGACTTAATGTTAATAATTGGACAAAATAAGTGGGAAAAAGGAAAATGTGACGACGCAATTGTTTTGAGGAAGAAATGAAGTTTTGATTTAGTATGTTTCAGTAAAAGGCCATATGACAGACACTGATATTTTTAATTATTTCTTTTACCAGTGAATGCTATTTTACGGCAATATTTTACCGTAACCAGTTGACAAACTAAATGTTTTACGACAATAGCGAACGCATTAATAGTCGTTCATCACGTGAAAGTGAAGCTATCCTTCATCGCGTATTCTGTACCGCTTGTGCAGTGCTCTACTTCTTTAATTCTTCGGAACACCGAATCATTACCTGAGCTTATTTTCTTTAAATGGGGCTAGAGTTTCCACCATGTAGAAACATTCAATTACTGACTCGTGTATCGAGCTGTGGGAAGTGTCTTAACGGCTGTGCGTGACCAGAATGTAGCTTTCACTCACCGAAAGTTTTTTGGTGGAGAATTCTGCGGACGTAGCAATTATAAAAAAAACACACACATACACACAATTTATTCGTGTGTTTTACATTCTTCAGATTTATAAAAATAAATATTACGCTTAAAATTAAATAAACTGAAATTAATATGATAATGTCTTATTAAACAAATGTCCCAATTATTTAGTAATTTATGATCATCACCAGTAATTAATTATTATGATAATGACAGTCAATTACAATGATTTACGAATCTAACAATTTTAGTCCACAAATACTTATTAACTCCAGAATAGACTGTTGTAGGGACCCGGAGTAAAGGTGTATTCTCAACCAAGCAATCCAACTATTTTATTTCGGTAAGTAATTTTTTGTCTGCACGAGAAAGTTGTGGCATGTGAATCCACTGTTATTTATATAAGTACTGAGTGCTCAGCGTTGCCCAAGTATTTATTTGTATTAGCCCTCCGACATTAATCACTTCGTTAACGCTTGTTGTAATAGAAATGAATCCGTAATGGTCACTTCAAGGGGTTAGTATTAAATAAATCAGAATGATAACTGACGGTACCTTAACCTAGTCAAGAGTTCACCTGGTTCATTAAATAAATTGATTTGATATTTTCCCGGTATCTGAAGGTAGTCGAAAATACACACGGTTAAGGAAGTAAAAATAGTCCCTTTACCTTAATGGAGAAGGAAAGACCCGATACCTTAAGGTGGTTAAAATTATTCCAGCTTGGCTATGTTAAATTTTCTGTACATTTACCATTTTCCTTAAGTAATTAAAAAAATTACAACATAGTTTTCTGACTTTAAAATTTTATTTATATGAAAAAATAATGTGGTTGATTTGTCTGTTTAATATAAATGAAATAAAATTGTGACAGAAGTCAAACAATTATTTAAGTAAATTGTTGTTTGATTTATCTGACAGAAATTTTAAGGTCTTATAGATTACAATCTTGTACCTACTTTAAGACGGGGAATTTTAAATATTTGTATCTACCCAGATATATGAAATTAATTTATTATGCAGGGTTTTTCAATAAGGGCGGGTCGATGTTGATATGGAATATAACTATCTGTATGTAACGTAATAACGAAATTCTCTTTCTATTTGGAAGGCCCATGCATGCCTTTTCAAATTACATTTTGGGGAAAAATACTGAAACTTTTAAATAATTGCAATTTAACTCAAATCCCTTTATATAATAAAGTAAAGATATAGTGCCAAATTAATAGTGACATTAAAACACACGTTGTTGATTGTTGTGGTATTCTGTCCTACGACTGGTCTGATGCAACCGCTTCCTGCTAATCTATCCTGCGCAAGCCTTTTCATTTCAACATAAGTACCACATCTTACACCCTCCCAAACTGCTTATCGTATTCCATCATCGGTCCGTCTTCTGTTTTTATCGCATACACTTCCGTCTAATACTAATTTTACAAGACCCTCGTGTCTCAAAACGTGGCCTATTGATCTATCTCTTCTGATGGTAAACAAACACAAATAAATAAATAAATCATGTTCCTTGAGTGGCATAAGTTATTTGGCAACGAAAGTAATGCTTTGTGACGACTATTACAAATTAACTTGAGAAAAGGAGATAAGATGCGTGTGATATGTATTATCTATTGGGATTTCTCAATAAACAGCACACGCTAAATGAAATGGCAGTAATTGTATTTGATTCAATTCATTTCCGTCAAGCGTGCGCACTCATTCGAAGAAAATATCATTAAATACACTATCTTATCCAAGGTTTCTATAATTTTATATGCCTTGCTATCTTATCCAAGGTTTCCATAATTTTATATGCCTTGCACTTTTGAATCTACTCGCTTTATATCTAGTTGATTTACACGAAAACTTCGTGCGGCTCTCGCGATAACAGCCGTTTTGAGAGTTAATTTTCATTTAGATTTTATATTATTCATATCAGTATTTTACATCATTCGAGTTTTAGTTACAATAAAATTTAAGTAGATCTTCTATCACTTGCTATCACTTAGGTGGTAGTGTCGACACGGCTTGAAACAGGGCTGGGATTTACTACTCCAGTTAGAGTGATAATTCACATCCACTTGGGTGTAGAGGGCCACGCCCAACGGATGTTGGCTAGGGAAACAATCTGGGTAACTAAAGA
The DNA here is from genome assembly GCA_034510155.1 of Eucriotettix oculatus. NCBI lineage: Eukaryota > Metazoa > Arthropoda > Insecta > Orthoptera > Tetrigidae > Eucriotettix > Eucriotettix oculatus. Next base: position 41,760,584 of record CM067379.1, read on the forward strand.
CCCAGGTAGAAGGCCATTCTGACGCGGCATATGTAATCGTGAAGGAGAAATACCGCAGACTGACATGGACGGATATTATCTGAAGAAACAGTTAACAATCATTTCCAAGTAAAACGGATTACGAAAGTATTTTTGAAACTAAGAATACTGTTGTAACGCTTCCCTTATATATGTGACTATGAAGCGATTGGAAGAGTGTGGAAGTGCTATTAGCCTGATGGGAAATGTTCAGAACGGATTACATATTGATAACAAATACTTTGACGTGGTTTACAAGAAGTGGGTTGGAAGTAAAGCATCTGCACAGAATGCTTGGGATAATTTTCTCAGGAGCAAGACAGTGTCTAAGGGTCTTGAGGAGTTGAGAGAACAGACATCAGTATTCAACAGCCTCAACCAGTTGACCAACTAAGAAACTTCTTAGCAAAAGTAATAAGACGCGACGAGTTTCCCGTAATTGTAGTCTATCACTAAGACAATAATAATTAAATTGTGTGAATTTTTACATAAAGATAAAGCACAATCATTTCTTTAAATGCCGGTATCGTCAGTAACCATGAGGTTAGTGACTTCGTTCATCCATAGTGTCAATTTGAGGAAAGTGAGCAACATTCAGTCCCTTGACAGGAACAAAGATAACTAAGAATCGTTATACTTTATTTATTACTATCTGGGTGCCCGGTATTGTTTGGAAATTTATTTATACAGTATTTTGTAAATATATGAATAAACCTTAAGAAAGTCACATTTTTTTAAAATTTACCTTTTTACGCCCCATAGGCGATGAGAGCTGAAGGAATATTAATTTCATTATAATCAGGGTGATGACTCATCAGTATTTTATTCGAGTTAAAAAATATATCTGTACCTTAAATGGTCACAGACAAATCAAATAATGTCTAAAAAATATATAATTAGTTCTTCGGTGCGTTGAGACAGACGAAAATACTACCAATAATGTAACAGAATCAAATATACTCCGGGTACATTAATAAAGTATTACCGGAGCCAAGAATACTCACCAGTTTCGGTTTATACTTCCATATAACTGAATTTCAGCTCCTTCCTGCATCATCCACACATTGAGGATTGACTACTACAGATGTTGAATGTCAGAATTAAACTCGGCAACTTTCACAGATTCGATACGAGGCTTGATTATTTTCGTGTTATTTTTATGTAAAACCTCTCTACCCCCACCCACACCCCTATGAAATCTCCCATCCCATGGCAAGTAATGTTTAAATTAAAAACAAACAACACCGTGAGAAACACTATCAATCTCACCAACCCCGGGAAATATTTGTTCCCGGCAAATATCGACCGTTTATCCAGGTTTTAGAATTTTCTCCATGCACTTAGATTTGTATGCCGCATATATATATAAAGAGAGAGAGAGAATTATATTTATAAGAAAACATTATTTATATCTGATTAGCGTGAAATTATATATATATAAGAATAAATATGACTGAGTTATGTGCTCTGGTCTTTATACAACGTGACTCATTCATCTAGATTCTGATTTATTAAAATTTTTACTTGTATATATCAAATAAAAATTATATATATAAGAATAAATATAACTGAGTTATGTGCTCTGGTCTTTATACAACGTGACTCATTCCTCTACATTCTGATTTATTAAAATTTTTACTTGTATATATTAAATAAAAATTATCAATACATAAGTAAAATGTTAGTTAAATGTAAATATTTTTCCACGCTCAACAGATATATAATCATATCGCTTGGATACATGAGGACTATACTCAAACCTGTTGCAATATCGTATTTTTCAAATTACTTCTGAACCCACTGGTGGGGAAAGAAAACAATATTTGTAATATAACATAGTGCCAATCAAAAGACATCTGTTCAGTAGTTCTTGAAATTGTGTTGCAAGCATGAATTTTTTTGGCCGTAAGGGGGAAAGGAAGGAACCTAAATGTTCAGAACATCGACAGAAACTTTCTCTGTGATAAGCAATACATCTCACCAAAATTTAATCGAAACTGGAGAATAGTATAGGAACTCATACGGGACATACATACAATCTCCTTTATTTGTATTATTTTCTGTCTTAGTTTACGATAAGTTAAGATTTAGAAGTAGTTTTAATGAGTATACTAAATAGAGTTAGGAAAAATGACGGTTTTTACTAGTGTTCGAGTCAGAGACAGTTCAAAAATATAATTTTTATGGGTGATAAATGACATAAAATATATATTAAATATATTTTAATTACTTTTGAACATACATGTAAACCATTAACCTATCGCTATTCAATTTAAAAAGTATATCTCGGAAGTTGTACTCGTAAATTTGTATAATTGTAAATTGTCTTTAATTTACTGCAAACAAAGATTAGATAATATAAAATTTCCTAGCTTATTGGACTTATACACTGAAATTCTATTTATGTAGTATAATGTACTGAGCAATTATGTACCTGAATCGGCAACCTTTATATATGGTTTTAATAGACGCCGGGACGTAAATCCATTACGTTCAACTTGTTAGTAAATGGCAAAGCACGCAAAAGAACACCCGCGGACTTCACAAATTACAGAAACCCCGCTGCAAGAAAAGTGATGCTCGTAATTTTCGGGATTCTCAGTGTTTGCTGCTGCAAAATTACGAGTAAAGGGAAGAAACCGTGACACTGCATGTCGCAGCATTTAAATAGTAAAACTCCGAAGCCCACATTTGTTGAATAACATTGTCTATGTTGCATTAAGAATGCATTTATATACGAACACTTATCTATTTTTAGTTAAGAATATCAGCTGGTGAAGGTACCCAGCGATGCCCGAGAATTCATTTACATTAACAAGCTACAGTATTTAATTTGACTGCAATCTCTTTATCAACGTGTCATTAAAACATCGGCGAGAGCGTCACACTTAAAAAAAATTAAATTTCACGCCACAAACCTTATTTGAATTGAATTTCATCATAACCACCGCGATGACTCAGTATCACAATCGAGTGTGTGGCTACAACGACGACGACATTGTTCGCGAAACACGAAAACGATCTTTACTTAAGTAAATTTACGATATTAGAATCATTTCGCTTGACAAGCTACGCCAGGGCGTACCGTATCCTTTTGTCAGTTCTGTGTGTGTTCAGAGCAAGACCATTATTGGTCTGAAATGCAGGAAGGAAGGAATCTAACCCTTAGAAAGATCGAGAGAACCCTTCTCTGAACCGAACGCTACACACACAAAGTAAGCTCATTAGCTACAATACACCAAATAAGCTCAGTAACTAGAAAATAATCTCAGAGAAAAAAAAAGTGTACAATACCGAGAGACACTACAAATCTAGCTAACCGCGAAAAAAATTTATTCGCATACAATTATCTGCCGTTTATATACGCTTTAAATTTCCGTACCCTCCAGCCCCGCTCCAAGGGGTGTTTTACCCCTACAGTCCTTGCTTGCTTCTAGTTCACAATGAACTTGTGTACAAAATTTGGTCGAAATTGCTGTACGCGTTTAAATATGTATGCGGCACATACACACATAAATACACAAATATATGCTGAAACAGTTTATTATATTTATAAGGAGAAATTACGTAAGTCATCTCTTCGGTATGAATAATGTGTATCATCTAGGAAAAATAACATTGGGTGTGTGGGGTCCTGGTATTTATTTCGACTTATAAGACATTTCTCATGTTTATAAACTAATAAAAATTCTATCGATGATGCTGTAAATAATTTTTTTCTTTTCATGCCTCATTTTTTGTGTTTGTACCACAACACATCCAACCATATATTCCTATAAAGGAACATGTTTTAGTAAGCTGTATCAGCCCTCAAAGTTTGTCCCATGAACGTAGAATCAGTCTGTGCCTAAGAATCATTATAACAATATCACAAAAAGTGTATGATGTATATTATAAATGCAAATATATATTTTTTACCTTAGTACTGTTACAGTATGATCGCTTAGCCTCTTAGGAGCAATTCATGTCACATCATTACAATTTGTTTTTAGCTTTGTCTATTCCCCATGTCTAAAAATCTTAGAACTGTTATTTCCTGCGCAATGTTTTATACACTTTGTTTTATACTTATTTTAATATTAACTCAACAATTCTTTCCTAATTCTTTGTGTGTTATTTTTTTAATGAAATTATGTGTATTAAAATGTTACTGACATAATAATACATACAAAAAACGTGGATATTACATTTCCGACAAGCAACATTACAATTTTTGTAAATAGAAAATTGAAAGAAGGTACTTGCGAAAAATCAAATTGTATATTAGTGAAGAAGAAAAAATATTGGGCAATCATTTATAATTTAAGACAGTATTTTAGAAAATTCAGGGAACGTTCTTGTTTTCTCTAAATTCATTGAAGCTTATATATATAAAAATAATTTATGATTCAGTGCACTTTTGTACGTTTATACTTAATAAATCAATTTATTTTATAATAAATAAAGATTTAAAATAATATATAGTTCATTATTGGTTCAATTTACCTCAGTTTAAGATTACAATGGACAAGAATATTAACCTTCACTACGGGATGTTAACATTTCTCATGGTGGCAGACGTGATCAACTTCACTTTTTTGGTGTTTTATCACGAAGTCTTGCAACAACCTATTAATGTTTCTGACACACGTTCCTGAATTATATTGAAAGAGGACTTCAGTTATTGCAGTGTGACGCAAAGCCGTGGAGTGAATTACGAGTTGGAGTAAATCGGCTGGATGGAGGAATTCGAGAAGTTTGTAAGGAGAGCTCACAGCTAAGAGATCCATCAATCATCATGATGACATGAACATTCAGCCAAGGTTGCACAGCTAAACCCGTGCTTTGAAGCACTGGAGCATTGTCGCGTTCCATAATTTGCAAATGTAATCGTGAATTTCGGAGCAAGTGTGGTTGAATCCAATGAAATGCACTCATCCGTTCGCGGAGAATATTGGACAAACGAAAACTATCGAAGAAGTTTCGAGAAGGGCTATATATGAATGAAAATTAAGGTTTCATTTACAGAAATAAGTTCCAATTATGATAAATACACCACACTTATTTGACATTATAATGTTTTACATTTAAATTTAGATTAGAGACGAGATATCGTTCCAAATAATTTAGTTTCGACGATTATTCAAGTACACTTTATTTCTTCAATGTCAAATTAATCGATTAGCAAAACAATGTCAAGATACGACGCAATGAACTTGCGCTTGTATTGTTGCGTAATTAAAATGCCACAGGCTTCAAACGATCAGGCAGAAAATTTGTAATAATATATTTATATATGAGAATTATAAAAATTAAAAAATTTGATCGATAAAAAAATTCTAGATCTCGACAACAGCCATGGCTAAGAATCATCCAGGTGACGCCATAAATACAAATAAATCATCAAAATCGGTCAAGGAGGAGAAATATTAGGATCACACGCACACCGGATTTATATATATATATATATTTCTTTTCAGAATTCACCAACACGATCAGTTATAATAGTTATAGTTATTTGACTTCATTATATAAATAAATTAATATCAGATAAAGTAGTCAGAAATATATATATATTTTAAAAAAAGTGAAACATATCAATTAAACTAACACTACGTATCTTTCCTTTCTTGGAACCTCTTATGGTGCAATTAAAAAAAATACAAGACAATGGAATTTACTTAATGAAATTTTCTTAAATTATAATGAATTTTATGAAATATAAAGGATTTATATAAATTTATATTTGCGCCTGAATAGTTTCCAAAGGAAAGGAACAATACGTTGTTCTATTTTTATTAATATATTTTACTAAAATATATTTATTCCAAATTTGGCTTGTGTATTCGTTAACGATGAATTATATGATGAGATTTTCATGTCTTCAATCTGGATATGCAAAAGTAAGTTAATATAATTATAATATCACTGTCGCTTTTATAATTTAATTACTCATATTGCATTGATTTGTACCAGAATATTATTTGTTGTGGGTGTTCGAACAAATATACATTTTTGGGGAAAACGCATGGGACGTGGGCGACGTCCATTAAGTCGTATCTTCCGTTTTATCGACAAATTTTAGTGCATAGTGAAGAAAGAGACTCTGGCCCCCTATTAAACCTCAATCTCAGAAATTGCCTCATCAATTTGGTTTAATTATAGGCGATAAAGACAGCTAGAATGGACTTAGAACCACAATCCCCTTCATTAACAATGCTAGAAATCACAGTTCCTTAAAATAATAATGCATATAAATTACTGATTATATGAAGAAATGATTAGAATTATCCTTCAATCTAATTTGAAGTTTAAATAAATAAAGAATAAGTTTAGTGAATATAGTTAATATTATTCAGCAATGGTGTGGGTTATAAATTGATGATGAAGGAATAGTATTTGATTCTAACATTTGGACAACCTATATATGTGATCTACAAGCGTCTGTAGTCTTGCAATGCTGTGAGACTTAGTCTCTCTAAAAATTCTCATCAGGCAGCTGCCAAAGGTTTTGAAAGAAATTACAAGAGACTGATTCAACAGCGATGTATAAAATTAAAAGTGACCAATTACTGTATATGTACTTTTAAATGCTAACTACGTACGTCATTGCAATGTGGACAGACGCAGTGAGCGTTCCCATCCTCGTCAGTCTCGCACTTGCCATGGTGTCCACATCGAAAAGTCTCGCAGCCATCTGCAAAGAAAATAACATTGTAGCACACAGAAGCAGTAATTAGATCCGTGCCGGTTGTGAAAGGATGCTGGACCAAACCAGAAGTCCTGCAGAAACCCTGAAAGTTACCGCAGAAATGTCAAACGTCATCCTTCGCATTGCGTTCAACTACTGTAAACACCAGACTATGGAAAATATGTAATATATTCCGAAATTTATTGATTTGTAGTGGAAACTGAATTATATTTTGCCTTCTGGAAGGCCAGATTTTGAATTGTAAAATTATTGAGAGTTCTGATTCTTTATAAATAACTTCACGATACGACGACCACTCTGAGAAAATATAAATCCTCTAATTGATATCACCGATATAGGTACAAAATTATTTATATAAAGTTTCCTGGATACTCGTTTGCCATAACATATACAATATTCTCGTGAAAACTATTCGATGTTATTAATTAGATAGTACACCAGCAATAGAATAATTTGTTTGCAGAATGAGGTGAAACACGTACAATTCATAAAGGACGATTTCGTTACAATTTGAATTAGTTCCCATATAGTTAAAAACAGCTTCCTTCCATGATTTTTTGGGTAACAGGCTACATGAGGGTGATCCTGAAGCAGGTATCTCCCCTTTAACATTATAGGAAGGGAACTGAAAAAAGAGGGGAAGTGGAAGGTAGACCAAGTGTTAATTAGGGCCCCCGGGCTATAGTTTAAGGAACCTACCCGGTGTTTTACCAAAAGAGATAAAGGGAAAACCCTAGAAAACCTGCATCAGGTAGATCGCGCTATTCGGTATTATCCTCACGCTCTTCCGAATGACGGGAGAATTTGTGCGGGGGGCTGAAGGGCATAGATAGTTCTGGTGCAGCTGGAATGTCGGGGACTGTTCCAGATTCCATATTTATGTCACGAATACCAGAAATGTACTTAGGAAGGGTTCACGTGCGCAAAAAGCTTTTTTATCGAGTATCTTGGGGACACTGAAGCCCACTCAGTTGTGAGGAACCAGGAGCCAGCAATCGTAAGATATAAAACCTATTTATAAAGAGAAGAATTGCTTCTATTGAAGCTCAGAGAAGGGCCATGAAACTAATTTTGAAGACAATAATGGAGAAATGTTGACCGGACCTGGGATCCCCCGATTACCGGGCAGTTGCTCTAATCATTTGAACAAAGAGATTAGTTTTGAATTAATTTTGCCTTTATGAAAAACATGGCAAGTATTTTTACTCAATTACATACCTGTAGTATTTCTGACATTCATAAGCTAATACCAGGATTTTTGACTGTCTCAAGTTACTGTGAATCATTTTTTTCTTCACTACAAGGAGTATTTAATGAACACTAGCGATCAGTAATATTCCGGTTGAAAATGAGGGTGGGAGCTTATTTATAATATCCCGAAAGGCAGATACGTGTTGAATTACGGGTTTTGGGAATTGCTGAGTGAAATTCATCATGTTAAACGTTTCCTGTGTTACTGAGATGAATATTCCCGATGAATCCTAAGTTCCAATTCAGCCCCCCCCCCATCCCCGGTGCAAAATGGGGGGATTCTAAAGGTTTTGGAGTCACTATGTTGACCGGTCGTGATCCCGTCATTTTTGTAAGATTCATATCTGCAACTCTCTGCTTAGCGGGTTGAGACCAAAAGTGGTGTTGAATTAATAGTTTGAGGCGTATAAGTTGGATAGTGACATGAACCATGACCGTTAAGTTTGTGGTGTTGTTTTTATTCATTAATATTAATAAAAAAATTGACTAATCAGGACGCTTAGTTATTTACGCCTAGAATAATTTATTTCGTGATTTTAAAAGTAGTGGACATCGCAACCGCCATTTTATTTCGCCACCGGGTATTGTAAAATTCTTCAGCCCAGGTAAAGACTAAGGCGCCAGAGAGAATAGACGGACGGACGGGTCAGTTCGTGCCAAGAACGTCACCTATAGTTTTGATACTTGACCTCAGTTCTTTGACCCCGGGAATATTGGAGGGTCAGAAAGTTAAGAGGAGAAACCGCGGGCCAAGGCTAAATGCTGATTGGAGGCTGAGATCAGGTGACCCGCCATACAGCTCATGGTGGGGTGATTTAAGAAAAATTACCTGCGAGGATGGGGGGAAAAATGTCAGTCGGGAACGGAATTATCAAGCAGGAGGAAGTATAGAGGCTGCGTGGGGTTTGATCCACGGTACATCAGTCGCGAACGGAATTATCAAGCAGGAGGAAGTCAAGAGGTTTTGATCCACGGCACAGCTAATTTTGTTCGTAGCTAATCTGGAAGCGAATTGCAAGGAAGAAGACGGCAACAGGCAGAGGGTACCCGTTTACTTAATTCGGCCTGGAAATCAGCGCTGGAAGGAAGCCGACATATACGCAAAGAAGAAAAACATGCGCGTGTCTGTGCCTCTGTCTGAGGTGTGGTATGACTATCTTACTGACCCGTAAGAGATTAACATTAAATTGAACTAGACGAGGTTTTTTCTTAAAGTCGGACCCTAAAGTCAATAATTATTGTTGTTATATTTATTTTTGATTTTGTAAATAAATTTAATTTGTTATGATTAATCAAATACAATTTTATAATTCATTATTATTTAAATTAAAATAATCCAACCCTAGTTGATTCTATACTATATACACTCAGTAGCACGTAGCTTACCGCATGGGCCGTGGTGCACGAGCTCGATGTTGGCGGCTTTACGACACGCCGCGGCGTGCAGGTGGCAGTCGCTCTCGTAGGTGGCGTGGTCAGAACCGCAGACGCTGCTGCTCTCTGGCGGCGGCGAACAACTGGGACACTCGCACGAAGGCACGTCGGTTCCTCGGGACACGCAGATCGCTCCGTGCTGGCAGCGGTGAGACGCGCAAGGACCATCATCTCCTGCAAAAGGAATCGTTCAAGATTTCACTTTAACAAGACTCATTAATCGTAAAATCTTTTTGGAATCACTTTTTGATTTCAAACGACCACTAGAAGCTTTTTTGACGATGTGTGCTTTACTGCTTAAATTTTGGAGATTGATGAGGAGACTATGTCAAAGAATAAAGTAATTTTGCAGACATCATGAAACCACTGATGCCGAAAAATTTAAAACGTACCAGAAATGTATATACATGCCGACATCAGTGGACATGGTTCTGATGCAGGGATATGCCACAGTAGAAGCTGCTCCTTTCCCGATTAGTCTGCTATCGGAATATTCCCATGAAGCTCTGAATAAGGATATTCGGCGTTACCTAGAAGATTTTCACGCAAATATTCCCTTTCTGGCAACTTCGGATCTCGAGTTTCTAGAAAATGAATATTGAAGAATATAAACAAATGCCACCTGAGGTAAAGATTTGCTTTACGAGTCACCTTCCAACGATCAACCCGACAGTGACCCTTCTGATAGTGATAACGACGAATGTGACTACGGTTTCGATTAAAAAGGGAAAATATTAAATAAAAATTCAATTCTTAAATTTTGACATCTTAGCGACCACGAAACACCTTGTACCCGAATTTTTCACTCCAATCTGCTGAAGTTATAACTTATGATCCGTACTTTATTTTTTCTTTTGGGTTAACAGGCTACATGAGGGTGATCCTGAAACAGACAACTCCCCTTTAATAGCATAGGAAGGGAATTGAAAAGGGGGGATGCGGAAGGTAGATCAAGGTAGCCAAGGGTTAACTAGGGCCCCCGGGCTATAGTTTAAGGATCCTACCCGGTGTTTCACCTATGGGAAAACCCTAGAAAACCTGCATCACGTAGGTCGGGCATTGGGCACTATTCTCAGGCCCTTCCGAATGACGGGAGACGAGTTTTCTGATGGGGTCGCAGCATTTCCTTCTCCATATCTCCACAAGTTTTAGGAGGCAGTTAGCCGACTGATCCAATGGGATCGACGGACAACTCTTGCCATATGCCCAAGGTCTTCGACCCCAGTACATATACCTCCTAAAATAGGTGAAGGTGTCTCGGCATGTGAGAACTTTGATAAAAAAAAACCAGAGAGAGTGCGAGGCATTCCCGACATAATCAGGTGAGCCCCTCAGTCCCTCTGGGGGGAAATACCTGCGAGAAACTCTCACAGGCATTATCCTCTTGATCCGTACTCATTCCTAAATGGGACAATTAATGACTGGAGGAGGGTTTGTGGAACTTCCTCTAACAGAAAGAAAATTTAGACTTAATCTAAGTTTAGTGTACTGTAATACAGTGTAGTAAAGTGATCAGTGCTCCTAAATCTCTCAAAATATACTAACGTGAAATATATTTCCAGTGTTTTTAATTCAGGCAAAAACAATATTATTCCTTTTTCAAAGTTTTATCTTCTAATAATATATTTATTTATTAGGTGTGTATATGATTTATATTGAATATAATTATATAGTTAATTATAAGTTAAATGTGGTCCTTACGACCAGATTATTAATTTTTGTTTAAGTTCTATGTATCTGGTCATTTTTAGATTTAATAAATACATACATACATTGGATTCGACATTTTGTAATTCCGTCGTCAGATTCGTAATCAGCGACCTCAAAATTCTTGATGGATAAATTTTTGTAAGATGTAATATCCCAGATTTTCGTGTGAGTTGGCCCATTGTGCGACTGTCGGATTTGGGCCCCGCGAGAAACTCAACCGAATCGCACTGGGCGACGACCGTGTTAATTAATTTTCAGGGCTATTATAAATGAATACCCATGCAACGCTGAGCACCCAGCCAGTTGAACAATAAAACCAAGATTATGTTCGTTATCCCGTGTGACAGTTTGGTCTCACCGCATTGCCCTTCGTACTGGAGCTGGACCACCTTCCCGGCGAGGCAGGCTTCCCTGCGGAGCTCGCACGCGCTGTCGTAGGTGAGGGCGTCGCTGCCGCACACGGGTCTGAACACGGGGTCGCAGGCTCCGGGACACTCGCAGCGGGACACGCCCAGCTTGTCGATGTGGCACAGCTGGCCGTCCCTGCAGTTCAGGTTGGCACAGGGGTTCGTGCCTGCAACACATCAAGTTCAAAATAATATACATGTCAAGTGTCCTGATCCTCGAGCGACCATTTCCGATTTCGATGAAATTTAGTCAACACCAGTCACAGCAATATCCGGTGTGTCAGTATCAATTCTTCAAAATTCGCGTGACAAATTACAGCTGCACAACAACACCCACATATTCATGACCCTGCAATAATTTCAGCTCTTTGCTAAATTTTGAACCTAATCTAGCCGAGCATTTTAAATGACCCTCCACTTGTAATTCTTTGTTTAAAATATTTAAACGATACATTTTATGTTAACTAATTATTTATCTTTTATAAAAATAATAAAATATGACTATTACAATTATTTATAAATGCTAAACTTATTATGATTAATAAAGGCTATTTGTATTTTCATGTGTTGTTTGATAACATTTTAGTGAGTTTTCCTAATTACTCATGAGGGTAACAAAATTGTAAAGGTTATACACCGAGGCCATAATGTAACTTTAATCTTATGTATAAAAGCACAGTAAAGTATTAAGGCTCGCCAACTGGAACTAGCATACGAAAATTTAATTTTATTCATTTGAAATGAATGTGTGATATACTGAGTAAATGAAAGAAACACTACGTAAGTAAAGACAAATTTATTTGTAATCAAGAATATAATGAACGCTTTGCTCTTTATTTTAATATTATAGAACAACCCGGAACCGAGTAATTAAGAAAATCATGGATACATGCAAAAACAAGAAATAGAAGCAGCATGCGCTTTGCAAAAAAATGGCCGAAAATTTGAACAATGTGTTTTGAACTGCCAAAAAGGTAAGGGAATGAATAAACAAAATATATTTTCTTCCTCAGATGGAAAACTAACCACTGCTGTACCATTTGGAATTGATTGACCTTGTATTTTGCTTCCTGAATCACGTCTATCTCCTTATTTTCTTCAAACTTGACTGCATCATACATGTTTATTTTCGATAGTTGTGATGACTTTACGCTAACATAATAACTGCGGGCTATATTTTGAGAGGAAACTATTTTAATCGATGTAGCATATCTTAATATGAAGAACACTTTTCTTCTTCTTCTGAGGCACTACAACTTTCCTTGGAACATTTTCGCCTTCTCTACAACAGTCTTCCAGGTCTTCCGATGTTGCACTTGGACTACCCAAGAACACTTTTCACAGACCTTAAAAAACATCTTCGCTTCACGCTGAAGCATCCTTATAATAAATGTGTCATGATGAAAGCCTCACCTGAGCTGCACTTGCCACGATATATGATCCTGAGAGGCCTGCGACTGCGACACGCCTGTAGCCTGAGCGCGCACTCGCTCGAGTAGGTCTTCCCGTCGGAACCGCACACGGGCGACAGTTCCCGAGGGCAAAACTCCCCGCATCTGCACACGGGGCGTCGATCCTCGTCCAGCTGGCACACTTGCGGGGGCGTGCAGCGCACGGCTGAGCACGGATCTGCAACAGACGGCGTCATGAAGCAGTCCTAAACATACTTACATAAATGGTGATGGAAGCGGTCATTTATTACAAATCGCAGAAGTGCAATTATGATAGAATGGAAATGTACAACATGAGGATTTTTCTGCTGTTGCAGTTAAGATACTCAGAAAAGGACTATCAAAACCAGAAAGTTGACGTTAACCCAGAGGTTGCTTTTCTGGCCAAAATGGCGAATGAGGAGGATGCATAAATTTTACCAATGCATCATTTCCCTCAGTTGAAACATCAACAACAGTTCCAGTCCACGAGTTTTTGCCATAGATAGATAGTCAAACACATCTGCTCGGACTTTTGGCGGTGCGGAATCAAAGGAATGGGAGACAGCGTTCGAGCTAGGGGCAATAAAACCTAGATGCCGCGTCGCATCTTGGGTGTTTCTCAATTTTGGTGAGAGTTGGTTAGATCGTGTGGTTGATTTTCCCAAGTGTAAAACATAAATGTGATTGGTCAATATCCACCCCTGCCAGTTTGGTTATGAAAACTAAAGAAGTGGGGAGGAGATTTTAAAAAGGCTGGGAGAGAGATTTGAAGCGATGGTTTGAGCGCGGTGAGATGAGGGTAGAGGGGAGATCGATTTTAGAAACAGATTTTGGAGAGAGATTATTTTGGACAGACTTTAGAGAATAGTGAGACGGGAGAGATGGCAAGACATATTAGGTGATAAATTCCGCTTGGAGCTAGCCTGCGCTCAACTTCTCACTCATGACTGTGGTTGGAATTGGGGCAAGGGAGATTTTGAAATTCTTCCTGAAACAGGAAGAATAGCAGCGGCTGCTGTGATCTGGAGAAAGGACGAACCAATTAGGAGGAAGGAGCTGGAACACGCACTAAGCCGACACGGTAAATTACACCTGTAACCCTTTTTGCTGAATTCCTGTACTGCCAGGTCCGAGTAGATTAGTGTAAAACATTTCTGTTCTACGAGAAGGCCAATAATAAGCGACCCTGAGGTTAGAGTTAGAATTGTTTACATTTAAGTAATTAATTTGTATCATGTTTGTAAATATATAAAGTTTTAATTGACGAAAGAAGTGCCGGAATAAAAATCAAAATTATAATTATATTGTAAAAATGTTTCGAGATCAAGTTAATTATTGTTTTTCTTATATATTATAAAAACTCGTTAATATATGAATATTCTACTTAAAATAACGAATATACCCCCTATATTCATTACAAGATACAGGCAATGTAACATCCAGAGGACAACTCCATCACAAGGGAAAGAAAAGTTCCATTCAGTCTTGATATTGAAATCATTTTTATGGTCGCATCAATTGTCAGTTTATTTATGATAAATCCATTTGGAATATTTCCTAAAATGAATAATAGAATACTTTACAAAACCTGTACATATAATGTATATTTTTGTATCTCAACGGAACCGAACATAAGTGAAGGGATTTATTAAGCATCCTGTGAAAACTTTCACAGGGCTGAATGAGTCTAATGTTGTAATATTTCACGGCGCCCCTGAAACAGATCCGTGACGCCCCGGGGGGAATCACTGAACTGACAGATTACCAAAAATAGAGAAATAACTAGCCAATGCCCAATAAGTATTGTTGGGCTAGACAAGAAGTCAGTGAAGAATTAAATAATTATGGACTAAATTTTCTTGCATCCTCTTCCTACTTGTGGATGGAATAAAACCAACCGGAACCTATTTCGCGAATGAAAACGGTTTACTCATTAAAATGACAGTCGTAAACCAATTCATCATCTACCAAAAAATTACAGGATATTGTTGATACTGTTGTTGATTATTTTTTCACATAAATCGTTATCCAGTTCCAGTCATGTGGAATCGGGCAAAAAGATGACCTCAGTGTTTTGGGACCGAAATGGCATAATTTTGTTCAAAATTATGCCTCAAGTGTACACCACCAATGCATAACGAAATTGTAAGTGCCCCAAAAAAACAAAAGGAGGGGAATGCTGATGAGGATTGTTTGCTTGTTGCATGACAACGCTCGTCCTTACACAGTCTTAGCCATCAAGTTGCTCTTGGACTCATTTGGTTACGGTGTTTTGAACCACTCCTCGTATTCCCCTGATTTGCCACCTTCAGATTACCATATTTTCACCTCCCTCAAGTTAGAGGCTCTGAAATGGGGAAAGGAACTGACGGGAGAATTATTCGAGGAGGGCATAAAGAAGCTTGTGGCACAGCTCGTCACATGCTTTTAACGGGATGGCAATTATGTGGAAAAATAATATATGTGTATCAACAATATCCTGCAATTTTTTTAAAAAACAAATTTTCTACGAAAATCGAAAACATAGCACACTTATTTTATAAACATTCCTCGTAATATTATATCGACAAAAAAGTTATTTTCTACTTTTCTACCTTAATCTGTGGACCTTATCAGGCGTGAATTACAAATAATCTGAAACAACGATATAAAGTTATATCTTTCATCATACAAGCTACAAGTTATTAAAAATTCATGGACTTTTATTAATTTTCAGTCGATCCATGAATTATGTGATAGCAATCTGCAATACTTCCGAATATTTGTGTAGTTATTAATAATGTGAATGAATGAGTAAAGCATTGGCGATTTCGGTAATGTGTAAGGCGGATTTTGCATATAAAAGCTTAGGAGCCGTAAAGAATAATCGGAATTGGTATAACGAGTGTTGGGATCGTTCTGCAGATCACGTAAGCAGACGTGATCGTGTTAAGTGCATTTGCTAGCTATTACGGAGTTTAGACGAAGTTGGAGGGGTCAACATTTCATTGACGTATCCCGCACCACTCCCATTGCTAATGGATGGGTTTTAATTAGCATGCAGATTGGCTTGAAACGTAATCAGCCGTATTGTTATCGCGGTTGGCCTCTAATTCCAGCGTCCAATTAACATTCCTTTACATAGGGTTCCTGCAACGGTGTTGCAAGTTTGTCATTATTATCGTCCACCTTTCACCCACTTGAAGCCAATTAATTGAAAGTAATTACTATCGGCGTGGGTAATTGACTTGATACAACAAGAGACTGGAGAACATTTTTAACACAAAGACAAAAGTGCCACAACCGTATTTCACGAGTAACTCGTGTTACCTAAGTAAGTGGAATCAAAACCGATTTCATACTTAGAAACGTAAATTCCATTTCGAGTCGCGTGCTTTTAATTCAAAAGAGGCGGCTACTGTTTGAATAATAAAGTAGCAAAACAAATTAATTTCCAGTGTAACTTAGTACTTTCCAACTTCTAAGACAAAGGAGTCTTTAAGCTTTTTCTTGCTGAAAATTATTTTATCACGTGGATTAAATTTGAGAAAATAACAGTAATAATATTTGTTTCATTATTAAAAGACAAGCCAGTCTATTTATCTACCTGAAATTTACGGCATTATATTAAAAAAATTCGCCAAATACAACGTTTTAGGTCAAATTTGTATTCACAAAGTGTATGCCTTAAAAATGGAATATTCTGTTACACGATATAGTTAACCTAATTGAGAGTTCAAAAAGTGAAGTCAAACATCTTTGTTCTTCATTTTTTGAAAGAAAATAAAGAAAATAAAAATTTATATCTTAAGCCCAAAATAATTTAATAAATATATGTGGCGTATTTGAAAATATTAATACAGTTTTTTTTGCTTTTACGTAATTAGGTACAAAATTGATTAGGCGGCACGTTCAGGAGTTTAAGTGCATTGTGAAACACGGAGATGTAATGCGGGATGTCTTGACAGAGCGAGCATCGCAGGAACACGGTAGTAAGAAAACAAACGTTGTAGTGTCCGATTGCGAGAAACATTTCGGTAAGAGATCCCGCCAAGTGCGAGTCACGTGCTGTGATCCATCTACTAGCGGAAATAATAAAACCTACTGATTTTTTTCCCCGCGTGAATCAATAATATTCTATTGGTCGCCTCTGTAGACGCGCAAGTCACTAGCTCACATTACAGAGGTCCCGAGTTCGATTCCTAGCAAGGGCCTGGGTGTTTTCAAGTACCCTTACTGAGTTTACTCGACAGAGAAAACGAAAATTCGATACCTAAAGAGCAAGTCGCTAATGTCCTCGATGGTTGATGTGAATATAAACCGGAATTTAAAAAAGAAATCCTACATTTTTTAAATACACTTTTCTTAAAAATAATATAAAAGTCTAATGCATTTTCTGAACATACCTCGTATAATTGAAAACTATAAAAGCCAATATAATACAATAATTATAATTGTGCCCAATATTTATGAAAGTAAATACGAATTGTTTTTTGATTACAATTGAATTAATAAATATTTGCTTGGAATAAGGAATATTCCCTAATTCTCTGAAATTCACAGCAATACGACCTAATTTAAGAAGGCAGATAAAGGTGATACCAATAGTTCTGACTTCAGTCTTCTCTAAGATAATGGAAAAGTTATTTACAATATGCTACTTAATTTTGTAAATATATTGTGATTAAAAACGCGGATTTTGTGGTATTGTGGCGTTATGAGGCGCAGTTCGGCCAACAACAATGTCTAGTCACTTTAAATGGTGGGATCATCCCCTCGGAGAATCCCGCCGAGTGTGTGATTTAAGAAAAACGATGGTTTAACCCCCGCAGGAGACCACACCCCCGTCCGAACGTTGTTAAAAAAATGATGGGGGAACCCCCCGAAATTACGTGAAATAGACCTTGAAGGGATTCCCGTCGAGGATTAAATAGAGGGAGTCGATGGGTGGCATCTGGAGTCAGAAGGCAGATTAGTGGAGTAGAGGACTGACGTGATCATAAGTCAGAAGAGTTGAGGATAGGAAAGACCTGGCAGAGCAGATTAGAAGGCAACGAGTTATGAGGAGAGGACGGACGAGAGCAGATGCTGTGAGAGGTGCCGAGAGCAGACGTCTCCAGACGTTATCAGATGCATTTAGAGGGAGGGCAGGAGACGTTAGATGATATTCGAGGAAGCAGATGAATTGCGATCTGGTTCCTACTAACCTTCATCGGATAAAAATCCTCAAGACGATGAAGAAAACTCCAGAAAACGCGAAACATATCGTTGAGGTGACTGTTTGTAGCCCAGTAATATGTGTGGTAATAATTAAAACAACTGTGAAAACTTGCTCATAATGCTCTGGTTAAATAATATTTAATGATTGTTTATTATATTCTTCAGTTACTGCAACTCCGATCATCTCGATAAACCCAAAATCCCCTGGAGATTAATCCGTGTAATCACTTTAAATTAATAAATGAAAAATTTAAAAATTGATTATAATTTGTTCTATTGATTAATTAATGTTTTATACCCTGAAAAGTATATTACAATATATATATATATATATTAAGGAAATGGAATTTAAGGTAGCCTTATACAACGCGTAGCATGAATCTTCCTCCAATCATTATCAGTGATACAATTTTTTATTTTCTTGTAATCGTAATAATTACTAGGTTTTAAGTATTTCAAGTTCTGCATGCATAATGCGTTAACATTACAGCTACATTCGTAAGTTGCCATAGGAACATTAAAATTTTAAAATGAAACGCAGATCGACTACCATGTGAAATACGATCTGACCAGTTTGTACAGATATATTCATTTCAAATAATCATTTTGAATACAAATGGAAAAGTGCGCAATATAAACACGTATATCAATTTACGAGGACTTGCGTATGCGGCTTGCCTCTGGATGAATGTCACGAGTACGTGAGAGTGGGCAAATGAAAGCACACGAGCTCGTGAATCCCATATAGAATCGCAACAAAGAGAAGGGATCAGCTGACCATTAGCGCCCCTGGAGAGATTAGCGACAATTCAGTTTGCAAGGCCAACTAGTACTCTAAAGTTTGCCGAATAGCAAGATTGAGGGGCTTTGAATTCGTACTTTATTTTACAAAGTGAAGCTAACATAAATCATGGTAAATATAAGTAAAAAGATACTGCATGCATAAATATCGTTTTACTTTCGTTCAATAGAATAGAATAATCATATTCCGTAGATCCTGTAAAGAAGCTAAGGTTCAAGGATGTGGAATGAGTCAGGACATTAATTTATTATATAAAAGATAAATATACTTATCCAAATAGAAAGGCGATTCCAACATTATAAACTAATTACTCGTCTCCGATTCTTCTATAAATTCCTTTACTGAATAGAAGGAGTGGCTAAGCAAAAATGAGGATAATTCTGACTTAAATTTACCTTCGTTATCGGACAACTGTTTAATTCTATACGGAAGTCTATTGAAGATGGATATCACAGAATAATGCACACCTTTCTGTGCAATTGACAATGTTTTACATTTTTTGTGCAGATTATTTTTGTTCCTTGTATTGAAGGGATGAAAATCAGAATTATTAAAAAATAAGTGCCTATTTGTAATTACAAATAACATCAATGAATAAATGTATTGGCATAGTAAGGTGAGATCTAATATTTACATACCATATTTTACCAAATGTGCTATATATGTGTCATATATTCAGTATCAGCCACGTTCAGTGCTTTTAGTGGATGAACATTATGGGCTTTCTACAGTAAGACTTGTGACCCGGAAAGAAAATAAATATACGCCTGTCTCCGGTATGAAACTATTGCTTTTCCATCTATTTAACGTCTTATGAGTATTTATTGGGTTTAATTCATAATTGGGAGATAATAGTGAAACACTTCATTCAATACATGTGAAATGTTCTTAGTAGATGAATCACATCCAATTAATCTAATGCTGGTAAAAATATAAGTAAGTTGATTTACTATTAATAAATTTACAATAATCAGTTCAGCCCGGGTGATTTGTAAAATAGATTTAATTCGGAATTTTAATAACAGTTATATTAGTAGCATGGATTTCTGGGACGATAATATATCAATTTTATGTCATTGTAAGAATAACATTATTTCTGAGATGTAATTTGTCATCTCGTTTGCGTTCATTCCCCGGCCCAACCTGGTTAAACGCCTTTACCAGAGGTTAACAACAATAAATGGAGTCTTATATGCACTGATAGCGTCTGCTCTCACTCGCCGTGACACACAACACTGAAATCGCTTCTCTCTCTCTCTGTTTCTCATTGTCGTCTTCTGACACTTTGCCACACCCCAAAAACAACAAATAATTATGTCACATAAATTATATACAGCAAATTAATCATTTAACTTACATAAATTGTTATAAGAATAGATTGTAAATATACACTTAAAATAAAATAAATTATGTCTATAAAATTAAATTTTGAGATTGTATCTCCCCTCCTTAATTTTAAATTGAGAAAAATTAAGTCCACATACGTTGATTACTTTGTTCTTCATTATTTAAACTGGTTTAGAAACGAGAGATTTTAATAAAATAAGTACCCATATTTATTATAAAATACTAGAACATTATTTTTCCAGATATTTCATTACTTTACCTCAAACTACTTCTCCGCGTCTACCTGATATTTTCTATTTATTCAGAAGTTTGAGAAATTATAAAAATTTAGACTCGTTTGCAAAATTATTATTTAACTTAATCTTTACAAATACTGAGTGGAATACGTGTTTCATGGAATACTATTAAAGTAGAACCAGTTTTCAGGTGATGATATCGTCTTCCTTAACTTTATAATTACCTACGTTATTTTACTCTTTGGGGGAAAACATGATTATATTTTTCTTCATTTTAGTTTTTCTCTTAAGACTCACTAAAGTGCGCTTAAGGGCGGTTCTTTGGTGAAATTGTGAGTTGTTCTGTGGAGGCGGAGAACAGTACGTGCAATTTATTTGTGCGTGTGCGTGGGGGAAACGAGAAGCTGAAAGCCAGCCAGCTTTCCTGACTGTACCTAGTCACGCACTGCAGAGGAAAATCGCTGCCAAATGAAATGTGAGCCAGAACGAAGAATGGATGCTTCTATTGTTTTGACACCAATATATTTTACTTGAAACTGAACGTTCAATATGCAGTAAAAAGGAAAGCATGTGTACTTGTTCTGAATTCCGTTACGTTACGTTCGTAATCTCAACATAGCAACTTACACTACAGGAACATTACATGATTCATTTCCATAAATGAACGGCTACTGACGGGAATATATTTACGATTGATTCCTCTGATAGATTTATAATAGAATGTAAGACATAATATATCACTTAATGCCTGTTTTGCAATAGTTAAATCTAATTATATTAACGAGCAATTACAGACAACAAAGTTTTTATTTATTCATAACATCGTCCTCCACATGTTCGGGACTTCAAAAGGCAATTTCTTCGATGTATTATATTTGAAAGTATATAGTTATAAATGAAATTTAGAGTAGTTTTTCATGTGTCAACCTGTTGTGTAGCAGCGGTTACTGTTTCTGCCTCATAACACAAAAGACCCGGGTTCCTGTGTTTGTTCTACGATCAGGAATGCCACATTCACTATCTGGTTATCAAGGGTTCTCACAAACCGAGGCACCTTCGTTAATTTTGAGAGGTGTATGATGCGGGGACGCAAACCATAGACATACGGTAAAAGCTGTCCGCTGATCCTATGGATCGGTCGGTCAGCTGCTTCCTGAAATGGTACAGGTACGGAGAGGGGAATTATGAGACCCCATAGGAAACTTCTCATTCGGAAGGGCGTGAGACAAGTAGCCAACATACCTGATGCAGGTTTTCTAGGGTTTGACCTACATCTCTTTCAAGTGAATTCATAGTTAACCCTTGGTTGTCTTCCTCTCTCTTCCACATTCCCCCTTTAAAATTCACTTCCTATGCTATTAAAGGAAATTTGCAAGTTACTGGATCTTCCTTATGAGACGTGTCAACTAAAAAAAATTCAGTAAGCATATTGACCTATCTTCTTGCTTCGCTCTGCAGCTCACGGCTATGGCCTACCTGGTCGAGTGCGAACTTCCATGACACATTCCGAATTTGGAGTGATACGTGTGGCGATTCTCTATCAGTATTAATCCCAGTTTCCGTGACCACGACTCTCAAACATCCAAACCCATGCCAGGATTCAAAACCGAGACCTCCGTGTTGTGAGGCAGCGACGCTAGCCACTAGACCACAGAATAGCTAAAGAGCTATAGAAAAATTGTCAGATTGTCAATAAAACTTTTAAAAACACTTTTTCGAGTAACTACCATTACCAAATTTCAGGTTAATAGCAACAAGTATAATCCTGTTTTGAGACGCTTAATTTTTATCAAAATTTATGAGTGTATTGATGCAGTCTTCTTTTATATAGAGAAAATACTACATATGTAGAATTCTTTTTTTAAGTTCATTTCATATTTGTGAAACTTTATATTTATTACCATTTGTATATCAATATTATCAACTAAAAAGTAGAATTACTTGGGGAGTTATATTAATGCTACTTCTTCATTCAAATAAAATAGAAGTAGATCGGTGATTCTATTAATCCACCTAACTCTATTTTCTGAAGAATCTTAATTTCTTAGACACGCTTTGTAAAGTACACATTGTTCAGGAGAAATAGTCGTGTGTCGTGTATCACACCTTATTTAGTGAAATATGACCACACTGTCTAGCAAAAGAAGATCATTATACTTACAAGTTACAGTGTCATAATAGTGTTTAAATGAAATGTATATAATTGTACGTAAATTGAGTTGACATTTTTGAACAATCGACCGATATGAACAATGGGTTTATTATTGTTTCAGTAACAATGTCAGAAACGTTAAATAGCTATGAAATATTTTACATAACACTGTTAAGTGGATTTGTTTAAATCTGTGTTAATAAGACATTACCAAGGAACTAAATCGGTAGGTTATATATTTCTGTACAGCAGTCCTCTGGTACACAAGATAGGCCAAACAACAAAGTAAAACTAGTTGGAAATGTAAAGCTAAGAAATGTAGAGACTTCTTTCGAAGAAAGGGAAACAGCCCGGCCCTACGTGTAAAGGGAATGAAAATAAAAATCATACGTATGGTCCTTCAAGAAGAGCAGTGAGAAGAAGGGAATAATTTAAGATAGGTTTTGCCATATATTAACTATTATAATGTAAATTTTCTTGCTGTTTGTATTCATTGTAGCCTGAGTCGTTTTCTTATAAACTTTCAGTTATTTATATGAACACGTAAGATAAATACTCGGCATTTGCGCCCCTCTCTCAATCGAACTATTTAATACTGTATATTCGAATATATACAACATTTAGAGGATGCCCATATGGCAATCAGACTTGTTTAAGAGAAATTGTTACAGTTCCAAAGTCCTCAGACCGTTAAATAAACTTTCAGGTGATATAAAATTAAAATTAATCAATTACATTAGGGAAGTAAAACAGAAATCACTATATTAGAAACTTTTATGTATATTAGTTACGAATTTAAACTTGAACGTTCAGCATGATTAAGGTGAAACAAAACGAATATAATGAGTACTAATACAGTTGTTCACATTTAAGTTATACACATAAAACGAAAAGGGACCAAAGTATCGTCATTTAAAATTGATATAGTATTGTATCAGTAA
This sequence comes from Eucriotettix oculatus, assembly GCA_034510155.1. NCBI lineage: Eukaryota > Metazoa > Arthropoda > Insecta > Orthoptera > Tetrigidae > Eucriotettix > Eucriotettix oculatus. Next base: position 41,784,205 of record CM067379.1, read on the forward strand.
ATATTTAAAAGTTGAATAATCCAGGCAACATGATAATTGTTGAACGTATTTCAGTTTTCGTTCGCAAAGATTATTCGCTACAAGCTTGAAAATGAGTTTATTTTAGTCTAGTTGATAATTCTTTCCACATAAAAAAGTATGGAACTCAATAACGTATTACTGAAATTCATATGATGAGGCATTTAAAGTATGTAACTCGGTAATACAAGTTATTGTCTCGTTAGTAATTAGTTTTTTAGTGCAATTCAAGCGAAATATCAATGGAGTCCTTATTTTTGATTTAGCCATTTTTTATGCCATATCAGATGTGAGCGAATCTATATTTATGACCGCACGCAAACTTTTGAAGATCTAAAGAATGTCAATTACTTTTAGTTTTCGTCGCAGAAAATACTAAAATTATCAGTTCAAAAGAAGAAATACAAATCGTGAATCTTCATTTAATCTTCGAATAATCTCGAGGCAGTTGAAAATTTTTATAAAAATATAATTATATCATAATTGTTAATATATCGCGTATAGGTCTTTTAATAATCAAGACATTTACAATTAATGATTTTATCTCTATGGGAAATTAATCTAGTAGCAACAAATTTTAAGTCCATTTTCATCTTTAAGAGTAAATGTTTTCATTTCAGACAACGAGGTGTGTAAAGGTTGAGTCAACGCCCGTAATGTTCATAAGGCACGTAATATTTACGGGACAGCAAATAACCGCACTGTAATTATGCTTGCCTAGGGATAATATTAACTTGAAACGTGCTACATAAAAGGATGAATCAGCTCACGCAGTGTATAAAGTGCTTGGCATTACGATCAAAATTTAATGTTTCCATAAAACGGAGTCGCACTTCTGATGTACCCATTTCGTGATACGCCATTCTTCTGTTTTCACCATAAAAACCGTCTCTACTTTGAAACAAGACATTCGAATGTTGTTGAGAGCGAGAACTGCTACGCTGTTATTGCATATAACGGCTTTGGGCTTTCACCGCAAAAATACTTTCTTGGCGCAAGAGTAAGATTTCAAATTTTAGGGGTATTGTTCGTGTGCGTATACAATCAATAACCGAGCTAAGAACTATAAAAATATTATATTAAACTTACGTTTCTACTCAAAGCATTTATTATTACAACACAATTCAATTTTTTTTACCCAGGATTTCTTTCCCATTTTCAGTATAACCATTATTTCTCATCGATTTATGAATTTTGACACAAAGATTATTAAACGAATAATTACAAATCTGATTAGACTAAATTTTCTGCTGCCAGGGACAGCCTTGGACGGCAGGTATGGGTAGCGACTGCCTACGGCGGCAAAAAACCGTCAGAGCTAGGGTGCAAAAAAGAATTCTAAAGCATTTTGATAGGTGGCGATTACTCCAATCTTAACGCTTTAGAACTGGTTGACGCAATAGGCCATGTTTCTTCACATTTAACAAAGAAAGAACATCCAGTTTACATACTTCCCTTCACTTTCCTGAAAGGGCATCGGAATATTAAAATATGAATTATTAATGATGGAAAAGCTTATAATGACATATAATAAAACCGATCTTGTTATATAAATTAATAATTAAAAATAAATTAAATTATTTATTGTTCTATCACACACAAATCAAATTGTTAAAATAAGCGAACAGTAGTTTTCAGATTGGTACTATTTTAACTCGTGTATACATAAAAGAATGAAAGCTTCTAACCAACAAATAATTATTTAAATGAGACTATTGTTGGCCTTTTTTATAGATATACGAGCCAGCAATAAGTTGTGAAAATAAATGCTCTATGTGTAATGGTTCCTAATACTCATTATTTCAATATTGGCTAGATAGGGTATTCTAACCTCTCATAAAATTGCTATATTTTTTAGTTTTTCTTAAATAATTTTTCTAACGCTGCCCACTGTCGTTACAGGTGAAAGAGCGTATCCTAATTTTAAAATAAGAAATGATTAAGGAGAATTGGCAATCAAAATCGTCTATTGGAATATAGCCCAGTCGTTTCCAGAACTCTTTGGATCCCGACTCCCTTAATATATCAAATTTTATCCATGACGCCACAAATAATTTGGTTCACCGAGCGCCTTGGAAGTCCTCTGGTAATGTGGTTAACAATTTATTGAAGGCATGATTAGAACACTTCACAATTTTCAAGTCTCTGAATAAAAAATAAAGTTGATACAACTACCTTCATCATCTAGCCTATTTCTATTTTTGCACGATACATATTGCAGTGACCGACGAAATCCCAGTTTCAATTAGATAGGAAGCTGCAAATGGACTTCATTTTCTTTGAGTTTTACCACCGAGTAGCGGATTGTAATGGTAAAACACAACTACATGCGGAATTTGGCGGTACGGAATCAAAGGCAAGCAGCGTAAGGAAAGTGAAGGTAACCGACAGGTTTAATAAAACCCCCACAAGTTAGAGCGACTTGGGTTTTTCCCAAGACTTTGAGATTTGGTGACAGCGAGTGGTGAGCAAAGATGGTGGTTTTCCCGGAAACTTCGATAGAGTAGACAAATGTCTCCTCCCAGAGATGGCAGATAATAATTTTTATTGGACAGGATCAGGCCCCGACCACGAGGGCATAACAAAATAATGATGGTAGGACAAGGTATTAAAAATCAAGAAAAAATGGACCTTAGGGATCGTCGCCAAATTATGATTAAGACAGGACCTTGAAAAAGATTTAAGAATGGAGATAACGACTGAATCATTAATTTTTTTGAATATTTTAGATTGCTCAAAATTGAACAACGGGAGGAGGCGTTGATCCAGTACTGGGCACCTAGAAGTCATGAACAGCAACGAGGTAAGAGCCAGAACAACTCCAAACGAGAATTTACAGACTTAGTGGAAAATAAAATGGTAAACTTACTCTGTCTGCAATATTTTTGTCGGCTTCCTAGTAGTGCCAATTCCGAGAAGGATTTGTGTTTGTGTCCTGCTCCATGAGAAGTCCCATTTAAAAGAGCCTTAGTATAGACTTGTGCATTTCTTTAGTAAGAAATTTAAGTGGTATAAATATATGTATAATATATTAAGAGTCATTCAGTTAGTGTATATTGTCATAAATAAATGTTAAATTTAATATTATTCACATTGTTATAACTATTCTTCATTATAAAATAGTTTATTCATTCTGAATTTATTTCAGGATAATCATCTTATAGTAACTCAAAAAATCAGAGAGTTACGTGTTGTAAAATTTTGTTTTCAGAGAAATGTTGCTAGACAGCTTAATAAGATTTTCTTGTTTGAAAGATGGAACTTTGTTTCGAATGGGGTCTTGAATTGGTCATAAATTGTGGTAGATGATCATCAAACACAGACAGATATTATTTTGAATCACCAATTAACTTCAATGGGGATTAAAGCTGCTGCAATAAAGGAAAACCGTAATTAATATCGTCTTCAAGTTTTGAGCAATCGTAATTGCAGTAGCGACTCTGCATATTTAAATTTTGTTTTTCTATAAATGAATTTTCCGTAAATTAGCTTGTATTAGTATTATTTTCTTAATTTAATGATTTTTTCTTTTTACATTCTGTTTATAAAAAGTTTTTTAAGCATTTGCTGACATTTTTAGGGTTTGATTATGGCGGCAGGAGAATAGGATTGGTCCTGTTGTTAATTCAAATTGAACAAGATTTGACTCCATATAAAGTGAAAAATAACGAAAAATACGACAGAACTCAAATAAATTTAACTTAATGAAAAGTAATACATAGCAGTTCACAATAAAATTAAAGTAAAAATCAACTTTCTTTCCTATTCAGATGTTATTTATAAAAAAATTAAATGTCTTATGTAATTGTGGAGTAACTAAACAGAATTGTACATAAAGAATAAAAAAGGGTAAATTTCAATCTTACACAGTGTAAGTTACCGTATTTTATTGTCCCTTTATTACTAAATAGGCCGCAAATATATAAAAGAAAACTTGAGTTTTTCTTTATGTTTACGGTGAGCCACAATTTATTACATTTTAAAGGTAACTCTTTATTAATTGAATGAATAAAATTATTCTGACTGTTTTTGGTCATATTGAAATATTTTATTCAAATCATCAAATTACGGAGACTTCTATTAGTTAGACTTTAACAATTGAAAGTATTTTTAACAATGTGAGTAATTTTTATAACCTTTATTGAAGGTAATTTAATTCAACAGTTGACTTACACGAATTAATAACCGAGTCTATAAGCGTAATTAAAGCATTCAGACGCGCGGTGGGATTAAGTTAATTGCAAAGACGTTGGATTGTATCTCAAGGGATGGAGGCCATTCATGCATTAATTTTAATTTAAGTACTCGTTCGAACTCAGTTAATCAATATTCTCATAATAAATGCAGTAGATAATAGGGGAAAAGATACACAGTCTTTTGCTAAATTGTCGATAATTCACTCCGAATAACAGTTATAAAAGTGTTTACAGCCTATAGACGTTTGTGTGTTGAATATTTAATGTATTAAAAAATTATAAGTGAAGGGGGAATATGATTTAAGGCTGAGCGCTTGTGTGTAAACATTGTGTTTAAGTGAATTATAACCTATTTAGTTTGTTTATTATATTTTCTCTTTTATGTTCAAAATCTTTCTTAAATAAGGAACATGATAAACGTAGTTTATTCCTGACTTTAATGAGTCGTTGTAGGGAAGCGTAGGAAAGGATCGACCCTGGAGCATACACTTCTCAAAATTGACCGAGGTGCCTCGGTTTGTGTACTTTAGATCAAAACAAGATAAAAAAGAAGGCATCTATAAGGTATTATATTACTATTTAGCTTAGACCTCAAAAGTTGTAAATCCAACTAGGCATGCAAAATGGCTAAGCACTAAGAATAACTGTTTTGTGTTCCCACGGCTCATCGAAATTTCGCAAGTACTTCATTCCAAAATGCCGGAGCGGATGAGAAAGTGGAAATGGCAGTATTACCTTAAATAAGGTGTGTGATTATACATACGACCTGGGACTTAGGGACACAATAGCCAGAGTAGGCGATACAATTTCGATGATAGCTTATTTTAAGACTCCGCCGAAATCGAAGGCTTCAGAGGTGTTACAATAATAATTGAAGCAAATGAAGTGGTTTGGGGCTGGAGGACTGAGACGTGTAAAATACTAAAATTAGTCGGCGTTTTGAAATTAAATAAAGGGAAATTAAGAAATTTATTTAAGAATTAAGTGAGTTGTTATCAGTTACGGCACTAAGTAATTAAGCAATATAGTAGTTAATCTAACATTCAAATACTGAAAAGTTGATTGCTACTTGATATAACATTAACCTAGTAATAATATAATAAACTTATGTATGACTCGTTCCATATCCTGGAAGCATGGAATATAACTATTACGTCATGAATAATTTAATCCTTGACTTATTCTTACAGATTCAGTTGTGAATATGTTGAAGTTGTATTTCCCGAATCTAATTTATAATAACCCTGAGTGACGCTCTTCCTGAAACCTCGGAAAAGCTCGGCTTAAGATTCGTCAAAGAAACCCCGTTTCAGAGAGTACAACTGAGTTCAAAGTAATTAGTTAGTGTTACTCCTACATTTGTAAATTATATACTTCCATAAATTAACCTATTTTATGAACTGAAACTTAATATTTCAAACCAAAATACATATGGAAGGATGATGATAATAATTACGAAAGATTTGATATAATACTTAAAATTTCCCCAACATTTCAAGTAACCACGGCAGATTTCAAGATAAACTTATAAAAAAACAAAGGAAAGATTATTTAATAATTATAATGTAATAGGCGTTTTGTCAGTTGCGTAAGGATTTTCGATAAACTTGGCAATGAGTTTATTTTTAATTTACAGGAATATAGGGATGATGAATCGGTCCTCGGGATGTCGATCGGACTAGTTCAGTGGTAGAGTGCTCGCCCGGAAAACGAGAGGTTCTAGGTTTGAGTCCTGGGTCCGGTTGACACTTTCCCGTTCTAGTCTTCTAAATTGTTGACAATTAGCCCACAAAACTATTAGTCCCAAAATTCAATGAAAAAGTTGGCTAATATTTAAATTAGATCTGAGCTGAATAGAAAATTTCATAAATATTTTTACATGTTATTAATTTCCTAGTGTGTAAGGATTTAAAATTAGCGAAAAGGTCAGAAGACAGTTTAATATTATAATCAGTGTATCCATTTACAAAAGTTTGTTCGTTTTAATATTTGACCAAATACTTCGTGATCCCCAAAAGCCACTCCTCTCTGTCTTTCCATAGATTTTCTTCTATTCCTCTTTCTCGGATTTCTTCATTGATGCCACTAATCCAGCTCTTTCTGCCTTGTTTCCTTCTTCCTTTAGGCTTCCATTGTAGAATTTGTTTCGGAAGTCTTGTTTCTGGCTTCCTTTTTACGTGTCCAAACCAGATCAGTTGTTTATCTCTTATATCATCAATTATGTTGTGTTTCGCAACCATAATTTCTCTATTTTTTGTGTTTGTTATCCTGCCCATTTTTGATCTGCCTACCGTCCTCCTCCAGAAACCCATTTCGGTCGCTGTTAACATTTTGTCCTCCCATTTTATTAAATTTAAAATAATAGCTCTAAATTTAATATGTCCGAGTAAGTGAACAATAAATAATTGAGACTTTCATATTTCTGATTTATGTTCAAGGCCACTGTTGGTGACATTTTTAGAATTTCTATAGATTTTCTTGTGACCTAAGCATGGGTCTTTCATTAGTATTCAATCATTAATTTATTTGATAATTATTTCAAAAAACAGATATCCTCATGAATATTACTTCAAAATCATTGCAGTGTGTCCTCTACTCGCTAAAATGGAAACTAAAAAAAATACTGAAACCTGATATTATATAATGAGAAAATCCGGCCCACTTTATACAATTAATCGATATCAAACATTTGGAAATTGAAAGGGCAAAAGTTGTATCTGTATATTTAATAATGCAAAATTTAAGAAAAAATAAATGATTGAGATTCAATTATTTAAATTTCGGGGACAGTACAGAAACAGTTGGGAGGATTGAAGTTCGACAACGTATTGTGGCGATTAAATGAATGGATCATGATGATAACACAGGAAAGAATTGTATTTCTTTGAGAGAAACCGGAGAGATTTCAGAGAATTCGCCTTCACCTCGGTAGGAAGCTCAGTTCAGGTTGCAATTGCCTGAGTGGTCTGGGCAGAGACTGACAGATGCTTTCATTCAGCCATGTCATACGGGACACAGAATTGTGGAGGCTGCAAAATCCACGCGCGTTATGAGTCCGGCCGATAGAAAAATAGTTTTTATACGAGATTTATACCGGAAACTCAAATATCATGAAATGGAATATCAACGTCTCCATTTTTATACGGTTACAATCACATATATAATAAAAGGAACCAAGTTTTACCGTTTACAGAAAAACGTAGTACTTTCTCTGAGGAAATCAAACCTTTGCCTATTAAATCAAATAGAAGTGTAATTTAATGTTTAATTATTATTGTTATTAAACCACTCGTCCCGAGGCTGATGTTTTCAGGAAATTATGAAGGGCGAAACTGTTTCCTCTTCCAGGTAAATTATTATCAGCAGTGATTTACCGTTCCCTTCCGCCGGTTGATGGTGGAAGTTGTACTCTACCTGTCGAACGTACCCCACACACTGCCCTTAATGCTAATTTTACAAGACCCTCGTGTATCAAAACGTGGTCAATTAATCCACCTTGTCTCTTGGTCAAAGTCCTCCATATTGTTCATTCTCCTCTTATTCTGCTTAGAATTTCCTGGTTAGTTACTCTATCCATCCATCTGATTATCAGAATTCTTCTTAAGCACCATGTTTCAATTGCTTCTATTCCTTTACTTGTTTCGCACCCATTTTTAGTAATGATTTCTTAATATTTATACTTTTATTAACCGTAAATAAATTCCTCTTTTTTATTGCAAAAGTCTTTCTTGCATGTAAAACCCTACTCTATATGTTTACAATACGTCTACCATCCCTAGTTATTATGCAGAATTCCTTAAATTCCTTAAAAATATCCCTTCCCAATCTAACACCGTTTGTTATTCCAGTATTTTTCGTATTACATTCCATCACCTTGGTTTTCCCATTTAGTAATTGTCATGTTGTACTCTTCCTCCAGGATCACGTTCATGCCATTTATTACGGCTTTCAAATCTCCTTACTCTGCTAATATCACCAGAAAATCTTAGGGGATTTTATTTATACCCCTTGCAGTAAGATTCCTTTTTCATATTATTTTTTAACTTATTTATCGCCTGTTCTATATATAAGTTAAACAGTATTTGCGACAGACTGCATCCTTCTTCCTCCTTTCTTGATTTCTGCTTTTTTTCTTGTCCTTCCATTCTAATTCCTGCTGATTGCTTTCTGTAGAGACTATGGATAACTCTTCTTTTCCCATATTTTATTCCTGTCCTATTCATAATCCTTAGTAATGTGTTCCAGTTTACATTATCAAAGGCTCTTTCTAAATCTACAAATTCCATGAGCGTCGGCCTGCTTTTACTTGTCCTGTCTTCGAAACTAGTCGCAGAGTTAATATTGACACTCTAGTCTATACATTCTTCCTACAACCAAACTAATCTTCTCCTAACTCACATTCTATTTGACGTTCCACCCTCCCAAATACTGTTTTCAAACAAAATAAGCTTACAAATAGTTCAGTCCTGGCGACTTTTTTGGCCTTGGCGAGTCAAAATTTTGATAAATTCTAACTCTGTTGTCGTCTCACATATAGAAATATTGATATATTTTTGATACCAGAGTATATATTTTTGATATTACAACTTACAAATTTAAATGCCATTTGAAAAAATCAACCAGAAAAATCTATAAAATATTCAAAAAATAAAACAATTTACATTTAGGAAAATGATAATAAAATCAATGATAATCAAATTGTACTAAAGCTAGAAACTAGTGACGTTTTATGTTAAATTTTATTAGCTAATTCCTCAATTGTAGGTTCATGTTTCGTGTAGTTCAAGACCAACGTCATCCTTTTGAAGCTTCTTTTATTCATTTTAATAATATTTACTATTTAGAAAAGAGTCTTACAAACGTATTTTGATGAAAAAATTATTACCTAAGCCATCGCTAGATTTTTATGTCACTAAAAGTATCAGGTAATCTGTTGGAAATGCTCAAAAATGTTCGTAGCTGCCCTCTTCTTCATTATTAAAATGATTTAGTTCCAGTTTTTCAAGTTTCAACGTTACGTAACAAACACGCGAGTCTAAATGATATCTTAGAAATATTACATTCCGCTTTAATTTAAAACTACAAATTAAATGAGTATTTATGATAAAATATTAAAAAAACTAGTGAAAGAATGTATGATGAATTTATTCCTTACACTCTGCACATACGAATTATGTTCTTCCTGTGTTTCTGCAGGAGTATTGTAAATACACCGGATAAAGCCGAATGGAGCGAAACACAGAGATCGTGGAGGCAATGCGGTTGGGAAAAATTCTATAGGTGGAGGGACATGGGCTCCTATTCAATATATCATCTACTAAGTCCGCTCTACCTGTCCTATAGGGCAACCTTGTAAGCCTTTTGCTCCAATACTACGCTTGAAATCCGTCGAGGTAGATTTATTTTGAAATATTTCATAATCCCTCATCATTTCAGATTTACTAGAATATTTAGCGAAACATAAACAATAGAAAGATGAAAAGTGCTTCTGAATAATATTTAATGTACGACGAAGCTTTGAATATTTTGTGTCCATTGAAGGGATAATAAACATTTGACAAGATGACGTAGCTATTTTTTGTGGCATAAAGGACATAATAGAAGTTAAAACAACGACAGGGAATTGCAGTTATTACAGTTGATATAAAAACCGTGCAGTATATGCGGATTGATCGTAATTTAGTGATGTAATTCCAACTAAAAGAAAGGCATATACGGAATGTAACAAGTACTGCAGAATAATAGGAACGAAATATCGGGTTGCCAGAACCATTTCAATCTCGGAACATTTAGTATATTTTATGAGCGTATATGAAAGTAATTGTTGAGTCATGAGTGTCTCAATAAATAACATAGATGCAGAAAATTTTATAAAAGTTTCATGAAAAAAGAGGTAACGGTTTCATGAAACAGAACTCATTTTTGCCATGAAATTTAATGTTCACCTGTTTCTCGTAGGTTCAGAACATAATTTGTAAACAAAAGCGACGACTCTACATACTTGAACTGCATATCCTTCTTCAAAAGTAATGTTCAGTTTCATAGATTTTCGTAAAAAACTGTTAAAAATTCATAGTCCATTTTTTTACATGACCATTCACTGCGAGATCTAGACTTCAGGATAGAAATACAGGGAAACATTGCATATGTATTACTATTATTATGGTATGAGGGAATGTGAATGTGTTGTTTTATAAAACACGTTTAATCAGTGTGCATGTCCAGATGAAACATGTTTCATGAGACGCCTTTTTGTGAAACATGTTTCTCCAGTGTGCACCGGGCCAGAAACTCAACACTGCTTCGCTGTTTACCCGCTTGCAGCGCCATATACGCCATATATGGTGACTCCTGAGCGTAAACCGTTTTGTCTTCTGAAGTTTGTTAAGAATGAATCTGTAATTTCAGTTCAACGTGCGCTCCGCTTAAATTTTAATTGTGATTCCGCATCAAAAGCATCCGACGATGGTGTAGACAAATGAAACCACTGGTTGTGTGTGTAAAAGGAGAAGCAGGGGATGATCAAAAGTGTTTGAATAGGATTTTGACCGTGGGAGAACATCTTTCGTCCGTAGTACTAAGAAATCTCTTCGGAAAGTAAGTCTTGAACTTCAGTTGCCGAAGACGACAGTGTGGGAGATTTTAAATAACGTGCTGTATATTTTTCCAAGAATGGCTCTTTCCCCAATTAGGAGTTGAACCTTAAACCTTTATTTGCCAAAAAGATGCAGCCCCACCCCACTGATGTCTCTTTGTACGAGAGTGGTTGAATGTCGAAGAACTTGACCGTTGGATTGGCCGTAATTATAAAAAAACAGAGTTCATTTCCGCGTTCACATTATATCACGCCATTAGATCTTTTTCTTTTGAGTCTTCATTAAAGATCATGACTTTGTTTGGTAACAATCAATAATTTGACAGAGTGAAGACAATGTTGAAAAGGTTACAGTTACTTTGACTCTTAACTTGCTAACCAAAGTGTGAGAAGAATTGCATTTCAGGCCTGACGTGTGCCGTATAGCTGAAAGTGCACATATTGAGCATTTGTAAGAAAAACAAAGTTACTTTATGTTCAATTTGATATATGATTTACTGTAAATAGTCTGAATGAGCTGTTATAATATAATGTTACAACTAGGAAATTCTTTTATGGAATCCCTGTATATGAACAGATAAAAATACTCACGACTAAAACTGAACTGAGCAGGACAACCGCAACGGTATTTTCACTCCTGATTTTGGGCAAGTTAAAAAAAATCAATAACGTCATTGCTTCGACAGAAGTAAACTATGATGATTGTGAGGTGAATTTCTTGTATTTGTTTCACCTCGTAAATTACTTTGGTGCAGCCGTTGCGTGAATAGATGTTGGGGAAGATGATATCAACTCACCGCACTCGCCCTGATAGCGCACGGTCAATCCTGCGGCCGGCGCCCTGCACGCCGCTTCCTTGAGCTCGCAGACGTCGCCGTAGTCCAGGCCGTCAGAGCCGCAGACGGGGCGTCGCAGGCGTCGATCGGCATCTTCCAGAGGACAGGAAGCGTCGCAGCGGCACGAGGCGTCGCCGTCCGCTGTCACCACGCACGCGGAACCAGAAGCGCAGCGTAAAGTGCGGCACGGATCGTCCACGCTGCCGATCTCTGTGAAAAGTGTAACAAACTCCTGTCTACAACTTGGACTCAGTATTGTAGTTCATGAAATAAAATTATTCTTATGGTAGCCAATGACGGCTCATTAACATTTCTGCTAACACTCAAGTGAATGGTTCTGAAATTAACCAGACACGAATTAATCAAATATAACAGAAGAAACATTTCTCGTACATGTTTTGAATCTAACACCATTAGAGACCAGATTCTAACTGTCATGATCACATCTTTGACTTTCGTGCCATTCCTAAATCCTGTCAACAGATCTCTTTCAACCAACTCGATTCGTTCCCGACGAAACGTTTGCTCTACGTGCTCTCTGTTTCTTAGAACAAATTCGGCGGGTTCGTCATTCAGATTTTTATTTGATTCAGTTTACTTAATCTATTAGTCTTCGAATGTGGAAACACGGTACGCCATTATATAATTACATAACAAATGAGAGTAAACGTAACACACACACACACACTACAAAGAAGAAATATAGAGGAAAGATGCCACTTCGGGGACGCAGCATTCCCTTCTCCTTGTCTGCACAAGTTTTACGAGACAAGTAGTCGATTGATAAAATGGGTGAAATGTCTGTGAGAGAAAACTTCCTTGACTGAAATTATGTTTTCGCGGCCACAAGCACTCTCTTGCAAATACATTTGCAAGGTTAAGTAACTGAGGGGGTGCGGAGTTGTGCTTGAGTTTATTTTTAAAAAGCAGAGTTTATCGCCTGAAAATGGAATACCAGATACCTTATTAAAGTTATTAGTAGGTTTTAATGTAATAGGTGCTACCGCATCAACAAAGGATTCAATAATTCTGAGAATAGTATCAGAATATAGATTAAGCTTTTACTGTTATTAAAAACTTACGAGATTATCTCATTCGATGACCCTTTAAGTTTATAACATCTGACAAACTGTCTAAATCTCACGATTCGTAGAAAATAATTAATTTTCCTAATCACCTATATTTTTTTCTCTGTATATTTTACAGTTGAAATGAGGATAAGAAATGAGTAACCGTGAAAAATAATAAGTAAAGCATTACTTCATTTAATTTAATATTTTCTATGTCGGTTTCAGCCATACAAGCTGTTTGGTCTATTATGTCCCTTTTCTGCTAAACTGTACAGGATCATCTTCCTCTTTCCATCATTATTAGTCTTCACGGCAGCGATAGTGCTCTTTATTTCCGGTTTTAATTTCGATATCAAAGTCAAAAAAGCTTTTGCAAACTGAAGCTCTTCAAGTTTAGTTCTCCTTATTGCATGCAGTGCTTTGTAGAGCGCCACGTCTGTCATGACGCATCCCTCTTCGTCATCCGGACACGCATACATACCACTAACCGCATTTCAGTCCAAGATATGTTCAGTACGTTCAATTTTATATTCAAGTAGCTGCGTGCCGGGCATTGCCCAGGACTTATTTGTATTAGCCCAGTACAGTATTTCTTCGAATGTGATTTAACCGGCATTTTTTAATACTTTGCCAGGGCAACTTACTACACGGTTATAACGACAATTTTAGAACGCCTTTTGTAATTCCTATACTTATTTTCGGAGATATATGCGGTTGAACTTTGTGAATCTGAGACGTCAAGTCGTGCCGTCAAACTCTAACCTCAAAATTTAGTTTTAAACAACTCGGTAATTTTAATAAAACTATGTTGTCATAATATTACAAATCTATTAAATGATACGGACTAAAAATATACCTATGATTTTAATCACCCTTTGAAATTTTCTAAAGTTTGAATTCGGAGATATTTTTGGGCAAAAGTCCAGTTTTGGGTGTAGAAAAAAGTAAACAAAACAGTTACTTTGCGCTAATGCAATATTTCCCAGTGTCCCGAGTTACACATAATATAATTCTCACCCCATCAGAGTTTTTTCTCGGGTATTGACGAATGAATGTACAAAGTTTTGTTGCTATCTGTCCACCCGTTTAAATTCGTTTAAAGAATTACAAAAAAGATTAAACAAACAATTTTTTATTATTATATAGATGTATGGATCGTTTATCCAGTGTGTACCACAAACCCAATTATTCCTTAAGACAACTCACTTAACAGTTGAAGTTACCTTAAGGGACACAGGGACTGAAATTTTGGCCCAAATCTGGAAAAAATCGATTTTTAATTTTTTTCAATTCATATGCCCATAAATTCAGTAAATTGAAAACAGAAGCTGCCAAAGAAAAGATAGAAGGTGTAGAACATGCTGAAGGACTATTTTAATTAATATATTTTATTATAAATTAATAGAGTATTACTTTTTTCTTAAAAATGTGTTTTTCTAAGCTTCATGATTTCTGGTACCAAAAATCTTCTAAGCGTCACAAATATTAAGATATTGTCTTCATTTTTTGTATATATTCTACATGCCAATATCTTCAGATACGAGAATTAGTTTCCTAATTGTCCAAGTAGTTTAGGTGAAAAAAATTTTCAAAGTCCTGAAATGTGCCAAATTTTAAGTAACCACGTGAAGCTCTTGGTAAAAAATTATTTGCTCCCCACAATTTTAATCAATTTCAAAAATAATACTGGCAACAATGGTCAGCCCTACATATTAATGTAAAAAAGCTAAAATATAATTGAGTACGTAAGGCAAGGAACATTTTCAAATCTACAAAATTTTAATATAGTATTCATAGTATCTCAACAAAAAACAAGTTTACAAAAACTATATTTTGTACGTTACTACACATGTGTCTTTTAAACACGTGGATAAAATTTCAGTTCAGTAGCAATTCATTTACAGGAATTTCAAATTTCAGTCCCCGTGTCCCTTAATCAACAGTACCTTAGACATAGTCATAATCGCGTGTAATAATCCACAGTAGTCACAAACCATTTATTTTATTTTATTACTGTTAGTGATGTGTTTAGCATTACGTTGTTCAAGCAAAATTTGTATAGGCTTATAAATAACTAACCAGAGCATTCTTGCTATGTCAAAGTTTAGTTCAAATTAAAAATTATTTAGTTGACTTTTTTTCCTGCAAGGTGGTTCCTGCTACAGAGCAAAGTTATGTCATAAGATTGTGAACGGATGTGTCCAGTTATATGTCAGAATCTTCACACGCGAGAGCACATTACAGTCCCCTGAGCCTTAGGTCATTACCATAGATATTACAGCACCTGCTTGGTGACAGCATTTTCTGCTCAAAAGGGTAGAACTGACGGTTATCGTGCATTCAGGCATCGAATGGTTGCAGCTGCATGTTTATAAAATACGATTTTGTGACACTTATAAATACATAAAGTATATAAATACAATAAATATTTTTGGGTATAATTTAGGAACTATGTATATAAATAGAGAAGAAAATTCTCATATTTTCCCCCATAAATATTAAAAATATTACGTTATTTAAACCAACAAAAATTGATTTTCAAGATGAAATATATCACACATAAATACCGTGTGCATTCTGTAATTATAGCCTTATCGTAATTTAGTACCAAGTTCGGAAATTAAATCATTTTATAACTATACGGTTTCTGTATTCTTAATATTTGAAGCTTGTGCGTCGTATAAGTTTCTGATAAGAGGGACATTCAATAATTAAAGAGAAAAATTGATATAAAAAAGTATATATTTATAAAATGATAAAAAAAACTTATCAACATAAATCTGAATAATGATCAATGATCAAGTTTATTTTATTTTTTATTTATGATGAAAAGAAGTCTTTGCCTTATTACTTGAACACATTTCCAACAAGTTTTTTAACCCCTCATGTTTGCTGACTTCTGTCCACATAATGCCTCCCCGAGTGGACGAACAAATGAAAATCGGAGTGAATCAAATCTATACTATAGGGCAAATGAACGAGCTTGACGGTGTGAGGGCGAGCATTGTCGTGGAGTAATATCACGCCTTTCCTTTAACATAAACGAAGTTTTTCTCTCATTGCTGGCTTTTCTTTGTTCATCGTGGAGGAGTATGAGATTTATAATAGCTGAAGTTAATATGGATAAAGAGTACAGAAAGACAAAATTTATGTAAAATGCGTGTTTAAACGACATTAAATTAAGTAAAAATCATTCATTGTTTAAGTTCATACTGAATGTGAAACACATAAACGTCTCTGGGCAAAAACTCGCACTGGTTAGAGAGATTGCTGATTGCGGTATTGCAAATACATTAAACTAAATAAAATAAAACATGCATTCGTTGTATAAAAATTGTATATGTGTGCTTTATATATAAGTGTAATACAGCTTTCTCATTATATATAATATCTGTTGTAGAAAGAAAATTGTGTAGTAGCATTGTGAATTGAATTAATTTCGCCTATTTATTATTGGTGGCTTCTAAAAAGTGAGTACATTCAGGTATTTGGACATACTTCCACTGTACCTCGACATTGAAAATTGATGGGTAGAAGTGAGAGTCAAACCGCGTAACAATAATTGGCCAAATGCAAATTTAAATGCTGTAAAATATGATTAAATTATTTTGAGAGCTTAGAGTATAACTGCACACTGAATTTCATTCGAAATTTTTTAATACTTTTGATTGTGGACTAATGGATTTACAATGCAGGTTTGGAATTATCGTTCAACTTAAAAATTTAAAGAAATATGGTCGAGTTTTTACCAACTACTGGAGTACTAGTCATTATATAGAGGTTATTTGAATTACTTATCTCAAGTGTGATGAACGGCACTAAAAACCGTATAACCTTTGATATTTAAATTCAATAATTGCTTAGTAATAAATTTTATCTGACCCAAGAAAAATTTCTTTAAGTACAATATAAAACTGCAATCTTCCTAAAATAAGCATAAATTAAAATATTTACAAATCAAAATACTTTTGTGTTAGAAATGTGTATTTACTTGGCCACTTTTAAAATTTAGACACTATTGGAAACTATGTGTATGAAATTAGAAATGCATGATATAACAGAACTGATCATTTCCATAGAGTATTAGTAACCCTATCGGTTGTAACATGTATTTAATTATTGATAAATATTAGTTGATTTAATATATATTTTTACAACGGCGGGGGGAGGGGGGACGACAGTGAAACTAAACTTTAAAAAGATTATCGATTCTCAATTAATCCCAACATATAACAAATAGGAATAATTTTTTATTTTCCCAGCTGAGCTTTTAATAATAACTAAATAAAACATGGCAAGAGAAGACGATGAGAAGAATCTACCGTGCCCAGGGCTTTATTACGTGATTAACGCGTAGCACAGTGAAGAGCCAGAGATTATTGCATTTTAATTTTACATGCCTCTGGCCCTTTACCGGTTTCCCGGTTGTTCAGCATTCCTGGAGGAGACGCAAAGGCAGCTTCCGGGCTGAGCCTTCGAGTGGGGTAGATCTCTGATGTCGTGATGAACAGCTGGAAAGCCTTTCAACTCTGCCTTCTCGTGGGCACTCAAGCCAATTTCTCATTTTGACATCGTGAAACTGGGCTCTCGTTTCGATCGCTCTTCTCCGACTCTTCGTTTTCGAGATTTACGCACCTCCGAACTGTGCTCATCTACTATCCCATTGGTTTCCCACATTTCCCTATCTCACAGGACCTCCAATGAGGCTGGCGTCCCTACCCTTCTCCTTTAAAAAATAAAATTCTAGGACGAGCCATCTCTAGCCGTATTTCGGGTCAAAAGCTTTTCTCACTTTGGCTGACCTGGACCAAGTCGCATAATCCTTCCGGCAGTCGCCTGTCAGACTCCATGTTTCCTGTTTACTCTGGCCTACCAGAATTTCTATCTAAATGTTAAAGATCGTACTTATATGCGTTAACGGTGTTAAAGTATTATTAGTATTTTACATAGTTATTATAGTAACAATTGTTGCATCACCGGTTATGAATGTGTATTTAATTGTAATATATATTAAAATCCACGTAATTATCCTGTTAGCCCCAAAGATTTAGAACACTTAGACTTTCTTCTGACGTGACGGATTTTACCTATATACATCAATGCTGAAACATATTTAGATTAAAAGGAATGAGCTTGCATTAAAAATGCTAAACTCATAAAAAGGTTTGTATTGTTCTGAGGGGAAATAAATAATGAAAGTTGCTTATTTCTACTGTTAACCGTAATTAAAACAATCAAAAATAAATGTTTTAGGCTTATAGGAAGGTTTAAATTTCCTAAGGCTGCAGTATTATGTCACTTCTATTACACAATTTACAAATTGGTTATGTGACACACAGGAAAATATTAAAATTATTGTTATGATCGTTTTAATAATTTTTTATTTCGTCCAATTAATATTAAGAAATTTGGAAATAACTAATCAATTAGAAGTGCATAGTGGAATAATCTTTCTGGAGAGAATATTAAGAAATTTGGAAATAACTAATCAATTAAAGTGCATAGTGGAATAATCTGTTTGGAGAGAAAAAAAAATCATTTGGTAAGCCAATATAAGTGAAACAACATGTAATTTCCTAGTGTAGAGTACTACGAGTGTATTAGCCAGCTTCGCACACAATGGTAGAAGCAACAAGGCTTCGGACTGACCCCGAGTGTGCAATTGTATTTTCCGCGTGGTACAATTTCGGCGCTCCAGTTGTTCCCACTCTCAGTGTTAATTGCATGCGTAATCCAGACTTAATAAAGCGACGTTTCAGGGTGTATGTAACTTAATGTGTTACACTCGGCTCGTTACGGAGAATAGCCAATATAGCTTAATCTTGCCATAATATTTTAACAATCTTCAATGTATTATTCTTTTCCATTTATTTCAGAAAGGAAATAAATCTTACACCCAGAGATGTAATCAGAAAGGACTAATCAATCGATACACGAGGATGGTATCATTCTGAAGAAAAAAAAGTTTTTATTAATCACCATTGTGATAACAAATAGTTTACATCTGTTCATTATTTTGATAAACACTATTACTACTTATAGTACCTAAACCCTAAATTGTATTATGCTATTGATTTTTAAATGTTAAATACAATACAGGAACAAATTATGGAATGATGAAATTTGGCAGCTTGTATAATGATGTACTTGTTTGTCTGGATCATTTTCGTGATCTATGAAACATTGTTGTGTCACTTCGTCACTTTACCGATTTTCCGGACGTGGTAGGAAATGGAACCCAGGACTAATTTCCGCTTGACATTTCCAACACAACCCCGAGTGTATTTTGTAATATTGAACCGTTTAAGTTATCAGCACTATACGCATTCTGTTAAGATCACGTAGCTGCGTACAGTAGTTCTGATTAAATAGGTGGGCAGGAGATTTTTGCGAAGCTACTGCTGAATCTTGGGTAAATTCCTATCCAAAATAGTTCTAAACTGCCAATGACTCTTAGTCCAAATCGATAATGTCTTCCTTATAAAGTGTTATTAAGAGTACACATCAGAATATTAGCTGGTAATTTCTGGCAAATAATAATGAAAACAATTTGAGGCTTCATTCATGAATTATTAGAGACAATTTAAGAGTTCTGAAAATATGAACCAGCACAGCCCACAGTCATCCACATGTGACCTCGTACATGTATCAGTCAAATTTACATACACCATGCTGAGCGTATGAATATTGATCACGTAAATTTTACCAACAAACGTTACTGTGAGTTCGAATGAATAATGACTAAAAAGAAAGCTTATTTTAATTAACGCAATTTAAACGTAGGTAATAACATTGGCGACTATTTTTGTCAGATTTTCAATTATTTAATGATTAATCTGATAAGTAAACTGATAAAATTAGTTGCAATGTATGTTTTCCGTTGATTATTTGTCCCATTTATGCATTTTGTGGCCTTGTAGAAAATTCGCCAAAATGAGTAATATGACCGTAAAATGTAATTTGAATTAAATGTTATTAATTGTTTCAACAGATATACGATAAAACCTGGCTGAAAGCTTCTGATATAAATTAGTGGTTTTAAATAAAATACAGTTTAACAAAATTACCTGATGGCTGATAAGTACAACGTAATCTACGTGAATTACGATAAACCTTCGGCGTTTTGTTTAGATTCTCTATAAAAGGAGCCGTACTCTAATAATAATTGCTTTTCTCATATAAATATTTGACTAAGTAATGAATTTCAATTATTTCATGAAAGTTGACTGGTTACATTGGAGACGCCTGGATGTTTCTGAAACCACTTCGGTTAGAGTCTGTGTATGAGTACATAACAATGTAGAACTCTGGGAAGGACTGCAGACGTTCCAGTGTTTGAGAATTTTAGCCGCGAGAAATGTCCACTGTTCTGCGGAGTTGACACAGGCCCAACAGCTCGAGGCTACTCCTGCTGACGTCACATTACAGTCTGTACATTCCCAAATACCACACAAAATATTTTTGATTGATACATGCAAAATTTTGCTCGAATATAATCACGTCATGCAATTATACAGAGTGAGTGCAAATCACGCGCGTTTATCTTGTATCAGATTGTAGTTCCAAACTACTTACTTCATTATATAAACATATAATAGTTAAGAGTCTAGCATTAATTTTCAACAGAAGTAACCGAATCAAATATTAATCTCCATAAAAACACATAGCTTTATTTAATTTTGCAGACAAATTAAATTTAAGTACATACTGATCCCGTATTAGCACATGCCATAAAACAAATTATCCTTATTATACAGCACAATTCTTAAAATATAACATAGAAATTATCGTATTCGGAAGTATTCGACTATGGATATTTAATCCCAGCAATTGGTGAATTTTCGTGTGAAAGCAAAATACGACAGTCAAGATCTACTAGTGATGCTTCTCGGGAGATTAAGAGTACAGTGAAAAAAGAATACGAGGTAACAACAGCGCTAAACAGATGACGAGTAATTGAAATGTGGAAGAGGTAACAGACAGAAATGACGAATGAGAAAAATAAACCAACGAGAAACAATAAAGAAATGTAGATATGACTAGAATAACTGGAATACTCAGAAACGGGGTATTCAAAGACAGAACTATGTAGATATCACTTAATTTATTCGTAGTCACTGCATGTTTTAGCTGCATAAATAAAAACATAATGTAAATAATATGTAAATGTAAATAAAAACATAATGTAATATGTATGAATGTTTGTTCCGTATTCGTTCCTTTATTATATTTCCAATTGCCATGAAATTTTGGTGAGTTGTAATGCTCAACCCAGAGAAGGATTTTTTCGAATATTTACGATCATTCCTTCTTCCTTCTTAAGGCAATAAAGAACCCAACCTACAGTTAAGACAATTTTCGCAACTTACCAACAGATATCTCGCGATTCGCGCCATGTTTCCAATGTTTTTTATCCCACCCAGTAGCTAACGAGGTAAATTCAACGACACGAGATATAGAAAAGTTAAAATAGGATAGATTAAGTCCTCTCAAACATTGTCAAGCAATATGATTATATATCTGTTAAGTCTGAAAATTTTTAAAGTTCAACTACATTTTATTTAAATAAGGATACTTTTTAGTTATCTAATGCATATACAATATATTTTGTAAGTCACTGTCCAGATGTTTGAGGCATATCATATAAAGGCCAGGGCGCTCAGTATTATTTTATTTTTCGTTGATATACGTATACGTATCTATAAACTTGATTTCACGGTAATCTCCTGTTAAATATAAATGACTTTCTGTGTATGTATATGCCGCTTACAACTCGGAATGGGCGGAGTATTTTCGACCAAATTTTGTAGACGTATTCTTTGTACTGTCGATGTAAGAGGCTATTACCAACCCTGGAGACGTCGGTGGAGAGGAAGGAAATTTAAAAAATGCATAAACGGCCGATATTTATGCACGAATAAATAAGTTTTTGGGTTATTAAGATTAATAGCGCTTTTCCTTATGTTGTTTATGTGTACATTGAATGTAATTCAAAGTAGGGGAGGAGGCAGAGAGACTTTAGATAAAGACGTGAAAATAATCGAGAATTGTGAAGGTCTGTTATATGTGAAAAATACCAAGATTTTTATTAGTATTATTGGTCATATTATTGTACTGGCAATATTTTTTACTTTCTTAAGGTACTTGTAGAATATTTCAGTCTCTCTAGGTACCGGGGGTATATTTAACTTTGTTAGTGTATCATGAGTATTTTCGCCTCTTGTAATGTACCGGAGTATTAATTGTACATGTCTTTCGATTTTTAACGCTGCTTTCCTTATTAAAGTAGATTTATTACCTCGATTAAGATACTGAGTCATCGCGGTGGCTACGATGAAATTAAATTTCCATCATCCCCCATAGCGTAAGGGGCGTGAAAAAATATATTGGCTGGTGTAAATAAAGTCCCTGGAAGCGCCGGGCAACCAGCTAGTTCTCTATAACCAAACAGATTAGACTACCAGATGGTGAAATAAATTTACACGTTTTAGATTTGTATAGGCACGCGTGCGGTCAACCCATTTTAATTTATTTTAATTAATCGAGCGTACAGCCTATATACCGGCGTTGTGAACTAAGCAGATTCTTCCACATTCAATTTATAATACTGCATTATTGATATCTACAATTTTTTTCCTCGGTCGTAGTGGTTGAACGATATCATGAAAGCTAATCATCGAAAGGAGTAGCTCGTGAACGTTTGATTTAAACTTGTCACTTCTTTAGTGTTCATTAAAGCTTCTTTTCCATATCTGTTTTATGACTTTTATAATAGAGATTTGATTAATTTTGTATGCTACTACTACATTTGCTTACTTATTTTTATAATAACAATCAGACAATTGGAAATACATGGTCAAAACTCCACTGAGCAAATAATACTAACCTCCATTTGTGCCTTGAAGCGCTACCGTTGTATGTTTTCTAAAACACCAACTTGCATTTCAATTATTATATATTGAAATGCTTAGATTGATTTGACTTATGGCTGATACATAGATCAGTTATGAGTGCAGCATACAGATCGCCACACGACCAATTACGCCGGGAGCAAAATGACGGACAGGCCAATTACAAAAATATATTTATAACAATAAGTAAATAAAATTTTATTAGTAATTGCGCATAAAATAATTCACAAAAATATTGCAAAAGAATCACACACAGCCGACAAAGTCCAATAAGCGTTTAGTATTTTACGAACACTGTTGTTCGCAAAAGACTTGCCCAGACTCTCCCTCTCTCTTAGGGGATTTAAAATGGGGTGAATGGGGGAATATATCTTAATGAAACTTGAACGTAAACTCTTGGGTCGAAGCACTTTTCAAAATAAATTGATAGAGTATCGAACAAAAAGGAACGGTCTAATTCGCTCGGCAGGTAGTGTGTGGACAATCACGAACACAGATGATCTCGACAGGAAAGTGTCCACGTCTAGTTGTATGAAGATCTCTGGCTCCTAGCCAAGACTTTCATATGGCCCCTTTGAGACTCGTCCCCAGACTCCCGACTCCCTCAACAAAACGGGTCATAAATACGTCGTATTCCTCACGGTTCCACGCTGGCTTTCATCACCGCATTCTCGACGCGTCCAAGCTGCCGATTTGTAGAAGTTCATTATATATATACATAGGATTTTTCAATAAGAGCTGGTCTATGTTGAAATGGAATAAAACAAACTGTGCGAGTTATTAACGAAATAATTTTTTATTTGAACTATCGCATATATTTAAAACTGTAAAGCCTATAACACGGATACATATTCTAGGTATCATTTTGAACTCAACCATAACTGAATGAAGAAAATTTATATGAAAGTAAAGAAATATGTGGTTCTAAATATATAGACACAAACTAATCCCAAGGGAATTTTAGCCGATTTTTTCCACAACTAAATAGTA
Source organism: Eucriotettix oculatus (assembly GCA_034510155.1). NCBI lineage: Eukaryota > Metazoa > Arthropoda > Insecta > Orthoptera > Tetrigidae > Eucriotettix > Eucriotettix oculatus. The sequence goes on from CM067379.1 coordinate 41,807,821, forward strand.
GCAATTAATGCACTATAACTCTAAATTCACTGATAGTAGGCGTTAGATTCTTTTCCTTATTTCCCAAAGTTTCTTAATTCCCGTCCTTTTATGTCAATTTTTGCTGATCTTAATTTTATGATACAACTAATTTTCTTTGTTTCATCGAATTATATTTTCCTTCTGGGTTTAATTACCAGAAAAAAGTTAATATTAAATGACTTCATATTAAATACTCAAGCTTCCAACCGGTATTTTCAATAAATCCCACATTTCTGTGCCTCGCTTTCCATTATATGAAACATTCCAAAGCTTTCAGCTGATGACGATGGCTATTTGCGTTTCAACACCGGAATATCTGATGCTGACGGATGGATGTAATGCACAACGAATAATCTACAGAGCATATTTCACGATTTTTATTACAGGGATAGTATTAAAAATTGAATAATATGTTTCATACAAAAATTTTGGACTCACCGAAAACTCTGAACATTCATTATGTGACGTCTAAAACGTTTACATATTACTGCGGCCACAAATAACATTGTTTTAAAATAGGTAGCTTAGCGTGACTCCATCTCAAAGTACAAACATTAGCTAATCATGTCTTTAATTTTCCATACAAATTCAAACAGAAATCTTTCACACTAATTTATAAATTTAGATATTCCGACAAATCTTTGTATTATATATTCGTTTATCTCCAGTTTCAAATTTTGTCAGTTAACTTTAAACCATTTCAGTCAAATACAAAGCCAACATGGAATCGTTGGCCTATTTAAATTTGTAAATTAACTCTCTCTCTATTCTGTAAGGTTTCTCTGTTAAATTAAGGTTTAATCTATTATTATCCACAGACTTTTTCTAACTATTAATTATGTCATTACAGTACCTTATGAAATAATACCAATGGGCTAACGACTAAAAATCAAGTAAAAAAGTCCGATTTTTATATATTTTTTCGGAGTTTAATTTATTATAAATTATGTGTGTCAAAATTTTTTGTCCTAGACATTTTGATTTAATTTCCTTCATCAGTCCTATGAGAAACAAATCTTTCGCGTAATATAAAATAAACTTTTCGTCGTCCCGAGTTCCCAATTAAAACATGTCTTGCAATTAAACAAAAATATTAATTATATTAAATAAATAAATATTATAGAATACAGACTGTGAACCAAACAATCGAAAGACTATAAATTATTAAAATTCTTATAAATTTAAAATATTTAATGGTATGCATTAGATCAGTCTATAAAATTGCTTGAGTGAGTATACAGACTAAATGGAATAATTAAACTATTTCCGAAAAACAGTTAATAATTGCTTATGAATTTAATTCAGGCGACCTGATTAAATTTTGCAAAACAATACTTCATAGAAGCTTTAAAATTTAATATCAGAGAATCTTAACGCAAATTTCTTAAAACGTTTTCTTCAGGAACAGTTGAAAGGTTGTAATAATTCTTAAGCGAAATGTCTTATTTGTAACGTGTTTTTCTTCGAGCAATCAGACATACAAATTATACAAGACTACTATATAATCATTTAATATTCCGTAGATGCAGTAATTTAATAATTATTATGTCGTATAATATCTAGATAAAATGAATTAAAATGAGGTGGATTTATATTTTTATAAAACGGGGTTATATTCATCACTAATGAAACTTCAAATTAACTTTTCTTTATTTACAAATAATCTTTGATACCTATTGTTGTGTAACCATTACACACATAATTCATTAGTTTTTATTGCTCTGTATGGTTAAGTTCTAAGATTTTAACTTACGTTTTATTAACATCTGATTTTTTAATTCCTCTTCAACTGTGACATAACTTAAAAGTAATGTTTTAATCTTTGATTTCAAAAATATTAATTTACTAAATAAATGTCATTATGTCATTATTGCGCAACGCAATCCTTAAACGTTTTTAAGATATATTAAAATCCCCATATTACGCATTTTTCTGATATATTTAACATTTTCCTGAGATTGGTCGATATTCAACGTTATAACAGTTTCAGAATACTTTTAATTACCATTTGGAGAATTGTTGTACATCTCATTTCCTGAAACGACTCATCAATTTAACAGTGATCACGGATCCAACTACACATGTACTGTAGACGAGCCAACGAGCCATTTCTACCTGATTGAACACTGAACGAGTGCTCTGTTTCCATTGTGATTCGAATTGCGTCCCTCTTGAACTCTGACAGAGCTTAGAGTTGTTCAGCTTTAATCTGCCTCAGACACTCAGCTGTGTGGAAATGCCGCGCTGTCTCCTCGCTCTACGGGGCCTGCGATCTGGAAATATAGCTATTTAAGTTACAAGTATGCAGAACGGCTCACTGCTTTAATAACCCTCTAGCGAAGGGAGAAAATCCCTTAAATAGGTCAAGTCATTAAACTCATTTGACGAACAAAATACTTGCGCCTCATACTAACATTTCAAGTAATTAGCATGAGCACAATTTTTAAAGCACAATTCTACGTACAATTTAATTAGATACATAACAATTGTACCATCTTTATCATCAACATTTCAGTATGAAAAACATATTGAATTTGAATAATATACATATTAGAATTTTATTTTGATAAATTAAATGCATAAATTAATTTTTTGTTTGTTACAACCCTAACAGAACTTCAATGTTATCAACAATAACTTTTATTTACAATAAATCGAAGCCTTCTGTCTCATTAATGTATATGTATCACCTGATGAAGCCCCAAATTTGGAATGAAGTGAAGTGTGAATTTTTATAAATGCTGTGGTACAATACATTACTGTTTCATAATTTTTCCGATCACAAATTACTTTAAAAGCAGACTCAAACGGCCAACCGTAAAATCTCCAGACATTTAATTTTTTCAATAACAAAGGACGTGTCGATATGCCGGAAAACCCACAACTTTATTGTCTACGCCACGTGAGTTAAATAAGATGACTTTTATCCCAGGCTGGGGAACAGCGTACAAGAATGGAGGCGAGAAGGTTCTCGGTGACATTTTAATCTTCAACAGGAGCATGTAGTGAGGTGGAGCATTGCTTTAGAAAAGTAAAGCAACTCATCTAGTGAAGAAAGAGAGGCCAAAAACAAATAAAATACTGACTTAGGAGACAAAGTAACAATTTCCAGCAGCCATCGATTAACGTAAAAATATTCTAAATCTCTTCCTGTCCTTCCAAATACCATATCCTTGGTTTTATAAAAAATATTTTAAGCTCCATTTCACATATTCCTCATTCAATTTTCTTATTATGCAGTATTCATCATCATCATCTTCGGTGAATATAACCAGATCATCAGATAAATTCAAAGTTTACAGGGTTTCACCATTTATTGATATTCCCATGGTGTGACATTTCTTTCTCCAATTTTTTAATATATTATTCTATTTAAATTTCTAATAAATATAAATTACAATTATACATTAATCTGTTAGTTTCACTTGATAACGATCGCGGTGACTGCCATTATATGCTAAGCAAATTTACACCCGATTTTTTAAGCCAAGATTTACACAAAAAATAAACCTGGAAAAGCTTCGGTCGTTGGTAAATGCGATTGCCTGGTTATTTACTATGTTATATCCGGGATACCACATATTTACCGATACATTCGAACACATAAAATATTAAGCTACGAATTACTGCAGACTTGTAAATAAGCACCGATTCAATATTATGTTGTCGGGAATATTTATTGTTAGTCTTTCACAAGAAGTTGATGGTCATCATCGACTCGTACTGCATCATAAAGTCAGAAATATGTATCTCATTAAAATTATTTCAAATGAACTTTTAATGAGTTCCAATTCTGTTATTATGATATAACAGAACGGTTACAAAATTGGCATTCCAGCAAATTAAACATGATACATGATATTTCGTACTTTTGAAACAATTAGTGTTACTTTCAATATTGCTTCACTGCGTCCCAGTGTTGATGATTTGGCTTTTCCATATTTTGTAGTAATCATGGGCCCATTGTTCTTATTAGAGCTTAAATTAATTTGATGATTAAATATTAATATTTATTGGAGAAAAAACCGAGTAAAAAGAGATCAAAGCGAAACATTGTAAAAAGATTCGGTAAGATTTATTGAATAAAGGAAACTAAACTTTTACAAATACATGAAAAATTACTGGGGTCCGAAAATTAAGAATTGAAAGGTTTCAATCGGTGCGTAGATTGTTAATTGATATTGATAGCCTGGTGATATTGAAAAATCAAAACAGTGAATGCAAATTTGACACAACTGTAATAAGCAAAATGCAAATATGTACTGCATCTGCCCAGCGTCAGGGATGATATTAACATCGTTGTCATGTATTTACACAATTGTATGATTTTAATGATATTGATCACACAGCGTGTACGCTGTAAATTGTGAGATCTGTCAACCAAACTGTATGGTGAAAAATGAAATAGCACACAATTACTCAAGTTCATAAATTTTTGTTTTTTTCCCTGACTTCACACTTCATTTATTTCAAGAAAAAATATCTAATAAAAGCTTGAAGTTAACGTATGTTAATTTCTTCCTCGTCTCCTTCCTCTCTGATTTATAATTTCACCGTGATTTAAAAAGCACAACGCCATTTAAATTTTAAAAATACTGAGCCCTTTGATTTTAAAGTGTATTTAAATTAGTGAATGGCTGATTTGTATACGAAAATAATATATAGATGACTGAAAAAAATTGGGTGACAGAGAAATGCCAGTGGACCGAAAAAGATGAGAAAATAAAATATTGTGGATGTAATTTGATGGTTTGAACTCAAAACCATACATCCTAAAAGTGAACGGTTTCACTACCAATTTTACACATTAGAAATAAATTCTGAAAATGACGTGGAAATATCTTGTTATTGGTCACTTCTGAGAAGAAAATGGCGAGAGAACATAAACTTTACTAAAACAACTTCTTTGTCAGCAGCTAAGAATACGTTAACTTGTTTAAACAAGTATTATTACGTAGGGACATTTGTAGACAATACTTCATACGTATTCGCAGAATAATTCATGAAACGTGACGTTCTTCATCGAAACTAACCTTTCATCTGATAGCGTCAAGTTCTGACAAGTGAAACCACTTTGACGCAAATTGTGTTGCACTTGACTCGTAGGACGATGGGTTGCAACAGGGTCAGAGAATTAAAAGAACGAACTTTTTGTAGAACGTTTCAGGATTTATCTTTTATATACTAGAGTAGAGCTTCCGCGATAAAAAAATAAACTCATTCGAAATTGAATAACAAGAGAAAGCCATTTGCGGGTTGGGTGATGTGACAGCCCACTAATGGATTGTAAAGAATAATTTATCCAGAGGAACTGTCACCACAAGCAAACACAAGAAGGATGTAGGTCGCTGTAACTAACGGAATAGTGCCGAAGTATGAAATTGTGATCTCAAAAGAAACAAACGGCAATCTCGATGGAATGAGAGAAGAAATGTATTGTATACTAACTGGGTATTACACAGTAGTGTAATAGAAAATGCTATCCTGGCCAACCTTTCATTATTCCGGTATCTACAATAAACGTTTTACTTACACGTGATTATTTGAATCTCGGGAGCAACATTTATAATACTGAACCACTGTTAAATTTGACCAAGAATCGCTTATCCGCTGCGTGCGTTCGGTGACAGCAGCGACGACGACGTTCTTGAAAAACAATTAAAAAGCATCATTACTTATATGAAATGTTAGTTATATTTAACATATATAATAATGTCGTTTTTTGGCCAGGTAAGAGGGAGGGAAGGAAGTAAGAAAAAGTTTCGAAAGATCGACAGAAACCTTCTCTTGGGTGAACATCAGGAAACACCAAAATTACACGGCAATCCAAAGAATGGTTTAGAAACGTATAAGAGACAAACATTAAATCGTGCAGTACAGTTGATCGAGACCCAATTATATAACATCCAGGGCGGATATATTCATATTATTTGATTTATATAGATAAAAGTCAACGTTTAGAGTCATTATTACAACGAATGTAACTGTACATGTAAGTAAAAAAGGTATTATTCTCACATACTTTTTAATGGAAAAAAGATGAAGCGATTACACAGAATGTGCTTCCACTAACTTTTTTTTGTCTCATTATAAAACGAAAAAATTAACTATTTTCTTCTGATTAATAAAAAAGTAGCTTTTTTATGTTCTTTTTCTGTCAAAGCTTGGATTTATTTTGTAAACGCCTAGATTTGTAACTACAGTACTTTATTATGACTACAATACTAAATTCAGATCTTGCCTTCCATATATTTGGTATCGACCGCAATATCACAGTGAGTGTTGATAGAATTGCCATATTGGACATTCTAAATTGCTTCAACAGTAGGGCAATGATATGCAAATGCCACATACCTCATAGTAGAACAAACCATTTGTTTCAGTAAATTCGGTGGAATAAATGGTGATAAATTAGTATGCATAGCAGCCACCTATGGTAGTAATTACAGAACTTATCCGAAAGAGCACGGAGTCGAACATAAATTGGATATTATCTACGTGTACAACAGGACTTGCAGCTTCAATAGGTTCAGACTTTTTTAATTGGTGAGAAAACAGGAGAACGTGCCCTACCAGGGCAGCAGTCGAACTTGTTCTGTAGCAAAGAAGGTCACGACAATACGGGCAACATGCAGTTGTGAATGAAACATAGCGTTATGGAGATTTTGGAAATAGGGAAGAATCACTGACCGAACGAAACACAACAGAAATATAACGTCTACTATTTATTATATTAATTGTCAGGACCTTTGTGAAGTTTAGATATTGTAAAAGGATTATATCATTCTTAACTGTTACTGCTGGATCTTGTGTTGTTTTAAGCAACTTATAAATGCATCATTCTTATAAAAATATTTAAGTTATCTTTATTGTGGTACACAATATAGCATGAAAAAGTTTTGTATTCTACGCTAAACAGTAAAAGGAATTTGTGAATAATTTCGGGAATATATATTTCATAATGTCTTGGTTATTTTCTTTTAATTTCTATAATAAAAGCTAGTTGTATATTAATTTTCAAAGATATTATAATCGAAGAAGATTGAATAATTGTCTTTTTCTATGGAGATACAGTTGAATTACAGATGTTATAAGCAATGTTTCGTACAGTGCATTTGTTTACCGGTCGAAGTTGTAATAGCCGTCCGATGGTATCTAAGAAACACTTTGTTCCCTCCGAATCTCGCTAGAATCGGGCTTTGTGTCGCTTAAAGCTAGCGCCCTAATCTTCAAGTGGCGCACTTTTAATTGAAGGGACACAATAGTGCAGTGAAACTCTGAATGAGTTTTCGCATTTGGACCCGGGTGACCTTTTCGTATCGATCCCTTTCCTTCCCCTGCAGGCCGACACACGCTGTGGGAACAAACACTGCACACAATAATAGCGCCTGGCGACTGAATTAAGCCAAGCCGGACGTGCTCTACCTGACCTCACCCCCGACTGCAGCCACGAATATTGAGACACACTGCAGGATCAATTACTTCAGCAGATGATATCGACCGAGACACAAAACCTGAAGCAACGAAGCAGTCTGCGATCAGTTCTGACTTATGTTTTTCGAAGTTTTCGGTGTTATTAAAGGCTAAATTAAGAGGGAATTCTATTTTGAAAATATTTTTATATAAAAATTCAACGGCAACAATACCATTGTCATGTGGAAAACTCGGAAGATAAAATTTTGGAAACATGGTGGCGATAACAGTTTATGTAGTAAACTGGCCGTACTAGAGTTTAATAAAATTTCAAATTCCCTATAAACGCTTTTTTTATACAAAAATTCATCAGTTCCGTTTGTAAGATTCCGAATTATACTGGTAATAACACTAGTTTCAGTTACTAAAAATTAATTTAAATGAATTCTTGAGTTGTTGTTGAACATCCAGCTAAGTCTAATATCCACCACTTAATTGCTCTAAAGTACGTTACCGGCTTGAGTGAAGTGCGCCGAAAGCACTTTTTCTTGTCCTCAGTCGTCCTTAATAGTCGAGAGAGTTAATTTGAAATGCACCACGTTTATGCCGTTTCTTTACGACCTTCCTAATGAGGTGGTGCCATATTAAGAGGTGAAGGTAATGGGAAAGTCTAGGACCGGAATATCCCAACTACCGTATTCATTTGCGAGTTCCCAAAGTTCTCCTAACTTCTCTAGTAAAAGCAGTTGTTCAAAACTACTGAAAGCTTTTGCTACTTCATTCCGCATAACTTAAAATAGTCTCCTATTCATAGCTCTAATTTTTTTTCTTTTGGGTAATTTTATTTATGAAAGTCTTAATACCTATTAATTCAAGGGATATTCAATAATTAAATAGAACAATTGCTGTAGATAAGAAAGTTATGTAAGAAGTGTTTGATGCTTTCATGACTATAGACTATACGTTCGTATAATTGGGATGAGCTAAAAACACCTGATAAACAAAAAAAAGTTTTATTTATAACGTAAAAATTGCATTTATCGATGGCGTGTCCGTGTGATGCTTGCGCGCTAGTCGAATAACATTCAATGATCCGGTTTCTGTTTTATGAAGGTGAAGGACCAGCCAAAAATCGTATCTCGAATGATTTTAGAGTATGGTGAAAGTTGTATGAACTTCAGAAATTTTTATAACTGTATAAAACAATTATTCATGAACGGCAGAAACTCAGTGACTGACGCGCAACGGCCTGGACGGTCAGTTGTAGTGTCGACTCATTCGTTTGAAAACTGAATTAACAGCATTATTCCTTGCGATTGACCTATGACTGTTGATTATATAGCAAAAAAATCGCAGAAAATGTTGAAAGAGTTTATAACGTTATTAGTTCAAGTACAGAAAAATAAGTATAAAAAACAAGGGTTCGGAATTGCTATCTCAATTTCCGTTCACTCCAGATTTGGTTCGTTCCGATTTTCATTGCTTTAGTCTTCTCCAGTAGACATTACGCGCGAAAAATATCAGCAAAAATAAGGCGGCAAAAGAATTTGTGAGAAACGGGCTCAAACTACAAGACAAATATTTTATTGTATTAGGTGTTAAAAATTAGTACATCGTTGGGAGAAAAGGGGTCTATTAATACCCCGAGGATTGTTCAGAGAAGTAAAAGTTTCATTTTGTAATAATAACCATTTTTTTTCTAGAACAATTTGTTCGTTTAATTATTAAATGCTCCTTGTAGTGTACGTACATTCTAAATTATTAAAGGGGTTACTTTCATTTTAATTGAATAAAAATTTGTTAACTTAATCTGAGCTGCTAATGCCGAGGGGGGGTTGTTGCCCCTTTGACGGCCTGGTCTTCGGGACATCATCAAAACATATATTGATGGAGTGGTCCTTTAAAGGATTAAGACGCCGGCCAAAAATCTCCTAAATGTGTCAGATAGTAATAATTTGATATTTCAATATTTTTTCACGTTCTGACGTCCTCACGGAAGGTTCATTAACATCTGTTGTGCGTCATTTTGCGACTTTTGAGGCAGACGTGTGATATCCAGATTCGCGAACTAGAAAGTATAAGAATATTTTCTATTGATCTCGATTTGAATCGGGAAGGGGAAATCGTAGGTTTTGTAGTTTCGTTAAAGATTGAGGAGCAGCTGACGGAGGGATGAGGACAAGTTGATGATTTGTCATGAAGATGGAAGGATGAGGAGTTAGTTGTAGAGAGTCGTACAGGAAAGAGAGCAGTTGGAGATTTGTTGAGAAGTTCGATGTTTATCCAGCGGTAGCAGATCGATGAATTATAGAATCTACCTCAAGGAGTACAAAGGTTGCAGCAAAACTACCCACGAGTTCCGGTGTCGGTAACGTACAATAAGTCCTTCATAGCCGTCTAATAAAAGTCACCGCCAATTAGTAAAGGCCAAGGTATGTAAACTCAACATCCTCTGGGAGACCAAATAATTTGATTTCTATTTCAATTTATAAAGTAAATTCATTTTAGAAATGTATAATTCATTTAAAAGAGCTGGGAGATAAGTTTCATTAAATTTTTATTTCTTGTTAAAATATAAATTTAAGGTTGTAAATTTTGTCATCATTTATTCCATTTAATTTAAAATAGAGCCCAAAACCCAATTAAAACGTTACACCCTCATACATGAAACATTAAAGAAACTTTTATAACACCGAGTTACACATTACAAATTTAGTGGTACAATTTTAAAACGAAAGAAAACATGACACAAATTAACGTGACAGAAGTCACATATACTCTGAATTCCACAATATTTATCTTTCATTTAAATATACTTTTACTCTGACTGGTCACACGGGACACTCACTAGCTACTGTTTAGGAATATGCTAACTATATTTTACTCACTTGGGAGCTCCACAGACTTCTCCTCATATTAAACCTTGTATTTTGTCTGTTCCCAACAGACTCTCGGAACGAGTACTGTTTAAGAACACAGCTAGTTATATCTCTGTTCTGCAACTCTGTAAATTTACACAGCCGGACATGAAAACCATCAATTCTTGTCTGGTCAACTTACGAAACACCGCCCCTTAGCGAGCCTACATTACTTTCTAATCTCGTCCAAGTACCACAATACTTGACGGAATATTAAATTTTGTCAAGCATTTAAATTTTTAATTAATCTTGGGTATTCAAATCTTAGCCTCATCACACTGCATGATAAGAGATATCAAACAAGTTCATACAGATTTGTTCATCGTGATCTTAACAATTTTTTTTATCAACGGCAGGTACAAAGTTCAGATTGAAGTGTTGTTGCTTGAAGTATTCTAAATGTGAGATTGAAAAATATCTGACGTTTGATAAATACATCGCACACCAGGTTGATAGTGTGGCGCATTTTATTTCTGAACTGAATCAATTCTGTGATGTGTGTGAGAGAGTTGGAATAACTGAGAACTTGGATGAATAAATACGCTATTAATAAATCCGAACAACACACAAGCACTTTAAATCGTTATTCTGCAATTCTCTCCCACTTTAAATCTTAATTTAAGCCGAAAGTGATGTGGTATTGAAAATATTGCAAAGCAAAGCAGAACGGCGGTCGGCAGAGTTGCGGCGCCAGTGTATTTTGATGGGTTTTTGGAATCGACATGGTAGAGGATGGGTAGAATAATCTTAAAATCGCCTCTTTAAACCGAACTTTCCGACCGCTGGCATAGCACGTGTATAAAAAGGGGAACGTGGCAGTCTAAGCACTTTAATGAAAAGCTCTGTGGTCCTTCAGCTTATGAAGCATAGATCGTTTGCAATTCTCCCCCGCCCCCACCCCCACCCTTCCTCATATGTATTCAGTTTCTGTCTGGGATAAAAGAACGAAGCTAACCGATGTGTGTCAGCACTTCACAAGGCAGTTACGTTAACACGTCGCCTGGGACATTTTTCAATTAAAAAAGCTTTAATCTTGCTGAGACATTTAACAGACAAGAACAGATGTTTGCAGCACTCATGTGCTAACGTCGCAGAGTTAATTCAAATCAGCGTACGAGGAAAGAAATGAGAACTTTTTCATATTTCACTCTTATCTGGTTATTCAAAATGTGAATTAGATTTAAAAAACGGAGGTTTTTTTCCTCTTTCAATTAAAACGGAATATTCATCGATTTGAAATCTAAGGATTATCTGCGAATTTGTAACGTTTTTACCTTCTAGCAATTCTTTTCAAATAATCATTTGATTCCAAAACGACATTAAATAACTTCAAATACGTCTAAATAATTTCGGATAGTGCGTAGAGCCACGATTTAATCCGAATGCACAGAAATATCACACTTATATTCAATACGGTAATGGATAGAGAATAAAAATCGTGTGAAACCTAAAGTATGTGGAACTAATATCAATACATTTGACCTTGTTTTAACAGTAAATCTTACAAATTAGAGTGAACTATTCACCAATTCCAACATGCAGACGTTTCGATGTTAACATTGCATCTTTATTCAAATGGCTGTTTAAGTAAACTGTGGCACAGAAAAATTAGCTTTCAGGACTCAATATTTATAGAAAGGCGTAGCAGATGCAGACTAGAGAGGCGCCGTGTAGTCACGGAGATTCGTGCTTACAAGAATACTCTGAGGGTTAAGGATGGTCTGCCTAAAGGGAACAATGATTTATGAAAATTTCTACAAGCCAGCCCCTTCCTCCGAAATTGTTGACCCCGCGTTATTCGAAAATTAAATACGATTGGAAAAGACACGTCACGTGGGGTTGCATTTTACCATGTAGAGAAAGGAGAGTTTGACTGCGAGGTTGCAAGGAGAGGGAAAATGGCAGCGCTTGTTGTAAGTTGGGAGGAAGAAGAAGTGTGAGAATGGGAAATATGAATTCATAAGAAAGTTTGGATCTGAAACTTAAAGAAAAATTTAGGAAGAGAACAAAATAAGTTCGTTTGAATAGTTATACCGTAAAACATGAATCATAAGAAAAGAAGGCGTCTTCGTTATTTTCGAAAGCAAACGCAAATTCGCACAAGAAATAGTCAGACTGCAGATCAAATATTTTGCCGAGATATGACAATTTCCACCTATAGGGGTTTATTTTCTAGACCTCTTGTAGTTAGTGATATAAGCTTAATTTTCCAAACACAACCATAATTTTTCCTGACGTCAGTGCTCGTTCAGTCGCTATCATGATTTGTCTTTGTTAATTTTAGTCGAAAGTTAATAAAATAGATAACGAAGTAACCTATTAACAGACAAAATTAAGTAATATATAATATAAATTGAATGCAACATTTTTGCAAACCTTGTTATTTTCGTCGTCGTAAGAGTTGGAAGTAGACGGCACAGTTTTGGCAGCCATTTATTATACCTGATATTTGCACAAAGGTTATCAGCCACTTATTTTAGCACTTCATTTTGTATGTTTATTAACTATTTGTTACTAATGATGTAATATAATCTTTTCTATAATTATAGTACAAACTGTTTTATATATACAAGAAGTCAGTTTTGTCTGTTAATTGTGCGATACTGAAGTGTGAGCCTGAGAATTAGTTCCCTGGTGTACATGGGCCGTAACACGCGAAATCTAACTTAAAGTTTATCGAAGGACCTGGGGCATGCATTGTTCCCTCACGTGCCTGCCTAGTTGTTATCGGTTTGTAGATACGCGCGATATCTACAATACTACAATAACGAGTAGTACGAGGTTTTTATTGAATTTTTCATTCAGAGTGGAACAAAATCCGGTAATATTACAGGAGAAGCGTAGAAATTATAGTTTATAATGAACGCATATAACGAGCAAGTATGAACTCAATTCATTAATAGTTTGGAATAAGTGATACAATTTAAAAATATTTTTTCTTGAAAAAATTATAGTTTTTACTATACTATTCTGTTCATTACTGTAATTAGAAAATAGTCCGTACTTTCGTGCGTATGATTTGAAACATACTCGCATTTTATAATCCTACACACCTGTCTGAATTATCAATGGCTTATACATACTTCAAATATTTAATATCATTATGAATTTTAGCCTATGAAATCTAAAATGTGAGGCCAAAACGTTGTATGTGATCGTCCGTGTGGGTTGGCTCCTTTGTTACTAAAGAAAACTATTGTTTTGAAATACCTCGAGGATTTACGTTGATGGACAATTCGAAAATAATTTTAAATATACTTTGTACTTTTCGACGGCGAAATTTTAGAAATTATTATGCTCATTGTTCCACATAACTGCTTGTTTCCAAATTCAGTTAATGAGACTATTATTGTTGCATTGTAGTAAATCATATGTGTTATAAATTTAAATATTAATTAGGTATTGTAGAATAAGTTTATATATTTCAATAATGTTTTTAGTATGGTTTTAGTATCTCGCTGGCCGCATAGAAAGATAAGTCTTTTGTTTCATTTCTACCCGGATGGTAGGAAACGTGAGGCCATTGGGGATTTATTTTACCTGCTTGTAGATTTGGGAGTAGGAATGATTTTCACACTGTGTGCTAATTTTCCGTACACAAAGACGTCCGACGATTTTCGTCGGCCCATGAACAGCGTTCTCCGGCATAAATTATTTCGCCCCACCAAGGGATAAAATGGCGGAAAATTATTAAATTCGCGGCCATTTGTGGTGTTGTGTTTCAGAATTAGAGACGGTGATTCTTGCTCCAGATTGAAAAAGTGTGTTGATGGAAAGGAGAGGAAAGTGGAGAGTTGAAGGAGAGATGTGTTCTCGTGCACTTAGTATTTTGTCTGCCCTGAGATTCTGGTTGGAATATTGTAGTCCACATCTACTATATTCAAGGAATTTGCCTATGAGGAAATAGCTGCTAACTCCAGCAGTCTGGGAGAGTTGGGACAACACCGAGATTGTAACATCTGTAGATGTCAGTGGACTATAACACCATGGTCCTGGCTTCAACACCTTTCACAACCAACTTCCGAGCATCTGAGAAGCAGCAGCTTCCAAACATCACACAATAATGTTCTCACGATGATGTGGAATTTTCGGGGTTTCTGAAATATTTGTAAATTTAGGGGCAATGAAATAACCGTTTTATTTATATTTAATTGGCTTTTTAAATTGAACGGGGCGACATTTTCTTTTTTATATACAGTTTTGGTATAATTGTCCCAACGCCCACGGCCAACCTGAGTCAGTCCATGCTACTAGCCGGAGAAAATTATTTACAAAAATTTTATTTTATTGAATTTTTTTATAATATATTCATTACCAAAATATCATTTTAATGACTTCAGTAAGTTAAACCCCCTACTGTTCAATTAATATGGTGAATTGTTTAAAGATTGCGAAATAAATGTAAAAATAAAATTAAAAGCGCATAGACCCCACATCATATGAGTATGAATCGTCACAGATGTTTGAAAATCTATCATCTACTCATGAAAAATGTTCACATATGCCAGGTTCTTTTTCAGATAATGGTGTTATGTAATAACAATGTACTGTTACATTCTACTCATACCTTAAAAAGGTCAGGCTTATATAAGTCAAGGCGACACGTAACTCATATTATTTAAAATATGTAATCAACCATTTATTAATATATATTAGTCTCAATTCTATTTCAAATTGTCAGTTTAATTTAGAAATGATCCTTTATCTTTTCAACTTAAAAAATATATATATCCCGTGATGCACGGTACTCTGTAATTTCATGTTCCTATTACATTAACGAAAAAATTTAACTAGTTATGTTTGTTACCTCAAACTTATAAAGAATTAGACGATAATATTCCTTAGCCCGTAGCACGGTTACTGTAGAGAAAACTTGGGAAAAATAATTACACAAAATTGTATACAAGTGAATTTAATTGTTCCAAATTTTCCAACCGAGTTTAAAATAAACTCGTCAAACATTCCTGTTCATTAAAAAAATACATAGGTTAGCAATTATAGTTTTAATTGGTAATGGATTTATTCTATTTAAGATTTTGATTATAAGTGTACATATATAATATGATTGCTGATATCTAGATAACTATCTTTATTATAAAAATTTATTTCACTCCATATATATATTAGGTTGTACCTTCGTAGTAATTAATTAATTTAAGCATACTTGTACAGTATTTAGTTTGTTTACCATAATCCATTCAATACTGATTTAGTTATACCATTATGTTTATGCCCCAGTCGTGTTTATCAAAATTCTATTTACTTAGTCGTTAATGATACCTTATAATCGTTAATTTGAAGAAATTAATTCTTTTTACCTTATTAAAGAAAACATTGACTGTAAAAAAACAAATGATTTGATGGTGCAATAAGGTGCAACATAAGATTCGTTCTAATTATACTTTTAAAATATTTACACTTCATTAAATTAGTTTTATTTTATGTTCTAATAGCCATGAGTAAAATTAGAGCATACGATTTTATTGATGTAGGAATAATAATTGAAACTTAAAGTACGCTCTAAAAAAGTTGCAATAATCAACTTCGATTCACACGTTATAGATTAGCCTTTTGTCCACAGATAATAGCAAATTTTCCAGAGTGAGCGAAGCACTTAAAAGGGGCGAGCTAAATGGAAATTAGGCGCCAATTACGCGTTGCAGTCTCACTACACTTAATCCTAGGATGTGCGACGGTGTTCCTTCAAAGAAAACAGAAATTATTACGTACTACTGTACACTTTGTTGCATGCATAACAACTTTACTCCTTGCCTTGCGTAGCAATAAATATTGTGTTTGACGTTACGAGAGTTCTGAATAAGTTACATAGTTTGGAGTAATCAAGTATATTAGCCGAATTTTCATATTTCATAACGCAAAAATTTATTTAGTATGTTTATTCTAATTCGTTAATATATCAGTTTGACATTTTAAGTTTTAGTAACTATTTCATGTGTATAACTGTTTCTTTATCTACTAGAGGAACATAATTAAAGGCTCGAGGTGAACGAAAATTTAGATTAACTCCTTGAATCTTGCATCTATATTGAGATCTGCTGAAGAACTGGGGTAACGTCTCGCGTAGAAATAGGTTTTTAATTTCTTATTTTTACCATAGCATAAATATATATACTTAAAAAATTAACGTGTACAGTATGATTTCATCCTGTCCTATACTTGAATTTATTACTAAAATTAAGGAAGAAATTTTTATATTATTCAAATTGTAGCTTCTGCTGCATGATAGAGTAGAAATAGCCATAAACGGATAAATTATTATCATGTAACATAAGAATAGAGTATTCATATGATATTAAAATATTATTTTCATTTACAAAGAGAAAGAGCTTAATAAATGTTTCACAGTTTATCTAGACACCACTGATTCTTTAATTCAAGTTTATTTTCATGGAATGTGGATATGATTGAAAATTTTGCCCCGAATTGAACTTTAATATAGAACTATGAATTTATATAGAATTTCGTAAACTTCCTAAAATTTCTGCCATTGTCTAAAAATCAACAAATACGCACATACAATATTTTATATTAGCTAATTTTATTTATTAAATAAATTTCTCAATCTATAAATTAATTTATTCTTTTGTTCTCCATCTTTCATGGTTGTATATTAATAAACCTTCCCATTTAACTTTTGATCCTTACTATGATTCAAAAATACATCGTAGGTCCTTAGAGAAGCGTGAAACTACTGTGGATCAAAGACTTATATTACAAAGTAGCATTCCAGCTACAGTTACTTGGTGGGAATCAATCAAGCTGCTCTTTATAATGGTCGATTGTTTCAGTAGTCTGCTCACCCTGAAATTACAGAAGTTCCATCAAGAACATCCGGCAGTCATAGCATGTTTTGAAACTATAAAAAGAGGCTTGAACCTGCACGCTAACCCCACTTCCGCTTCGAAGTCTTTCTTATTTTCAGTGGTGTTAGTTTCCATGGCGATCTTCTGGGTTTTCACCACATATATAGCCTGACGATTTTTCTTGACACCGATTTAATTTTTTAACCCATTTTTTAATTCCATCCAATGTAACAACTTTTTATCAACAAATCACGTAAACGTTTTTCCTTTTGAGTGACTTGTTGACTTACATAATTATCAATCCTGTACTAACTAGGACTAGTTTTTACATTTAAATGGCGTAATCAAAAATATATCAGCTTCTCCTCTTGGGTGAAGGTTATTTATAACTCAAAGATTTTCCTCGTTACTATTTAACTCATCAAAACGTTGATCGATAACATCGACACAAACCGATGGGAAAAATAGAATCATCCACCCAATGTAATTGAAATCTACTACAAATCAGATGGAATGTTCTCCCTTCCATTACCTCAAGGACAGAAAAGTAATATTTCAAAAAATTAATGAATTGTATTGTGTAATTGAAAGAAACCTAACAAATTTCACGATGAAATTGATTTTTTGATTATTAGACATAATTGAAAATTAACCTATTAGGGGTAATATTTAAATCAATTTATATATAGTGTACAATTTCTTCGTTGAAGACATGTTGTAGTATTCAGTCCTTAGACTGGTCTGATGCAATTCTTCACAAGGCTTATAAATTTATTAAATTGTCCGAGAAAGGTTTACATCAGATTAAAAGAACACAAAACTCAAAAATCGGAACCAACATTTTTGTAAAATCTGACAAGTAAATAACATATACTTATTTAATCCACTGTTTTTATTAATTTTCTATGTACGTCTGAATATTGAATGCCAGTCCTTTAAAATCGTTGTCAATTTCTCTACTTGCTTCTTCCTAAGCTAAGCATACGAATTGGCTCTTCAGGCCCATAAATGAAATTAGGCAGGTCTATGCTACTTATAGATGCAATAAAATAGGAAACTGTGCCATGACCATTGCTGACTACCAACAGCACTGCCTTCCTCAGGAAAAATAAAATGAAGGGAATCTTCTGTCAGTGTCCAATGCAAGTGTTTTAGTATTCAAGGAACATCATTATTTCTCCAATCTTCTGTAATATTCCAGTTTATATGAGCAATGTTCAAATAAGACTCTTTTCTTGTTCTGGTGAACGATAGTAAATCAAATCAGGACTAATATATCAATAAATTTTCGGTAAGCCTCAACTCAATCTGCTATAAGTTAAGACTGTTTGGACAAGAGAGCGTTTACCACGCCTATTTTCATTCCATTATATCTCAGGGCTCAGCAATCTTGGGCCGTTTCAGTCACGTGTCGCAAATATTTGAACTGTAGAAGCGGACCGTGAGAATAATAGCCTCTGAGAATTGGAACGCAAGTTGTGGAAAGTGGGCGTTACTTTTGTGTACATGGGTAAGGGAAACGGTGAAATATTTGTGTGACAGAACTTTCCTTAACCCGTAAACAATAAAGTTTTATTGTAATCTGATTTTTACAAAAAACGTAAAAAATAGAGCTTATTTATAAAGTCATTTTTTTAACTACAGAAGTCTTTTCATCCGCCGAGGAAACCCAAAGCAATTTATTTAATATCATGTCAGCCTGATTAAAGTGTTTAATAGTTGAGTATTTGGTAAGTTATAAATTTTTTATTCCTTCAATAATAATTCTCTAGTAACAGGTGAAACAGTGAGAGACAATCTGCTCAACATTTTTGTGCTGACCTCATGTGGTTGCGTAGCTGTCTCGAACCGCAGAGATTCTGGATTCGAATCCCGGCGAAACCATGTGTGTTGTGAGTGAAAAAATTCTACAGTTAAGAAATAGCATTCCAAATAGCAAGGAAAAGTCTCTATTACTGAAGTTGTTGACATGATTAAAAACATATTTACAAGATGTATATTTCTATTTGATTGACAACCTAACCAAAAGTAAACATCAATATGAAATTTTTAAGAAAAATTGATTGCATTTTAAACACTATATATATATATATATTGTATACATATTATATAGATCGTTTGGCAGAAGATTATGTGATTTTGTATTTAGAAAATAATCAATATAATTGAAAGGAATCTTATTTCTGTATATAAATGATAATGTCCAAAATCTGCTGAAAAAATTAAAGAAATTAATAAATATTATTTAATTATCAATTTATATAATTGGAGACCGAAGCGGATTCTTTTATAATTATTATCAAATACACGATGCGTGATAAAAATTTATATTATTTGAAGAATAATATTGATCTCATTTGCCTTCACTGTTTGCATATAACTTTTTCCAAGTATGACGCGAATAGTCGCAAGAATGGCGGTTGAAGATAACGCTGCCTAAAAAAAGGGTTAAATCCTTCTTCATGCGTGAAAAATATTGGTAATGTGTTAATTACTTTAAGTTTTACAAGTTAACTCTTAAGAGTAGATCTCTGTTATGAATAGTGCATAGTAATTAATTTGAGAATGAATATTTCAAATTTAAATGTAAGAGGACTGTTTTTAAAGTAAGTACCGATATGTCTTTAAAAATTAAAAGACCATAATTTTAAAAAACCATATTAACAGACATTATCTTACACGTCACACTACTTCTGATATTAAGAAAGATGGAGCCTGTGATGATAGACGGTCGCACTGCGGCTTATCGTGAACATTTTCACGACCTTCGCTAAACTGTCTAATCCACTTCCTTGCCATTACACATCTCATTATTACTTCCCCTTACTTTTAAAACATTTACAGATAAATGTTTGCCGGTGTAACATTCCTTGAATTAAAGAAATGAATCACCGATCTTACTTCACAGTCGGTGTGTCGTTCAACTGTTCTGAACACTATCAAAAGGGAAAAACTAAGTGACGATGCTTAGCTCAAAATACAACTACAGCGCTGAAGAGGCAAAATATTAAAGTTTCTTATAAAACACAAAGAATGAACAAAAGTCATAAATGGACTAATTTGATTTGAATACGTTTCGTCCCCCAGGTTTAGGGACCTCCACAGTTCTTTTGCCATTATTTATTTAAATATTATTTAAAAATGACACTAATTGTTTCTAAAGTAAAATCTCCAAAATTTGACTGAAAATAATTTTAAAAAATGTTGGATGTTTATTCCATTTTTGATTTTTGGCATTGTTTGTGTTTTATAATATTGTAGGATAATTTAATTACTTTATTTATAATCCTTTGATGCTTGATCTAATTTAGTATCCATTGTTTTATGAAATTATTTTGTATCAAATTATGGAGAATTTAATTTAGTATCAATGATAGTTTAAAGTTATTTTATAATAAATCATGGCAAAAGAACTGAGGATGTCACTTAAGTTGGCGGACGAAACGTATTCAAATTAAATTAATCTATTTCTCAGTTGTGTTTTGTGAAACGTTACTTCTTTTGAAAACATCCCTTGGTAGGTATATATATCGTGGTACATCAATTAACAGGTCAAGCACATAATTTTATTCCTTATTTCTATGATTTACTCTTTCAAAGACTAATAAGAAAATATATATATGCAAAATATAAGTCTGTATAAAGTAATAAATGTCCACACATTTCATGAGCTTTCAACGAAATCTGCCTACGAAGAAAGTAGAGTCACGACTTAATTTTTTGTTATGATGCACGATATTTGTTGGATCATTTGCAGAAAAGGAAATAATATTGATGCGGATTTTCAATAACAAAACTGTTAGTGAGATTATATGGTAAATATCAAAATATTTAAGTTTATGTAATAAATATAAAAAGCATGGTTTCAGATAAAATTATTTATTGATTAGATCCAAGAGTAATGCATCGAAGTCTCAATCAGTGATATTTGTTCAAAACGTTTTGATATTTTTGGTGTTGAAGTACAGTCGCCGAGATGAAGGAAGTATTAAAAGAAAATATATGGTGAAGCAGAGGTATTATTTATCCTTTATACCTGTAGATCCTTGGGTTGTTACTGTTGTGGCTCGACTGAGCTGCAATGTCCTTGGCATTGTCCATATTTTCCGCGACGGTGGCTGCACTGTGCGACGCTTCCCCAGAGAGAGTAGGTAATTGAGCACGTAATAGGACCCCAGAGAGGTTAGTCTCCGCTAACTCCGGCCGCAGTCAGGATCCATACACTTCCCGGCACTCAGATACTCTCACTCTATTAACAAGTCAGTTAACTTGGCGAGAGCCCTTCAGCGTTTCTCTGCTCTTTCGCATGATAATTTCACCACCGACGCCGAGTAATCACTTGAATTTGAGAAGGGTCGACTCTCTGAACAGATATAACGCAATTGTTTCTTTTGTGGCGCTTAACTTCCCGGAAATTTAGTTGAATAAACTAGACAGAAACTTTCTTTACGCTATAAAATTTATCCATTTGAATACCTCTATAGTTTATTGTTAAAGAAACGCTTTCACTCTAATAATAAAGGAAGATTCTTTCTAATTCAGTAAATTACACTTATTCCATGGCGACTGCAATATAAAGCATATGGAAAATTAAATATTCATGGTGACGTCACACAAAGGATTTAGCGTGTTTAATCGTTGAATAATTATTAACTACTTCCTTTCACGTTTTTAAAAGACGATTTCTGCCGCCTCCGCTTCATAATCCGTACCCAGTATTTTTCCTCCGGATTTTTAAGAATATGAGATTGTAATTTTAATTGCCATACAGTCCATACAGTTAAATTTTGTTAAATAACTCACGAGCAAACATACAAACAAATGTTTAAACAAACACAAAAACATAATTTTTATTACATCGATTTTAAACCCTCTGATGTATTGTCAATATTGTACACAAACAAAATTGCCCCTATCTGTAAAATCTTAGTTCTTTATTTAATGCAGAGTAAACAGTTACTTTCGTTTTTCGTTAGCGTTACAAGCGTTTTAGATTCCAAAAATCCCGGGTGCCCGGCGAGGCCCGGGAATTTATTTATATTATCCCGCTAAAATTATTTAATTCGTCAGTAATCTTTAACCACGAAAACTATCCGACTCTTAATTTCAGCCACATGCACATATTTAATAATTTACCCCTT
Organism: Eucriotettix oculatus; assembly: GCA_034510155.1. Classification (NCBI taxonomy): domain Eukaryota; kingdom Metazoa; phylum Arthropoda; class Insecta; order Orthoptera; family Tetrigidae; genus Eucriotettix; species Eucriotettix oculatus. Next base: position 41,830,138 of record CM067379.1, read on the forward strand.
CATCCCCGCCCCTAAGGGTTGCGAATGATAGTCGTGCCTTATATCCACAGTATTATTTCGGATATTGACATGGATTTAAAATTTGATCGAAATAGCTCGAAACTTAAAAATGTACGCGGAATTTTGTTTCACCTCATCCCGGTCAGGGGCTGAAATTCAACTAATGTTGCATATTGAAAATTATAATTAAACTCAGAGACTCCCATATTCCTGTTTTCGACACCAATCCCAGTTATTTTCGTATGATTCATTTCCACCCTCACCTCATGAGTATTCCTCTCACATGCTGAAAACAAATTTGACGGGCGAAATCCCCCCTCCTCCCCCCCAGGGGTGGTAGCCGTGTGTTAGCATCAAAGGGTGTGTTTTCGTGTCGCGAAGAACATAAAAACAAAATTTTATCAAAAATTGTTCTATCCTTTAAATATTTTACGCAGAAATTTGTTTTACCCCATCCCATCCTCCAGTTAGGGGATGAGCTGCAATTTAAATAGCATGCTAAATGTCAGAATCAAACTCAAAGACTCGAATAGCATCGATTTCGATGGACTGTTTACTTTTTATTTTCATGTGACTCCACCTCCACGTTACTCCTCCTTCGGCGCTGGATGAGGCTGAAATTATACGCAAACAAATTCAGCGACAAGACTATCAAATTGATTGACCCAGAAAATATGTAACCGGAGGAAATAAGGTCCCTTTACGAATATTAAAAAAATTATGCCCGCTCCAGACCCGTCCCAAGTGGTGGTAGCCGTATTCACCCCAATTTCTGACAGTCAAGAACACGTGTTCAAAATTTGGTCGTAATTTTTTCATCCGTTAAAGATAGTATGCAAAAGTTTATTTTACCCCCTTATGTCCCATTTTTGGGGATGAACAATAACTTAAATTGCATTATTAATGTAAGAATTAAACTCAGCGGCTCTTATTATTTCGGTTTAGAGCCGAATCTCGATTGTTTAGTCGTTGTTTTTTTGTCATGACCCTCCTTTCGACTTATAGATGGGGTTGAAAATTTACATTAACAGTTTCGGAGAAACAGTATCAAATACGTGACCCAGAAATGTAGTAATATAATGCAAATATTGACCGTTTTTGCTTCTTCTAAAAATTCACATCCTTTACTCCCGCTCGTAGGGGTGGGAGCCGAGTCTTACACCAACAGTGCTGATTTCTGAGTTGCAAAGAATACACGTACAAAATTTGGTTCTAGTTGGTCCACTCAATTAGATTTTTTAAGTGGAAGATACGAACACAAATAAAGAAAATTTTATTATGGAGAAGAGATGAGTCAGGATAAGCTTTAATACTAATAGTAGTTTATTTTAGCATATTAATAAGCTGAGTTTTAGTATGTAGTGACTAACCGCACTGTCCGGTGTGCAGGAGCCTGGTGTTGTCTCTGTGGATGCACGCCTTCCTGCGCAGAAGACACAGGTTCCGGTATGTTACATCATCAGAGCCGCACACAGGGGCCAAGTCCGCAGGACAGTCCATAGAACATTCTGCAACACATTCATGGTACGACCATTGTGAAATTTGCAACATGAAACACCTGTTCAATTGTGAGCCTAGCCGTATTTCACAGCACAAATAATAAAACCGTCACACCCTGCACAGACCAACCAGAGAAAACCCATTTATTTCTTGTATTTTTAATTTTACGCCGCTGAGAAATATATATTACAATCTTGGTTCCAAGAGGCCCGTCGATATGGGAAACTAAAATGATGTATTTTTTAATTAATATAAAATACAAATAATAATAATTAACTTGAACAGAATAACAAATAAAAAGGTACTACATCTCAAGATTAAAATCCCTGATAGAAACAAATAATAAAATTCTAATAAGACTATCAATCGACGACACTGCTTTCAAGTGTTTTGATTTTTTATATTAACATGTCTAAATTTCTGAAAAGTAAAAATGATGCAGATAAATATTATAGCATTAGTATTATAAAACAAGTTTTACCGTCGATAATGAACAGTAAAACAAAAAATCAGTTTAAAAACTGTGATATTGACCGTACGCTACATTTTATTATTAAATACACAGACGTATAATTAAAAATCTTAAATATGAACACTGGATTTAAATATGAATAAACAAAAATGTGCTGCAGTTAATTCCAAAAGAAGGTATAAATTTTTCTAATAAAAGAAAACAAGAAAAATTACCTTGCATAAATGTTAATTATTAGCTGTAAAAGTATACGACATCAAGATAATTACGTGAAAGCTTCTAATTAAGGGAACATTTTTAGTCCTCTTAGTGTGCCATAATTTAAACTTTTAAAAGTTGCTAATACCACGCGAGAATGTTTTTACGTATTTTGTAAGACTGATGAGTATGAAGGTTTTGTGGTTATGGAAATAGGATGTTCTCGTGATTCCAGCCCATATAAAAATGTATTGAATGGGCCTATTTAAATACTCGTTCATTAGATTAAATTTGTTTGTAAGATTTATAATATTTTCGTAACGCCTATCCAAGTATTATTGGACGTCAGATAGCATTTACGTTTTACAATGAGGCTCACTGAAATGTTTCAGGATTCATCTGTTATCTCGACACGATTGTTGAGTCAAAAATTTTACCGAACTAATCTTATATGCCATAGCAATAAGTGATATTATAATTGTGTGATTTTTCAGAAGCCGAGATACAGCACGACTGAAACATCAGTATTTTGCAGTCGGCTGGTTGGAAGGGGCGTCGAAGTGTCTCGGTTGTTTTTGGCTTAAAAATTCTTAGAAAATACTACTTACAACGTCTAATGATAATCCAAGTTTCAACCTATAAATAGACGACCTTCTAAGGAAATGGAAAGAAGATGTTGTAGCGCCAGATATAAAACTGTAACACTGAATATTTAAACACATTATTCGCCGATGATCATGTTGTTATCCAAGATAAGTGAAGATAAACTACAAATGGCGGTAAAAAAGTTACACAAACTAAGTAAAATATATATAACCTGAAAATTACAATAACTATAACAAAAACCATGACAATCTTAGGAAACAATCCAATAAGAACAAAATTGTAATAGAAGAAAACAAGCTCGAACATGTATCCCATTTCCAATATTTAGGATGCGAAATGGCATTTGAAGAGGATTATATATATATCACAAATAATATATACAATTTTCAGAGGATAAGTGGGACAACAAGAAGAACATTAAAAGGTAAAACAAGAAAAGGCACCCAAATTAATTTTTCTCTTTGTCTTGTTTTACTTCCTTACAATCTACGTTTGTTCCGCCTGTTGACATCAAAGCGCTGGTAAAAGCCCTAGTTGTGATAATTGCGCAGTATCTACGATATGGGATCATTTCGTGCACCATTTTCATATAAAATGAATCTTGGCCATTACACTATTCTGCGCAAATTATAATAGAAGACGTAATAGCAGAATAATACAAATAAGCCCTCACAGGAAAGAAATTTCAAATAATTATTTGAGCTTAAGTGGTGTTTTATCAGTTTCTCATTTTGGTAGAAACACCGTGTAGCAACAACGGGATACTTTACATGTTACTAGTTTTACGTTGTATATTTCTCGTAGACTGCCCCTAGATTTAATTTTAATTGTAGTTGATTAAACAATTGATGACCTTTTCAGAATTTTATTATTAAATTTTTAAATCGTTTGAACTATTTTTGATAATAAAAGTCTGTAAATTAATTCTCTTGTCTACAATTAAACAATTGATGACCTTTTACAGACTTTTATTATTAATTTTTTAAATCGTTACAACTAAATTTAATAATAAAAGTCTGTAAAAGGTCAACAATTGTTTAATTGTAGATAAGAGAATTAATTTATTCAGTATAATACACATCACAAGCATTTCCCTAGGTTAATCATTACAGTCTAATGTTGGTCTTAAAATAGTTATGTAAGTTTACTTTCTAAATGGGAGTATGTATGTGATGAAAACAATGTTCAGCGTATCATGTACAGCACAATGAACGATTTCGACAAAAATATAGACGCATATTCCTCACGACCCTAAAACAAACACTGTGGGGGTATGAGACGACTACCACCCCTAAAGCAGGGAGTAGAAATTTTAAAGGAATTAAAAAACGGCCGATATTTAGTTAATTTTTTTTGGGGGGTCAATGAGATCGATAATGTTTCATTTGATTTTGTTAGTGTATTTTCAACGCCTTATAAAATGTGAGAGAAGACCCTTAGGGGTGGAGGAAGAGGGATGTTTAATAAATATAACTTGATAATAGTAGATATTGGTGTTTTTTTAATGGTAATAGCCTCTGAGTATAATCTGTCATTAGACATGTAATTGAAGTAATACTTCAAAGTCATAGTGCCTAAAGTCAATAACACGAAATCAAAAGATAATTGTGCATTACGGAAGTCTTTTGAATTCAGTACTGAACCGGGCTAATATAAATAAATTTCCAAGCTGGTATATATAGTAATTATCTTTAACTGCTCTGTTTCTTAAGCGCAGTTTCTGTGGGAGACTTTAATTAGTTGTGGACGAGTTTTGAATTTTCTCAGTATTTCCATAAACTTTTATATAATAATGACGGTATTTTACCTCTCCGATTATTCAAGCTATCCAAGTCTGTACGTGTTATACCTTACCAGTGACTCATCATTACTATTGTAAACGCTATAGCTCTCGTCTTCATTCTTGTTTTACTATCCGCTTCATAATAAGACACCCTTCGGCTCTTATTCTTGCAATCGGACTGAGGCAATTTGCCAACTGAAGTTCCTTAATAAAAGCTACGTGCTCAATAGACACTTATCTCCATAACTGCGCCGTTATCTATTCAGCGTAGAATAGTTCTTCCACGCCGTGAATGTGAATGTCTTATTTTAACAAGAGTTTAGTGTCGCGCCATTTAGCAGATAACGTTGAAATTTATTCTTACATATTCGATGAATATCGTCAACGATTTTTAATTTCCTATCATTTAGAAAAATCGACTTTATTAGAAAGCGTTGAACCAATCTCTGGTCACTCAAACCTTCCGTTCAAATAATGCGAATGCAACCCAGACTCTCATGATGTTTGGAACGTACTTGCAGGGATTTATAAATGGAATAAAAGTGTGTATTACAGTTTTTTATCTTGTTTGAATGAAATTTTATTATCTATGAACTACATGATTTTACGAGAGTTTTTCTAAATTAAAATCGTGGCATTTGTAACCCGTGGGTTGATGCTACGTTAAAAACAATAATAAATAATAAAGATATATTTGAAGTAGAGAAACGGGCACGATTTGAAAAATAAATTTACATGTTCTTAGAATAAAACAGGGCAATAGGCACCACAGTTTCAAATGTAACTTATAATAGAAAAATTATTATTTCCGCATAGGCAAAAAATATTTAAGGTTCAAGTACTTGCTCAACGTGCGAAAGAGTTTGTTCAATAAATCAATATTATGACGATTAAGTATAAATAAATGTACAATACAGAAAAATGACAACGAAAAATTTTATATTTACTTAAATGATCTACGAGGTATCGTCCATATTTACGGACTTCATCAGGTAAGTTAACAAATAAATTATAGAAACCATTTTCATTTAATACAGAATATTTAATTAAAGTATAAAAATGAATGTTTTCAATTAAATATAAAATAAAACATAGCTAATACTCATCTTTAAATGTCAGTTCCAAACCTAATGCATAACAGATGAAACTGTACACTAAACCGAAATAATATTAATAGATTACTTCCTTCCTCCATGGCTTTACAGCCCATTGAGGGCCTGGGCCTACCGAGTCGACTGCGGACTGTCATAATATTGATAGATTAGTATGCATTAATATAGTAGAATATAATACACAAATGATAACAGTATCATTATCCGTCTATAATTGAGTCGTTGGTTATTATCTAAAGTAAATGCGTGTAACGCAATTGTAACGTGGGACGATACCGAAAAATGAATTACTATATTTGGACCCGGAATTGGGAACCAAGTAAAATAACACTTAAACAATTTTTAGACTCATATTTTTGAGTTTATTAGCATCATTAAATATATTACAGTGTACTCAAAATATTATGTATTCATCAAACTTATTATTTGATAAACTAATTATTTAATGTTTGTTACACTACACAGTATTAAATGTACATAAAACGTTATAAATATTTATTGTAAATTGTTACAATCACAATATTTATAGACAATTAATTTATTTTATCTTTGGCTCTTCGTATTTTTAAACTCTTTCAGTGTATGGAATACCTACGGAGGGTTGATGAAAGTATGTCCAAGGAATTGTAGGTTATGTACGAACTTGTATGGTAGCTGTCATTCACCCTTCTTTTTGCAACACAGTAACTTAACAGACATTTTCCGTGGACTTATTATGTCGTCAGCGAATCACATATCAGCTTTGCCATCCAAGTTTACATTGGCATGTATTTTAAAAATACATTTTAATCTTTTATATAACATATTGTAGTTGAAATTATTCATCTTTTGGTTTGATTAAATTAAAATCCTTGTTATTTGCAAATAATTGTTTTAAACTACGTCGCCAATATAGAACCACCGAATGCTCGTTCATATAATTTTTCATGAGAGGTTTTCACTGAAAACACTCGTCGAGATTTTTGTATTCTACCTCAGCTTTAGGTTTTTAAATCGTCACTTGCATTCGTTGAATTTTGCTTGTGTAATTTGAAATATTCGTTTCTGCGTTTGACACTGTTTGAAAACGTAATTTCCTCCCATCTTTTTAATTCATAAATTATTAAGCCTCGTCTCCGCTGTACCCCGGCACACACAATGAACAATTCGAGCCGAGCCTGTCCCCATTCCCCTGAACTAGCTGTCAGCGGTAATTGATCATGAAATTTTACCGCGAATGTTGACCTTCCACGCAGCAGAAGTGCAGTGCTCCATTACTCATGCTCGCTGCTCCATCGTGTGACAGGTGTTGTTTGGCTCGCCCGTGGCCAAGCAAGGCCATTTTCTTTCTCGTAATTAATTCTTTGTATTGAATTTGTAAACTGTCATTCGATACATCCGATGCAATTACCCTGCCAACGCGGAACACGCCGGGATTAATAGGAAGCAGTTTCCGGACTTGTATTATGGCGCGCAGCTCAGCAGATTGGACTTCCGATGTAATGAATTCGTCACGTCATTTCATTCGTGTCATCGCTTAACAAGCTACGCAGAAACCAATATCAGTTACTCTTAATTGTCATGTATTAAGAATCAGCCAGACTTACTATGAATTGATGAAACCTAAATAATGTGAAATTATAACAAAATTGGAATGAAATCTTCACGGTTAATCAACCGGGTCAGCCTGAAGACAGCGGCAGAAGATGGCCGCAGAAACGTTGTGTTCTTTTAAATACCTGACCCGGTTGGTTAACCGTGAAGATTTCATTCGAATTATTCACCGGGAAAGTCTACGATCATTATAACAAAATTATTTATTCACAACTGAAAAAGCCGTTTTAGTTGGGAGCTTGATAAGGTCCATATTTACAGGCCTAGGAACACACAAAAATGTTTAAGTCGTTTACCAAACATTACAGGAATTAAATAATAATATCAAACGTAATGACATTTTAATTATTATTAGAAATTTGAGATCTTTCAAGACAAATGGCGTAAAACACAGGTTCCAAAATATAATATTAATAAATTATTAACTTATATATAGAAAAGTCGATGACGAAAGTAAAAACGTAATATGGAAAGGGAATCATACTACAATGGGAAGAAATAAAAACCGTACGGTTTGCCGATTACATTGTAGTATTAGGAGAGTCAGAAGAAGACTTGGAAACCATAATAAATTCCTTCCTTTGCCTCCTTCTTCAGTCCTTAATCCACACACTTCTCTCTAATTTTTATTTTACAAGACCCTCGTGTCTCAAAACGTGGCCCATTAATCTTTCCCTTTTCTTGGTCAAAGTCATCCATATTGTTCTCTCTTATCTTATTCTGCTTATAACTTCAAAGTTAGTTATTCCATTATTCCCATCTAGTTTTTAGAATTATTTTATAGCACCACATTTTAAAAGTTTTTCTTTTCCTTTCTGCAACACCTACCGTCTACGTTTCTCGCCCACATAATGCCAAACTCCATAGGAACATTTGTAATAACTATTACCTAATTTTCATACTTACATTACCCATAAGAAATTTTCTATTTTTTTTGCAAAATCTTTCCTTGCCTGTGATATCCTACTCATTATGTTAACTATAATTCTACCATCCCTAGTTATTATTCTGCTCAAGTAGCAGATTTCCATAACTGCCTTCAAAATATCCATCCCCAATCTAATACGCTTTGTTATTCCCATACCATATTCCATCAACTTGGTTTTCTATTCTTCTGACTCCCCTAATACCACACGATCACCGGCAAACCGTAGGGTTTATTTTTTCACATTGCACATTAATTCCCTTTCCTTACTTTCTTCATCGCCTGTTCTATATATATATATATATATATATATATATATATATACGTTAAAGAGCATATGAGACAGACTGCATCCTTGCCTTAATCCTTTTTTGATCTCTGATTTTTTTTATTTCCCTTCAATTCTAATTAATTCTTCCTGCCTTCCGTAGAGGTTATGGATAATTCTTCTTTCTCGATATTTTATTCCTGTCATTTTCAAGATCCTTAGTAGTGTGTTCCAGTTAACATAATCAAAGGCTATTTCTAAATCTAGAAATGCCATGAACGTACGCCTGCTTTTTCTTAGCCTGTCTTCTAAATTTAGACGCAGAATTAATATTTTCTCTCTTGTCCCAACTTTGTTCCTGGAATCAAACTGATCTCCTACTAACTAGCATTCTATTTGACGTTCCGCCCTCCTATATACTATTTTCATCAACATTTTTCACGAATGGGATACAAAAGTAATTGTCCAATGCACTTCATATCTATCAGCGCCAGTCTTCTTAGGTATGGGTATAATTATGTTATTACTAAAATCTTGTTGTATTCTTTCTTTTTTTGGTGGATTTTGCAAACTTTTTATTATATACTGTGAATTTTAAGTACTCCGATAAATTGTAGGAAGTGCATCCTGAATGTAAATGGAAGAAGAAAAAGTCATATCCACATATGTCCGGAAATAGACGGTGTGTGTGAAACGTCTGAAAAGCGTCCCTCTGAACAGCAGATGGACTGAATCCCTTCCATGTTGTATGTAATCTCCACGCGATTCCGAGTAAGCGTTCACACACTTCGTCATACAGCAACCACATTATCTGTCATATTGCCAAAGGTACATTCTCAAGCAAAAGAAGCAGAGTGTTTTCATGCGTTTGTCCATTGAGACGTTATTCTCCACCCAAACGCTGCTGATGAGCTGATTCAAGCATTCTTCGAGAATTTTCTGTAGGGTACGTAGTGTACATAAATTTATATTGAACTAAAATTTTATTATCGTTTAAAATGCTATTAAGCTTTTACTCTTAAAATGTGGACTGTAAAGACTAACAGTTTTTTTACTTAATATACATTCTTATGTGTAAAGTTGTCCAAAGTATTTAACTTTTTTACTATATTTTACAGTTTTGCTAGTGCCTAAAAAACTACGAAATTTTTAATGTATTTATTACCTCTTAAAAATCACAACAATCTGTACTAATATGTACGTCAAGTCACATAATTTACCTCACCTTTAGTACCGTTCACAATATCAGTTTTAACGTTGCAACGCAAAGAACGTGACATTAGTATGAAAACAAATGATATCCCTGTTTTTGTTTCAATTTCCTGCAATGCGGGAGATATTATTTCTAAGAGTTCCTCTATCAGGCTGATAACAAATTAATGATGTTAGGTCACGTAAGCATTTACGTGATTGTATATGCAACGTTAGGTTTGCGGTATGGACGGAACTAGACGGAGAATTGAATAAATAAACAACGAGAATGTGTGAAAGAGAGAGGGATTCGCGCTCTAGGGCTTGCCCTCATTAAAGTCGATAGATTGGTCAGCCCTTTGTTCCCCGGTAATCACTATCAGACAATAGCAACTCTATGATGTTGAACTAATTTCGAAAGCTTCCATTAACTTCGTTGGAATAACTGACACTAATTGGGAGCTGCAAGAAAAATAGCAAAAGCCAGGAATAATTTACTATCGCTTTTGTAGTACATTATAAGCTATAATTTTTTACACAAAAAAGTATATTTAATTTTTATCACTTATTCCAAAGACGCGAATTAGATAACTTTGGTTTTCCTAAAGAATAGTCTGGTATTAATTGACAATTTGCGGTCGATTGATGCATACTTCACTCACAATTGTCTGCATATATTCTATATGCGATCCCACAAAATTACTTTTTATGTACCACAAAGACAGAATTATAGAAATGGAAGCGTCAATGATGTAAATTTTCTAGCAAATGTTCACATCATTATTTTAATTGGATTATTAAGCAACATGATAATTAATTTAATTGGAATACCCTTTCTAAGTTGGTGAATTTATTCTATTTTTGTGTGATATTCAGTTAGAATTATGCGATTATGTCAATTCGCTGGTGTATCGAAATTTACCGACTCAAAGGAAACAAAATCGTCAGCTCATAGATGTATTAGAACTACCTGTCACAATGAAATAACTAAAATAAAATCAATGTGAAACAGTCCCAATGTCTTTATTTAAAAATTAACAAACGCTATCTTTCGACCTCAGGTCACAACCATTCAAAAATACTAACAGAGTAATATATATATATATATATTAAAAATATCAGTACATGTCTGTTGCAGATATTAAATATACTTGAAAATATTTTTTATCAAATTATACAAAATAGTTTCTATCCCTCTTTTAAAAGTAATAAGAATATTATCGGAATTTAACGTAAACAAATTAAGAAATGTAATTCAAAAATATGATAAATTACACCCATACCTTAAAGTCCAAATTATACCAAGGATAAAATTATTAAACCACCAGACAAATATCAAATTATATTTTCATTCAGTCCGACCGACAGATATTATTGAAATTACAATTCGGGAAAATAACACTATTTAGATTATTTCTAAAATTAATCACCTAATTGCCAGCCATCAAACGTATATAAATGACTAACTAGTAAGGTCATACAATTATTTAAAAAATTCATGTTTGAAAAATTAAAATTTACCTATGAATCTGTGAACCATACGAAGAACCTGTGTATGAAATGTAGCGATAAAATTAATACACCCACTGCCAATTGTATGATATATAAATGTAAGTGTAAAAGTTGTGAAAAACATTACAATCGCTATAGGGCACACTGCTATAAACAAGGTTGTGCCACCGGTTTTGAATGATTATGACCTGACGTCGAAAGCTCTCCTCTGTTAATTTTGAAATAAATTAACTGGGACTCTGTTTTAAATTGGTGTTATTTTAGTTATTTCATTTACTTTCAAATGATCGGATCAATTAATACGATTAATACAATTGTTAGTTCAATTTTCTCATTCATTATATTTATTAAAATGCACATGTTATCACAATAATTTAGCATTCATAAGGTTTATTGTGGATGATGAGAGCGCATCTGACAATTATTGTGGATTTGGATTCTCATTGGTGCGAGATTTATCATTTGGATTAGCGAGCGTCCTACAGTTCCTGAAGCGAAGGGATACATTAATAGACCACGTTTAGAGACATGAGGGTCTTGTAAAATTAGCATTAGAGTGTGTGGGGGTTAGAACAGAAGAGGGAGGCAAGTATGGAATATGATAAGCAGTTGGGGAGGATATGTAGAAATGAAAATTCTTGCGCAAGATAAGCGATCACGGAGGGTTGCATCAGACTAGTCTTGACTGATTACCACAACAACAACATACAGTTGACGTTAATATTATTTTACTAATCCAAATAAGAAAACATCATTATGATACTTATGATTAATTAATTGTTCCACAACACTAATACGACCTTTAAATTAAAAGAACTGTAATTTATTTGGAATTATGTGAGGCAAATACATTGCGAAAGGTAAGCGAAAAGTCGAATGTTATTATCTACATTTTTGGCGGAAAACTGGTAACTGTTAGACAACCCATTTAACTCCCAGTTAATGGGTAGCATATTATTTTTATTCTTTTCCTTTGTCAAAATTAATTTAGGGTACTTTTCTAACGGGGTGTTATTTTTTTTGGTAAACAGACTACATGAGGGTGATCCTGAAACAGGCCATTTCCCTTTAATAGCATAGGAAGGGAATTGAAAAGGGGGATGCAGTGTTATAGGATTTATAGAGCTTAAAGTCGAAGTTTTAACTGCAACACTGGTTTGCTCAGTTAAAAAATTAAATGTATATTTTAATAATCATTGTGGGACTGTGGGGCCAGTGAAACACGGAAACTTTGAATGTTATAAACGATTGGATATTGTAAATAAAGGCACGATTATGCGGAAATTTCATTGAGTGACGTAAGCGGCACGAAAGCAAGTCTCAGAGAAAACAAGCTGAGGCGAATTAAGAGAAAAAAGCGACGACATGGCCGGAGATACTCTTGTCGAGCAAACACAGAAGTTGCCGTTCCCCAGCATGCACTTTCTCCTGTGTTCTACCCCGCTGCGTCAGAAATTCTTAATCTGTCAGTTACATTCTCCTTCAAAATGCTTCGTCCCACTTCCCCTCCCCCTCCTTTGGCAGACGAAGCGTGTTGCGCCACTGGAAATGTTTCCGCAAAACATTTTTAACTGGAAATATTCCAAGTGTGAAATATAAGCTCGTCAAGCATTGAATCTCTTCTAGCGAAACAAATTTTCTTGTACAGTACACAGCATTGCTTACTTTTGATGAAACTGGAGACTCTTCTTAATAAATTTCTTGAAAAGAGGATCCTTCTAAAGCTACATGATGAAATGGATTTTTTGTTTCCCTTACAGCTTAATTTCGTAGGGTGCATAATTTAAGTAAAACATCGTTCATAACACACTGAAAAACGCCTAAAAACAGACACATACTGAAATAATATTTCTATTTGACTAAGCCGAAACAATAATTTAAAGCCTTTCCAGAATATAATTAATTCGCAATTATGTTTAGGCGCAAATTTTCACAGAAATTCAATAAAATCAATGACACATATTTCTAATAATTTACTGTTTATTAAGAATTTTAAACTATTACGAAGCAACGATTTGTGAAAATCTAACTTGGCAAATGACGATGTGTTAACAATTAAAGAATGAAGCAAAAGTTGTTAACTTTAATGCAAATCAAAGGGATACATTTTCGCCTTTTCAATATTTCGGCGGAAAAGGTTTCAAATAGAACTGGATGAAACAAAATTATTGTTCAATTTGGAAAACGGGTGTTGTAACATTAACGGAAAACATTTTTCTTCTCAACTGCCGTTACTGCCCTTTGTGAGCCTTAACCACCTTAATGATAGCTTTCCATCTACTACTATCTTGAGCCCCTATCTACCACGCTATTATTTTTAGTGTTTTTAGGTCTTCAAAGATCCATCAAGCCATCTTAACTTGGGTCTCTCGTTTCTTATACTACCTCCTGGCTGCGAAAAGATTAATTCCTTCCATTCTTATTATATGTCCTAGCCATTTTATTATTCAATCTATTAGGCTTTTTATGTAGTTGATATAACTTATTATTGTATTTGATCCTTAATATACCGTCAATACAGGTTGGACATAAATCTTCTTCAGGATTTTCCATTCAAATATTCTCAATTGTTCTTCATTATTCTTAGTGAGTTTTCAATTCACACAACGATACAAGATGACAGGTTTAATAAATTTTGGTAAAGATTTCTGGTTTAGCCTGTCATTTTACTTTATTTATTATCAGTAACGTTTTAGCTGTAATAAGTTTTAATACTCCGAGTTATTTTGAGGTTAGTTTCTATAGAGTTGTTATTATCAGTAGTGATTATTTCTAATAAGTACTTGAATACGTTTATTATCCTAAAGATTACATAATTTATTGAAATATTGACAGAAAATACCATTAGTTTTGTTTAACTGTATTTCTTGCAGACAATTCTGGTTTTACATTAGCATTTCGTATTGTTTTCTCCTGTCTTAGCACTGCAAATTCAATGATTTTTATTGATTTATGCTTAATAGTTCCTGTGATATCCATATAAGCATCCCTGATCGTTTTTTATAAAACTATTTTGAAAAAAAAAGACATGATATAAAGTCTGCTTGTTTCAGGTCTTTCCGTGCATACACTGAGTGGCAAAATTATTATGACCACCACCCCTACATTTTTGGGCCACCTTTTGCTCTTTAATTCTTTTGAGAATGGATTCCATAAGATGTTGGTGTGTGGTAGGAGGGTTTGGAGACCATATCTGATAAACTTCACTTTCCAGTTCCTTAAGATTTTATGATACTGGATCCCGCTGCCAGATGGTCCATTCGATCTCATCCCACAAATATCAATTGAACTGAGATCTGGTGATTGTGCAGACCAACGAATCTAGGTAAAGTTGATCGTCATGCTCTTCGAACCATCTGAGGACAAGGTGCATTGTCCTGCTGGAAGTATTCATCTCTGGCAGAGTACACCAGGATTTACTTGATCTGCGATAATACTTAAATTCCTTTGGACATTTAAACGTTGTTTCGCGTGAATCCGAAAAGTCCCTCAAATCATATTTCCGCCACCAGCTTGAAGTGTTGTGGCAATGCAGTTGATGTCCATGCTTTAGTGTTTTTCCTCCATATTCGAAATCTACCAAATGCATGGTGCATTTGAAATCATCAGACAAAATGACCTTTTTTCCAGTTACCTACTTTCCAATCATTGTGCTCGTTTGTGAACTGAAGACGTCTGCTCTTGTTCAGGGCTTTTGAACAGGTCATCGGCTTCCATAACCCATACGGTGTAATGTGCGGAGAAACAGTTCGTTCAGAGATATTCGCAGCTATTCCTTGATTAATATTCACCGGTGATGCTGTTCTTCTGAACTGGACAACTCTGGCAAGTTTCATTTCAGCTCGAGCACTGAGTAGCCTGTGACGATCACAAGCCTGTCGTTGACATTCAGTTTTTTGTTTCGTAGTCCACTCTTTGAAAACATTAATAACTGCTGTTCCCGAACACTTCACACGTGCAGCTGTTCCGTCAATAATTTGGTCATTCGGTGTATTACATTTTTCGTCAATGACGAATGGACATCGTATAAATTGATCAACGGTGCATGAATTTCAATTCAACGAGAGAAGAATTGATTCGATTGTAGTTCAGGATTGAAACTAAATTTAGAAGGTCATAATGGAAAAATGTCGACCGGACTCGATTCTAATCTCGGGTCGACACTTTTTTTCCATTCTTATCATTTAAATTTAGTTTTATAGCCTGAGTTGCAATCGAAACTATTCTTCGCTCTTTGAATAAATCTTATGTATAAAATTTAAAAAGTCATGTCTCGGTAATTTTTACATTGAAGACGATCTCCTTTCTTGAACCCTTCTTCACACGTCCTGGAAAAATTCTCTTCAAACCGGAAACATTACAGAACTATTTTGTGTTGTAACGTTCAAGAATTGAGAATTTTCCCTTCTTTTTGGCCAGCAGTTATTTAAATAGTACTTGTGGGATAAAAAACTGGGATTGATGCAAGCAATGAATATTAATATGGAATTAATAATTTTTTTATAACAATTAATAAGAAAATCAATTTTAAACGAACTTGTAAAAAGTATTATCAGTCAAAATAAATATTCGGAAAATTAAAAACAAGAACGACAATGCAGACATTCTATTCGCTTGTCCGTCTCATTACGCATCAATTTAACGGGATACTTAATCATTCATGTTTATGGCAGGATTTTTCTTCAATTCAATTATTCCAATACAACTACAAAACGGGAAATAACGCGTTTTTCTGTGTTAGGGGTTGCCAACCCTGTGCCCGCTGGAGCCATGGCGCCCGCAGCTCTTATCCCCCGGCACTTATCGGTCGCAACTTTGAATAAAAATATAAATTAATTTTTTATCTCAGCCGTTGCCTACACAGGATTTATGTATGTGTTTCAGAAGCGACTAAATAAATTAGCTGGAACAATATAAAAGAGAATAATTTTTTATTTTCACACATATTTCTGAATCGGTATTTTATAATATGAAATCAAAAAGTCATATCGAATCTTCGATCTTTATGACTGTTCCTTTACATACATATCGTTATACTCTACTAAGTATGAGGAACTGGCCAACGAAATAAAATGCAAAAAGTCACACTAAGATTAATAATCTGTTATATAAAACTTTCACTTTGTTTGTTTTTTGTTTGCATATAATATAAACGATAACATTTTATTTACTGATCATTTATTACCTTAATTCAATTATAAATATTACGAGAAAAAAGTGGGGTCTCCACAAAGCTGATACTAGAACGTTGGTAACTCCTGTTGTAAATAAAAATTGTTTTCAATACAACTTAAACAAATTAACAAACCGGGCAAGCTTCCCTCTTAATGGATTAGTATATTGAGACATAAAACAGATTATGTACGAGGGTAGCCGAGAAATTAATGCACCACAATTTTTTTCTCAGTACCAAACTATGGTACGAATGTTCAACAAGGCAAAGAATAAATAATGATCATGAGTAATAGTTTATTTATGCAACCAATTTTGTAAATAAAAATTTATTAAGTTAATTTATATGAAATTCCTGATGTGATTTTGATGATACTATTTTCTGAGTGAATCGAAATCAGGATTTAACAATATTATAACTGTAAATAATTATGCAATTAGTATTAATTGATTACTATAATATTTTTTGTTTATGAAATCTTCGTTTGCAGAGAAGTTAAGATATGTAACACTCAAAAATTTGTGATAAAATCTGTTGGGCCCACATTTCCTGGAAATTATTCCCTCGTCATACATCGCAAACATGAGAGCCAGTGAATACCTGTCACAAAGTAAATATCATCCCTTGTACAATTAAAATCCTCACTCGGGGGTTGTAATTACCGCCCGGCGATGGGGGAGGCACCATCAGAGGATCAGCTACGGCGTCCTCTCTTTGAAGCCATCCACAGTTTAGTACTTTACTGAAAGAGAATGCTCTATTCAAGCCCTCTTTCAACGTAATATAACATCATAAATATTTTATACTTCGCGAAATATATCAGGATTCGTATTTTTGTGCAGATTTACCCTTTCATGTTACTCTCTCTTCATTACAAACAGACAAAAGTATTATAAATTGTTATGTCATACCTATAATGTCAATTTTCTGTCATCGACAGGAAGCTGAAGTTATCTATCAATCGGTTATCCAATCTGTTAGTTTTTAACCAAGTTGCTTATCCTGTGCTAAAGGCAAGCGTAAAATCTTATTTGTGTTTTAGAAATTTTTCGCTTATTCTCATTATTATGAGTGACTCATGGAAGGTGACTTCTACCCAAAATAGTTGTAGCATGCTTATTCTGCAATTATGATTATATATAACTGATGTCTTCATAATTTCTTAAAGCACAATAATATTAATTATATGAATTAACAGATCAAGATAATAGATCATTTTATCGAAATATTTTTATCGTGATCTGTTATATCTATTTCATAACCATTAGAGCTGAGCTCCATTGAAAAAATTTCTTCAGATCTTGAAGAACTAATGATATTAAAAATAAATTCCACAGTTAATTTAGCAGATATATGAAACATTCAGGTTTGCTGCGCTCCCTCTATAACAACTCGTACAAATCATCGCAATTCGCGGCTTTCTCGCTTGTCATTTTTCATTCAAATGATTTCTCAGTTTTTCTTATTACATGTCTATAAATCAATTATTTAATCTGACTTCTAACCCGATGTAAGGTCTTTCCGTTAACCTATTTTAACTCCTGGAAGTCTATTGCCTAGGTAGGGGTCCCATGTGGTAGCTTGTAACGTCTTGTAGCCTCACAACGTGTCCTCCCCATTTCCATTTGGTCTTTGTAGCCTGTTGAGCAACGTCTATTGTTCCTGACATCATATGTATCAAGTTGTTTGATACTCTATGTTTCAGAGAAATTTCAAGGATCTTCCTCTGCATTTTCCTCTGGCATACTTGTAGAGTGTTTCTCTCGCGTATTTTCATTCAATTATGAGCTATGGCATCTCTAATTGGGGAAACTGCTCCAGGAGTAATGAAATATTTAAGTTGCAAAAGCGTGCAATTAGAATACTTTCTAGCACGAATTCTAGATCGAGTTGCAAACCTTTCTTCAAAAGTTTGCAAATACTTACTTTACCAAGCGTATATATTTATGAAATATTAAAGTTTGTAAAGCGGAACACTAATTTGTTTCAAACAAATGGCGAGTTTCATGAATACGCGACCAGAAATCGTTCAGCTCTAAGGTCGGACAAGCATCGCCTTGCTCTACACCAGAAAAGTATTCACAATACAGGGATAATTTTATACAACAGCCTTCCGCCAGAGGTTAAAAATAGTACCTACAAAAGCTTCGTGAAGCAGAGTAAAACTATTCTTATAAATGGCGCGTTATACTCTGTACAGGATTTTCTTAATCGTCCTCCTAGTATTTAAATCAAGGTTCCTGCAAAAAGTATTGAATGAGCTGCTGCCAACTTGTAAAAAAGCACACACCACATATCTTTAAAACTTCTATTCAGTTTTTTCTGCTCTTTTGTTTGTTTGTTTCATGTATTGCCTGGAGCTACGACGGAAGGACAGTTTCCTGGCCGCAGAGCTCCAAGTAGTTAAAACTCCATTGCGTGTTCCTCAGTGTGTGCTTGTTTGTGTTTCCCAGTGTGTGTCCGTGTTGTGTTTATATTGACTTTTGTCTATATACATTTTCTTTTATTAATTTATTTTAAGATTATTTGTCTTTAATTATGTACTTTATTTTGTTCATTTTTAATTTTTAATGTATGACGTATCCTGTTTCCTCAATCGAGGATTAATGGAAACGACAATAAATCTAAAAATCTAAATCTCTATTACTCTGAGAGCCCATGTTTGACATCCATACAACAATACAGGAAAAATGCAGTTTTCTAGTGTCTCCATTTTGAGCCTCCTATTTAGGGTTCTGTCCAACAATATAAACTTTAGGGACCAGAAAGTTTTCCAAGCTGATGAAACTCTTTTTTTTGCTTCTTCTTCCATTTTTTTGCTACAGGAAATTATTTGTCCTAGATATATATATATTGTGATGTATACACCAACCATACCAATTTTTAATAATATTATTTAAAAATGAAATAGATATCTCTTTAGAAACTACATATCGGACATTTGCGATCTAAAGTGCAGCATCGCGCAACGTAATCCGGTCCTGGCATTATCCTGAATACGAGACGTCTCAACCGGGATTGGCGATCCTTTGTCGGCTGGATAAGAGCGTGTCTGCATTGCGGCGTTCGTGTGACTGTTGTTGACATTTGAGTTTTTAATCCTCTGATCTGTTGGCTCGCCTTTTCCAGGGTGCCAGGTGGAGGTGGCGTAGTGACATTTAATAAAATACGCCGGCATGGGAGGAGATATTGGCCCTGTAGCGTGACAAGTTGCAATCGCCACCACTTCAGCTTGCCCTAATGGCGCCCCCTCTCGCTCTCCCGCCATCTCAACAGTGCACATGCAAACGCCGCCAAAGAAACGGCAATAGAGGGCGACTTTCCTGTTCCGACAGCACGAAAATAGACGAAATAAAAAAAGGACATAAGTATACGTTACTCTGAGTTATGGTTTGTCCGAGTTATGGTCCTGGGAACAGTCTTATCATGTGATTGAACGGTCACGGTTAAAACAGCACGCCGCCATATCGATGAATTAATTAAACACTTATCAACGTTAAAGCAAACTAACTCAAAACACAACAACTAAACGATGCACGCAAAATAATAATCTCATTCATGACTAACACTTTATCTTTTACAAGAAATCAATTTTTTTGTGACAGTATCATTGACTTCATGCCATGTAGGATAATGTTGGCTGTCAACTAAATTGTAATTTGTTACGAGCCATGCTTCACTTTCTCTCTAAAGGAATTATTTCTTCGGGGAATTATACAAAAAAAATTAAAAACGACTTTTAAGTAAAAACACTACACATAATAATTTAGATTTAAAAACTTGAAATATTTCACAGTTTTTTAACTCAAAAAATATTAAGCACTAGCTGCGTGCCCGGCGATGGCCGGGAATCTATTTATATTGGCCAGCTACATTATTTAATTCGACAGGAATCTCGTCGTCAACGCGTGAGCGAGAGTTTCAACAGTTTTTGAAATTTACCTTTTTACGCCTCCTACCTTATGAGAACTTAAAACCTCCGTGATGACTCTGTATATTGTTCTTTCAAGAAATCTATTGCTACCTTAAAATATGCACTTACATACGTCGTCGTCGAAATCTGAAAGCATTGCAGGAGTGCGGTGACGACGACGACGATGTTCGCAAAAACTATTAAAAAGTATCGCTACTTAATATGATAGTAACTTTTAGAACCCTTTTTTGAGTGAAACGGGTGGAAGGAAGGAATCTATTTCTTCGAAAATCCCCAGAAATCTTCTCTGAGCTGATTACTGCAATAACAAGGACAGTTAATTAAGAAACTGTACAATACCGAGACGGACACTAAGAATCTCACTAAACGCGAAAAAAAATTTATTCACTTGCAAATATCTGCTGTTTATGTTACGTTTTAAATTTCCGTATTCACCCAGGGATGGTAGTAATCAATGTTTTAGTCCTAAAGTCCTTACTCCCGGATACCCAAATACACTAAAACAGTCAATATATTTATAAGTAGGAGATATATGAACCGTCATTTCAGTATGAATACAAAGAAAAAATGTGTATAGGTATACATCTAAGAAAAATAAAATTGAGTGTGAGTGGATTAGAATAAATCTTAACTGCGATTTATATGGCAAATTTCATATTTATAAAGTAATAAAAGCTTTTTACTGATGATGAGTGTTGCTTAAAAATGTTTTATTTAAGTAATGATGATTTTCGTTTTTCGCGAATGTCGCATGTGATAAACGAATCCACTTTAAGTTACATAATGTCCGCCGCTGACGCCAGAGTCGTATTCCGCGTCCATTTGCATTGCGACTCATAAAACATATTGCATTATTAACTAATTACAAAGTTCCATTACTCAAATAAAGTGTTACTTAAACCTAGCATTATTCCAAACTAAACTGGAATTTAATTATCTCGTTTAGCAGGCTACGTGAAAGGATATTCCGCCCATTTTCAAGTTCTTTGTGTATTTAGGGTGAGAAGTTTTGTCGCCGAAAGATGACAGAAACCTGCTCTGAACAGAGCAATGCTATACACAAAACCTCCATGGCAGCGAATGGTTTATAAGGGACAAACTTAAAATATTAGAGCTGATGGTTACTATGAGACGTTTTTTGGCCTGAAATGAGGGAAGGAGGCTACAGAAAACTTCAAAAGATCGACAGAAATATTTTGAGGATATAGGAGAAATTAAATAGTGCGGCTGTGAAATCAGTGTAATCACGTAGTCCTTTAAATTTTGAATTATGAAGAAATATCGACTCCGTAATTGACAAAAAAATGGATAAATGCCATAAAAATATGTGAGTTCATCAGTCGTAGTGTTAGCTAATAGCTTATCCTCAACCAGTATTTAATTGAAATATTGCTATTTATTTTATTTTAACTATAATAACATCCTGAATAATTGATTAAATTTGAAAATAAAGAGCACTACATTTTCTCCATTGCCCTTTATACATTTGTTTAAACAATAAGTGTTCATTTCCAAATTACCCTTTCCTGTCAACACGCTATTCCAGGAATTCGTTCATTTACGACGAGAACATATTCCAGATTGGTATTTGTGCTTGCTATTCAATTATTGGCAAATAAGAGGAAAACGCACATTCCGAATTGTATTGCATGAAAATGGTTACCGTAATTAAGTTGTTACACTTTGTGTTTTAACTAAACTTGTTTCCATTCGACATTGTTACCGCGTATAACAAATGAGGTTTTTGAAAACTAATAAAATTTATTGTAGGGAGATATAGACAACTTGTTAAATTTATTTTACAATAATTTATTATTTATTTAAAGAAGAATTATTCTGAAACACATTACAATTAAAGTAATCGCAAAAAATTAATCAAAGTTAGAATTATTGGTGCAGACATAGAATAGCTACAAGACTTAATTAAATTTATTTTCAAATACAAAATTGTTTTTTTTAACTTTTTAAAAACCGTATTATAGTATACATATTTTCTCATTGACAGTATATAGACAAATCAAACAAATCTACTCAATATTTATAACTTAAAATTATTTTTTACAATTTTTCTAAATTTATTATTAACGAGTAAAGTTTATAAAAACATTTAGTATACCATTAAACGTTATGAGAAGCTTTTTTTTCCTTCATACGTAAGATCTTGATTGGTAGTATAACAGCAAATAGTCTTAGAAATTTTATTACTAACCTATTTGGGTACCCGGCGGTGAACGGAAATTCAGTTGTATTAGCTCGCAACATTATTTAATTCAACATTCAATAAAACCAACGTTATATTTTGATTGAAAATTTTATTAAAGTTTTAGAGAAGCTTTCGCCATATGCCATACTCATCTACATCATCAATTTTATGTTGAAATTTAAATGATACAGTGTCAAGGTGATATTTGTATAGTTTTGCATAGTTTTTATTATTTTAGTATAACATATATTCTAGCATTAAGAAGAGTTCCTGTGTGTCCAATATAATTTTTATTACAATATTTACAATTAGTATCGTTTTATTTAGTACTATAATATATTCAGTAAATTTTTTGTTTTTCTTATTAACATGAGGTTCACAGGATAGCAACCTGACGAAGGTACGAATATTTCAGAAACATCAATATTATTTAATGAAGGTACTTTATTATCTATATTTATTGGTTTAAAATAGTTTGTAATATTATATTTTTATAGCTGTAAGGTCATTGGTCTGTTAACTTAGTAGATAACAATTATCCACTTTATTATTCATATTATTATTAATTTTGTTTAGATTGACATTAATTTTTCTTATTTATATTAGAATGCCATAATTATTTTTGGTATTAATAACTTAGTAATATCTCATATACAGTTGTTTTGATTTCACTTATGAATAAATTGTGTTTATTTTAAAATCCATATATTAAATTCACATTGAATAAGCCGTTGTTATAGAAAACTCCAAGACTTTATTAAAATATTTTGACAGGTTATTACTCGAAGTTTGTATTATCAAGGGATGATTTTATTTATATAATTTATTGTAATAATGATTTTATCATTTTAATCTTCTTGTTTTGTTTACCAATTTGAAGTTTACTAATTTATTATCAAATTTATTGACTCTTTAATAAAAAGGTATGGTATTGGAAATCATGTAAGCCAGGATGGGGAGCGGAGTAAGAGGATAAAGAGGAGTTCTGGGAAGTCAGTCAGGGTCCTTCCTCCTTCCCTCGCCCCCATGGCCCTAGGCCAAGGTTTTTAAATTAAGTCTTCCACAATCTGTTTTCACTGGATCAGAAGGCCAGTTGCCCCTCAAATTTTATCGATGCATGGAGGTGTGTTTGTTGTGTTCCCACAAAAATCCAGTCTCCCGTCATCAAAGGGATGTGGGAGCAGTACCAAATGACTGACCTACCTATTGTAGGTTTTCTAAGGTTTTTCCTGCATCAGTTTTACGTGAACCATCGGGTAGTACCTTTACCGTACAGCCCGGGGGTTCTAGTCAACCCTTGGCTACATTTCTCTACCTTCCACATCTCCCCTTTTCAATCCCCTTCCTATGCTATTAAAGGGGAGTTGCCTGCTTCAGGAACACCCTCATGTAGCCTATTACCCACCAATAAAATGCCTTACAATCCCTTTTAATTATATGGATTTTCTAGTTACGTATTATATTATTCTGTTGGTTAACTCTGTTAATTATTGACTTATCCTTTCTCCTCAGTAGAAGATTAATGGAACCAATAAATAGATGTATATAAATCTATTTATGATATTTTTATTCAAAAAAATTTATATTTGAGAATTTGCCAATGATTTATTATAATAATTTTAATTGCAATGTCAACCAGATTACCTTAGCTCTTACCTTAGTGGCCCTAATTAATTTAGGAGTAGAATATTCGCTTCTATGTTTTAATTTATTGGTTGCTGTACAAAACAATATGAATTCGTATCATCAAAATTACCTTAACTCTCTCACAATGAATACAGACTACGGAAAGTATTGTCCAATTTCGATTGGAATATTATTATTAGGTAATTATCCAACTTTCGTAATTGTCATTGTGGTCGAACAGTTATTGATGTATGTAAAATTTTAAATGAAAATATGGAATTCTATACTATTTTTCCCACTTTGCGATACATACAGCTAATAGATGATTGTAGTTTGTATTTATTACTGCATGAATTTGTCCGTGCTGGGAATTTGAATATTAACAAGACAGCCTATCATTTCTGGAAACCGAGTTATTCTGCCTTCGTCGTTTGTGTTTGGGTAAATAAGATATTCCGCTGAGGTCGCAGAGGTAAGGACGTATAAGTTTACAAGCAGAGAGCCGCTTCGCGTTTTATTACAGCGACTCTGGCCGTGTATCATGTGTTTCCTTATTCAGTGGTGTGGCGCTGCGGTGTCCACAACAGAGACACCTCACAGCTTCTTCTCATATTTACAAGCGTTGCAATTCGTACTTCACGTGAGATATTACCATGCGAAAGGTTGTTACGTTCACTCATGACGTTGAAATAACATGAACAAAACGTTTAATTTACACGTTAATTAGAAAACCTCCCCTTGAGACGAGAAAGTGTAAATATATATCAGACACAGAGAATAAAAGGGCAATGCTCGTTTATTCAAAAATTTTATTGAGTCTTATTTCGTAATACATTCATTTGTGCGGATGTCTACGTGAGTGCTTTTT
This sequence comes from Eucriotettix oculatus, assembly GCA_034510155.1. Lineage (NCBI taxonomy): Eukaryota > Metazoa > Arthropoda > Insecta > Orthoptera > Tetrigidae > Eucriotettix > Eucriotettix oculatus. The sequence continues at coordinate 41,855,102 of CM067379.1, forward strand.
TAAAAGAAAAGTGCTAAATTTTATTTACAATTCTCTACTGTTTTGGACAGTTATAATGTGCAGAGCAAAATAATTGTGGAAGAAATGTACGAAAATAATAAAAATGAAATGATTACACTAATCGATGTAATAACTAAGAGAAATCTAGAAAATTATGATCCGGAACAGTTTTTTTCAGTTACATACAAATTATAAATCTACTTTTCCAAAATAATATAAACGAAGGCAATATTTGATAGTGGGGTCATTAATAAGTAATATACAGAATTTGTTTCTCTATTTACAAAATTAGACTTTTAATTCTTCTCCACATCATCCCCACAAATATTAATACATTATTCCCAACAATGAACTAGTTTTTTATACCAGATGCAAAAAAAGTCTTAGTCTTTGTTGTTTGAGCCAGTTATTTGACTTCCTCGTTGTTTGTGAACTTTTGTCCACGCAGCGTGTGGTACAAACAAATGAAGGTATCCAAATATGGCCTGTGGGTTTCTTATTTCAGCTTGGCGGTGTCTGGACGAGCATTGTCATGAAGCAATTTCATGCATTTTCGCTAAGATTTCTCCTCATTGTTGACACTGCTTTGTTCATCTGTTAGCCTGAGCAGTACGGACTGTTTATTTTACGCTGATCTTCCAAATAATTACAAAAGACGACACCCCGAGTATCCAGAAAGACGGTCAACAAGAGTTTTTCCGCTGACGCTTGCGTTCTGAATTTCTTTCGGGCAGGTGAGTTAATGAGCTTCAATTACGTACATTGTCTCTTGGATCTTTCTACAGAATAATGAACAAAAATTTCATAGTAGGTTGAAATCATGTTTATAAAAAGATCATATTTCCTTTCAAATCCGCACATACTTTGAGTCTTTATCCTTGTTTTGTTGCCTCAACTCCTTATAAACCGACCTTTCAGTTATTTTGCCGTATTTGAGGTCGTGCCTGGTAAGTTATGAACTCTGCCAACTTTAACTGTAATATCTTTGGTATAATCTTCAACAGTAATACGTCGCCCTTCAAAGAGTTATGGGGTCAGTGCGGGTTTTAAGAAAAGGAGTTGTCCGAAACCCTTGTCTAATTCCAAAATGTGTCTCGGCTTGTGCAACATGGGATCTCATATTTATTGTAGCTTTTAGTGATACCAAAAGTGCATATAAATATCATGTCTTGCCTCACATATTATAGCTACAAAAAATCGCCTTTCAGTGAGTAGTGTTTTATTCGAGACTCCTAAATATTTTGATGAATAAAACTGACCATATAAAATAAGCTCTGATAGTCGTAGCAAAACAAAGTTTGAATAAATGAATTTTAAGTAATTAGTCAATTAAATAGCTATAAAGCGTAACTTCTTTGGTAATTATCGTGAGCGATTCTGTGATGTGGGTCAAAGTTGTTACTATAATCGCAGAGCTCGGTTGTCCGCGCGAACCTCGAGAGATCCCTGTTCATTGTACTTGAAAGTGTACATATAGTAAATTAGTTACAATAATTTGGTTAAAGCGCTCATTAATTATGTAGAGAGAAACGCCTCTTTGTTAGATGTGAAAGTGTTATTGGCAAGCGGAATCGACTTTAGACCCGATCAATAAGAAGTTTTTAGTCGTTAATTTAATTCAATTAACGTAGAATGAATAGAAATTTTTTAACTCGCAACGGCGACCTACGCCTTGTATGAATGAGCGAGTACCAACGTAATTAAAATTACTTCAGGTCTTATTGGCGTGTTTTCAATGAATTATACGTGAATTTAATAATTATTTGGCGCGCGTTTCTTTAGGTGTTGAGTAAAATTAAATTGAATATTGTTATAAATCTAATAAATATTTGAACCGAAGATATATAAATTAGTGATTAAAGAGGGTACAATTAGTGGTGACATTAAGATGTGGACGATGTGAGAATTAGAAATACAAAAAACGGTATTAAATGAAACAGTTAGAAAAAGTGTCGTTGTTGTGGTATTCAGTCTTAAGACTGGCCTGATGCAACCCGTCATGCTGACCTATCCTGCACAAGCCTTTTCATTTCTACATAGCTACCATATTCCACATCCGCCCTAATTTGCTTAGCTTATTCCATCCTACGTCGCCTTCTTCTGTTCTTACACACACACTTTCCTATAATGCTAATTTTACAAGACCCTCATGTCTCAAAACGTGTGGCCTATTAATCTTTTCCTTCTCCAGAAATAGTATAGGGATGTTTAGAATGTAAAAATTAAGTCTCAATACAACTGAATAGATTCAGGAATCTAATTTTTATGGCCTGTTCGGCAACATTGACATTAAAATCATTAATTGATATTATGTAGGCTCCTATAATTAATCGCTGTAGGTACGGGATAATTTAAATTCATTTTTAAGATAATTTTCCAAAACACTTTAAAATTAATAGGGGGATATTATTATATTGAAGAAGATTAATTTATAATTAAAAAACTAGTTACTTTATACTCCACAATATTACATAAATATTACATTTTTCACATTTTAAAACTATAAGCCGGCAATTCTTTTGATTCTATTGATATATATACATATAAACTTAAAAAAGGTATAAATTAATTTCCTTATAACTGAATTCAAGAGCTCTACTCTAAGGGTCGTATTAATTGGGCCTTTTCATAGAACGGAAATACTTAAAACATTAATTCTACTCGGAGCTAGTAGTACCAGGAAATCGGCAAAAGGCTACAAATAGGGGTATTTAAAGTGTCAACTTGTTTGGACCTTACAGTGCCGCTACCTCGTTGCTCCGGACTGGATCAAGCCTTACTTACTCTGCAATTGTCCGTGGCCAGGACAATTTCCATCTTAGTCTCTGATCATAACCTCCACGTCCTTAATCATCAACTCCTCTCCTTCCTAAAACTCCCCCTCTCCTCAATCGCTCTGTAATATAGTGTGCTCATGTGCCCCGAAATCCGTCTCTACAGTGTTTTTTTAATAATTTTTCCCCACTTCATTAGTTCATATTCCGTCGGTGAAGGGACTCGATATTCTCCAATAAAATTTATTGTCTATCCTCTCTCGGAAGAGCCGTTAGCCCCCCTTGACGACGAATTTGGGGAAAAACCTTTCCATCCACTGTCAACAAATTACAGAGGCCGATGGAAACGTCTGACTTTTATTACCACTGTCTGTAACCCTCACGTAGCTTGCCTTAGACATGGTACCGCCAAATTCCGAGTAGATGTGTATTACCGTTATAACTTAATAAGAAAATAATCCAGTTTGTGCCAAACATGGGATTTACTGTAAGTAAAGTAAAGAAAGTAGAAATGCTTCAACCGAAGTTGAAACATATAGGATATAGCTAATTTAAAGAAAAAACGAGAATGGAAAAATGCTGACCTGATCAGGGGCTCGAAACTCGACATCCCGATTTCCCGGCGGGCGCCCTACCACTAAGCTAATCCGCTTTGACGTCCATTTCCACTTTCTTTGACTTGAATGCCATGCACGTTTGATCAATTTACGCGATGTCTGTTCTTCACATATTTCCTAGAATTAGGGAGTGAAGGATGTGTTCAGTGAATTGCATGTGATCCTTGGACGTCGACTCGGATTATCTCAGTGATAGAGCACCTGCCCGGAAAACGGGAGATCCTGAGTTCGAGTCCCTGGTCCGGTCTACATTTTTCCATTCTTGTCTTTATTCTATATAAATATTATGTTGAAGAATAGAATAAATATTTTCAATCTAATTTCAGTGCTTAGGGATACGAAACTGAGTTTAAATTAATATTCATATTAGTTAGAAATGATAACTAGGATGAATAAATAACATTAATGAAATCGGTGGTGGTAACGTCAAAATGACCGGCCAATAGCAAAATACGCCACACGGAGTTTACTCATGTTGCGCTTAGTTGTAAATCATCCTTTTATTGAGATACTGCACAGCTAACAAACTTAGGACATACTTAACCACTCACGATACCTCAAATAATATTAGAGATTTTGATTATTAGAAAAAATTTATCCTGTTCGCTTTGTTTTTGTGCTGTGTTACAAACAATGAAATAAAATGACATCGAGGAAAGTGTTGCTTATGCTCCTATACAGAAATAATTATATGAATGGTTCTGTGTGACTTCTATAACTACGAAAGCTTTAATAAACTTTCTATTTCTATGATACGACTTCAGAGATAATCACGTATTATTCTGAATCTTGGGTTGCTATAAATTTTATTGATCAATGCTTAAAATAGTATCAATGAACTCATAGTTTTTACATTGCTGATTTCTACGTAAATTTGAGAACTCAGTTATGTTCCCCACTTTTAGTTCCTCTTTAACTTACAGGTAAAGTGCTACTAATGAATTTATAATCCAGAAAAATTTAAATACTTTGGTGAATTATTAATTTAATTGCCAAATCTGTATTCTAAGTTTGATTTTCAATAATATTATAAATTGTTTAGAAACTTTTACACTATATATAAATATGAATGCTGTAACAGTCGTGTTTATGCATAGGGAACGAGAATCTATCCGAATACGTTAAAGTTTCATGGCTAACCTGTTTTCCCTTTCTGCGAACCTCGCTACCGCACTCACGAAGTAGCGCTATAGTTACAGTTATTTCCGTTGCCTGTACTTCGATCGGTGTTGCAAAAGGTCGCCTTTAAATGTTTCTCCACAAACACACGCTTCCTGTCTCGTTCTCAGTCTCAGCTGACCGCAAAACCTTATGCAGAGTTCATGTAACTTGCAAGAAGTTGCTTAACCATAATTCAGGACTCGCACGGTTCGTAAATAGAAAATGTGGACAGCTAAAGCCATAATTATACAATAAAAGTGACAGAGACAATGTATTATCATAAGAAAGATAAAGGGTAAAATTATATGTAAAGAACGAGTACAAGAGTTTTGTTGATGAGATAAATAGACATATTCATTGCAGTTATAATACTAGAAAATCGGCGTCTTGTAAATTCTATGCACATCACTTTAAATATTTTATGTCTCATTTTTCAATTTTCTTATTTCTCACATAATCTTTTCTCCTCCACTTTGCCAATTGCAAATACTACAACAGTTCTAAATGTTTTAATTATTAATAAATTTTGAATACATAAATATATATTTTAGGGTGACAGGCTAATGGACGATGATCGAATAAAAAGCACCTCCCTTTAATATCATAGGAAGCGAATTATAAATGGAGTTGCGGAAGGAAGAGGAAAGCAACTAATGGTAGAATAGTTTTTTTGTGTGTGTAGCAGGTTGCATGAAACAAGCAACTCCCATTTAATAGCATAGGAAGGAGATTGAAAATGGCGGATGTGGAAGGAACATCATTAATTTAAAAATAAAAATAAGCAATTACGAAATAATAAAATTTACCTGACGCGACAAATAATACGTATACATAGTATCGACGATCTAAATAACTGTATTTTTTCTCGGGAAGTTGGCTCTCTGCAAACAATAGGTTAATAACGACGCGAATCCTACTGCAACAATAGATCGACTGCTTCGGAGCATAAACAGATCAAGAGTATAGGCAACCCGTATTGACTTGGATGTATATATATTTATATTAATATTTACTGCAATATATTGAAATGAAATATGCACGAATATTTAAGTTAAACTTCCTGTTTTAAACCCTCAAAGTTTCATTGAGATCCGTTGAGCCGTTTCGGAGCCTATTTGAGACAAACAAACACAGACAGACAAACGTACACACAGGCAGACACACAGACAAACGGAGAGACAGACACTTCAATTTTATTTATTGGTATATATTTTGTATTTGATTCAAATAATATATTTGTCTCTAAATTTGTACGCAAATCCTAAAGAGGTCGTAAAAGAGAACGAAATATTCTAAAATTTTAAAACAATAGTATAACTTACAGACTCTAACGTATCTATTTATTCATATTGTTAATAGGCTTTATTAAAAATATCAATGATTATTTATGTAACCAAAAACCTCATAGCATTGAATAAATGTACGCAAAATCAGTTGACATTATTTGATGGTTCTAACCTTAATACGCGCCAGAGATTCCAATCAACTCCTTTTCAGAAGCCGTTAACTACATACTGTGCATACACTGGAATAGACACGTTTCGTGCTCTAAAAATTCCGTATGAGTTTCAACATTTTTTCCAGAGTGTGCTGAGAAGATAGTTTCTTTGCAGTTCTAACTAAGCGGAAGCGATTGGGTAATTCCAAGTTAATCAGTTACAGAACTGCTTGGGCGGAATTTAAAAGAGCCGCCAACTCTTTATGTTCATAGGTGCAAGGTAACAGCTTTTGCTGGTGGAAAGACCAGTTCGTCCGCTGAACGAATTAGCAACACCGCCGTCTCTTCGTGACTTGCAAATTATCGAAAGGCCAATTCAAGCGGCCATTTGACTTTTAAATACGGAAGCTAACTCCCCCGCCCTTGGCACAGACCACGCCTTCTACAAGCAGAACAATCAAGGTGTGTGCTCTTATGTCTCACATATTCAGAACGTACAATTACCTACGGGAAATATTGTCAGATTAACTTAGAATAAGTTTTTTATTACATTAGCATACAGCGTGAAGACACCAAATTGTTTCGTCGATAGATAAAAATCCCAGAGGGAGATAATGGTTCCATTCAAGGTGCATGTTACGCTATTGGCGGTGAATTATCTTCGTGTTACACAATACACCATGTATTCACTTGATTACAGGAATTATACGACCTATAGAAGTCAATTCGGCCCACAATAACTTTCTCGTTGAAACGTGACGAACGTTTAACTATTTCTCTAATTATAATATAAAACGGCATTCAAAGATTTAGTCGGTTCTTTAAAACATAAATAATTTATTGACACTTTTCTATTCACATGGCCTTTCGTTATTAAGGCATAGTCGTCTATGAGAAAACAAATTATGCTGAAAAACTTTGTAGAAAATATATCAATTTGTGAAGAAAATAAGTTTACATAAAAACAACTAATTCTTTCATACATAAAGATTTCAAAATATCCAAAATGACTCCTAAAACTAACTTTCATTCCTTCAATCTCAAGATTTTTGTGCGTTACTGGTTCCAACAGGAAAGAGTATCAGAATTTGCTAAATAATTTCAAAAATTATAGGGCAACGTTCCTGTCGTCCACTTTTTTAATTTATTTCATGTCACGTTATTTTTTCTATTAATTTAGATTCTCAAGAAGGTGTTACATATTTTTTAATTGACATTTAGGAAATCTTATACTGCCAGTAAGCTACATTCCACGCATATTTCAATAATATATTAATGATTTATATATATTGTAATGTACATATGTTGACTTTGTTTTTTTAGATGATTATGCCAGCAAATGGCAAAAGCTTCTGTTGTTTTAAAATTTGACTGTTTGCTATGTTTTCCAAATAAGAAAATCTAGGACTGTTTTAATAAAGGTTGATTTTTATTTAAATTATTCAATTCACAGTCTTATCCAGAAATTTAATTTTTTTTGTTTTCATTCTAATGTATTTCTTTTTTAATAAATTTGGTTTTTATGTAACATTCAAAATTATCATAATCAATTTCTTGTTCAAAAATTGTGATCAATGTAAATAATCAATTAAATTTTCCTATCACTTCCTGTTTCTTTACTTTAATTTAGACTGAATATTATTTATGTTTTCAATAATATCTGACACTCGTCAATTGCTAAAAGTGGTCCAACGCGTTGTATTTACAGGTTATTTCGCGCTATATAGACCTTATAGATGGATTGGCTACTATTCTTATTAATGAAATTCATTATTTATGCGCAAAAACTCAAACTTCGTACGTGCGTTTCTGTGCATGTTCTGCATATAAATCTGAACGAGTGGACCAATTTCGGGCAAATTTTGTAGAAGTTTTGTTTTGTGACTCTTAAATAAGCACTGGTAGGGCAAGACGCGGCTACCAGCGGGGATGAGCAAATGATCAAAAAACGGCCACTATTTCCATAATAAATGCATTTATGGGTTGATAAAATTAATAGTGAACTCCGATATTGTCAACATATAATTTCAACGCCATCCATAAATCGAAAAAGAGTATTCTTACGGGTAGAGGTTGTTGGTCCATCACGTGAAAATAATAAGAAAGCAATCGAGTTTTGGGTTTAAACCGAGGTACAGTGAGCCACTGACTTTAATTCTGAGATTAAAAAATGAAATTAAAGTTATAGTTCATCCCCTAATAGAAGAAGAAAGGGGTAAAACAAACTTCCGCAAACTATATTTAATCGATGAAACAATTTAACGCGTGTTCTTGGCTGGGCTAAGAACCGGTGCCACTTGTGGTGGCGGTGGAGGGGACGAAATTTTTTAATATTTATAATCAGCACTAATTAACTTCTAATGTATATATTTATGGGCTAGTTTTGTCGCTGAATTTCTTTGCGTATATCTTCAACCCCATCCAGAGTCAAATGGCATTATTCACAAAGACTTTGGTGAAAATATATGGCTACCACCCGTAGGTTGGAAGGGGTAAATTTGACAAAAATAATTAATATGCTTTAAAGGCTAATATTTAAGTCGAATAAATATTTACAAGATTATTGACTAGTTAAATACTTTACTTCCGGGCATCATGGGGTACTCAGCTAGTAAATAATAGCTGAAAATCTCACATGCCGAGACACCTTCACCTATTTTAGGAGGTATATGTACTGGGGTCGAAGACCTTGGGCATATGGCAAGAGTTGTCCGCCGATCCCATTGGATCAGTCGGCCAACTGCCTCCTGAAACTGGTGGAGACATGGAGACTGGCATGCTGCGACCCCACAGTAAACTCGTCTCCCGTCATTCGGAAGGGCGTGAGAATAGTACCCATTGCCCGACCTACCTGATGCAGGTTTTCTATGGTTTCCCCTGCATCTCTTTAGGTGAAACAGCGGGTAGGATCCTTAAACAATTGCCCGGTGTTCCTATTTAACCCTTGGCTACCTTGTTCTACCTTCCGCATCCCCCTTTTCAATTCCCTTCCTATGCTATTAAAGGGGAGTTGCCTTATGTAGCCTGTTAACCCCCCCCCCCTCCAAAAAAAATAAAAAGATTGTAGGGCGAATTTGGGTTGCATGGAATAATGGTAATTTTAATAATTTGGAAGGTAGCAATGTGCACAGCATAAAACGATGTATACTCATTTAAAAACGTAGCAAGGTCAAGAAAGAGAGATGAGGAAGGGAAAGAAAGGTAGTCAAGTTATGACTAGAACCTTAAGGTTTCTAACCCGGCACTCGACTAAACCAAAAATTGTAGAGAAACTTGTATCAGGTAGGTCAGTCTGATTGGTACTACTGTTTTTCTTCCGCTCTTCCGATGACAGGGGTTGTGTGACACAGCAATTACGTTTCTCCGTGTTCAGGTTTGGAGGCAGCTGACCACTGATTCCAATAGAGACAGCGGCCAACTCTTGTACTACGACATCCCAAATCTCTTCTGAGACTGGAATAAAACAAGCTGTGGGTGAGGTATTAACAAAATTATTTTCCTTTCAAATACAAAATAGAATTTTGTTAATATCTGACATACAGATTGTATTATTCCGATTCAACATTAGCCCGCCCTTATTGAAGAACCATATATAAATTAATTTCCGGCACGCAGCTAGTAATAATATAATTATCACGATTCCTAAAAAGGTTAATACTGACTACTTTCTAAACGCCAGAGAAATTTACATCTACTTTCAATTAGATTCCAAGTTTTGCGATCTGCACCAAATCTCTGATGCCGGATTGTTTTATAATTTTGAATGATATATTGGAACTGTAAATAGCTAGATATCTGTCAATGTTCCTCACACCCTAGTAATTATCTACCGAACAGACTATGCTGTTGAAGCTGTTTGAAGCGAATCCTATTTCAGCTTGGATTACTTGAGCACAACAATTTGGCTTACTCAGCTCAGGTAATCGGGTGGACTCGAAGGCAGGGTTGGTTATCTATTGCACTCGCTTCACATAACACCCAGCACGTTCACGTGCATCGCACACTCAATTTTCATATTTAGCTTTGCTTACATCATTTTATAAATAACATTGATCAAGTCAGCGTAATGATCGTTTTGATATTGACGGCTTTTCTTACTTAAAGTATCTGATCAACATTTAGCCATAAGAGTCTTATAAAAATGAATTTATAATTTGAACTGAAGTGGGAACTGTCATTTACATTTCAAACTATAAAGAAATAAAAATATTGCTAGACCTTAAAAATAATTGAAATGCTACAATGTCACCAGACAAATTAAACAAGCTTGTCAATAATTATGATAGTAATAGTAACGTATAATAATAAGTTTGATATTATAAAAATACAACATTTAATGAGAAACAAATACAAAGTAGATTTAAAAACGATAGGCGCTTCGATTCCGATTAGCGTTTTCATACAACGGCGATTACATATGGGCTGAAAATTAAAGGTAAATACAGAAAGTAGCCAACGAACTGAAAATGAAACATAACATGCCTTGTAAAACTTTTAGTTTCATGCTTAATATTTACAGTATTAGGTTTATTTTAACGTACAACTTTATCCGACGCTAATTTATTACAAAAATTCGATTCTCTGTGTAAAATGGTGGCGTTACCAAAAACTATCAATAAATTTGATACAATTCTTAGTAACAGTGTTGTGTTTGCAGGTTGATACCTTAAAATTAAATTTATGTTCTTTAATTCTTGTACCATAACTCGCTTTTCTTTGTTCGATTCAACAATAATCACACTATTAATTTTATAAACGACATCGGTAGTTGAAAGCATATTGGTAGGTATTTTAAAATTCACTTTACAATTGCTTCTCCTTACAAGTTATATATAAATAATGTTTAAATTTTCATTATTAATTCTAACAGACTTTAATTTCTATGTAGTAAGTAATATATTGAATTCAGTTCACTAAAGTTTCGTACTACGTAAAAGTTTTTCACTCTCGTCCTCGGGAAAAATTTTAAAACAGTCGTGTGACATAGACTTAACAGTTCCTCTTGACTTAATCTTTTCTTATTATAAATTGTAAATTTATATATCGCACTATGTGTATTTATTTTCTTTATAGTTTGTCTTTTATTTATTTTTCTGTTCTTCTTATTTGTATGTGCGTAATGTCTTTCAGTTTCATTGTTGTATACTCATAGTTGTGTTTGATCATATTTATATCCAATTATACTATATCCCCCGTAGAAGACTAAAGCAATATAATGAAAACATAAATTCATATTTAGTATATAATAGATTTAATTTAACTAATTGAAAACAGTCAATAAATAACGCTTCATTTTTAACACTATGGAAACGGAGTTTTGACTACTGAAATGTATTACCATCATATAACTGCTAATTTCAATTTCCTTCTAAAAATGTAATGTTTGTTCAATTTCACTGAAAGAAAAAACTCTAATAAATAACACGAAAGATGAATGTATGGTGAAATATTCTCCTCCCAATTATTCTATATTATATCAAGCACTTTCGAGAGCTGAAATGTTAATTGCGTCTTCTCGGAGATTTCCACTCGGCAAAGGAGCCTTTTCAAGTGAACAATAGACCTTATAAAGCAGAGAAATGTTTCGGTTAGCCAAGTAAGCTACAAGCAGAGCTAATTGATAATAAGGGGGTTATTTCGTTCGTAATTTAAATAGCTACTACTGGAAGGTTTCATCGCTTCTCATTCGTAGAAAAATTGGATTCATTAGTTGACGGTACCAGTATATATTGTAAAACAGTAATATCTTGGATTACAGGTTACAGAATAAATGTAATCAAGAGAAAATAATTTCAAAAAATTAAATAGTTTCCATAGATGGTGTCTAAAGAACACTGTAAATTTTAAAAAACTGAAGATCGTAGGTTTTCCCGGTTAATTTGTTGAATAAAGAGTTCTTGGGTTACAACCCGGGTCATATTAGAGTTTAAAACCGACGTTTCGATGAATAACTCTATTATTATATTTATATTTTAATCCATGTTACACGAAGGCTGTTTTTAAAGTAACTACATTCTTTTGGTCAAAGTCCTCCATATTGTTCGCTCTTCCCATATTCTGCCTACAACTTCTGGTTAGTTACCGTATCCACCTATCTGATTTTCAAAATTCTCCCTATAGCACCAAATTTCGAAAGCTTATTCTTTTCTGTCTGCAACTCCTATTGTCCACGTTTCGCACCTATATAATGACACACATAATGGATGGTATATATGTATATATATGTTGGAAATAATGTGAAATTAAACAACTATGAAACTTTATTCTTTATATAATTATAATGAGAATATTGAGACGATAAAATAAAATGTACTTTTCTCATATTCCTCAATCATTTTGTTAACTATTAAGAGGTTCATATACAAATAATTGACTACCGAAATATTTTTATGTAACTGTAGAATGATAAGAACACGATAAAATAAAATGTAGTTTTCTCATATTCTTCAATCATTTTGTTAACTACTAAGAGGTTCATATGCAAATAATTGACTGCCGAAATATTTTTATGCAACTGCACTAGTATAATGATAAGAACCTTTTAGCACTACAAAGAGTAGGGGAGTTTATCTGTCTGCTCCCTTATGTAAGGCGGCAAAGGAATGGTTCTCAGATGCATAATCTAGCTGTATTTTCTCGTCTTATGTAGGTCAGGGCTTTATTCTCGACGGCAGTTTGCACAAGCGTGATGTCGGTGAGGCTGCGCGTATTCAAGACGACCTTTAACCAAACGATGTTTGTCCGTAGCTTTACGATGCAATAAAATCATCCAGGGGCGCACCTATCTTCCAGACGAAGAGAGAGGTAAGCTTCTTCTTATTGGGTCCTTTCGAATTCCAGCATATTGAGTGGCTCAGACATTCAGATTCTGTACAGAAATACTTCCACTATTCAAATTTGAAATATTATTTCCAATCAAATTTATAAATATCGTACTCCATTGTATAAAATTATTTATTTAAAACGTAACCAGAACTAAATAATTCATTAAATAGCTTTTACAATTTTATTATTATTTCCCAATTATTGTATTGAATCATATGTAATTTTCTTAAGAACCGAAATGAATATAATATGCAAATATAAAAACATATTTATTATTAAAAATTAATTTTTGTCATTGTCATGTGTAAAATAATTTATAATTACATAGTTTCCATCTTATTCATTAGAGATGGAAGGTCTTTCTTCATAATAGTTTATTTATATTTTTCTTTTGTAATTAATTGGTTTGGTATTCGAAATAATTGTTAGTTGCAAATAATCCTAAAATACAAAAATCATGCATGCCTAATTTATAGATGTTTTTTACATCTATACTGGGTGAAACGAAGCATGACAGACGAACGCTTAGAAATGATAGGCCATGCAGAGAGAGGTTCATTTCTTCTGACAAAACATATACTCCCAAACAAGTAGTTTTTGAGTTAAGTCTACGTTTCTCTCGTAAGGATCGTAGTTAAATGCAAGCAATTGTATAGAAATCACAACGTACTGAAGAAGACATTCTCAGACAACTCGTACTCCATGTTGATTAACGTTGCACAAAAAAGCAACAACGAACAACCAAACGTACAGACGTGTATTGCCACTGCAGGCATCACAGATGGACAATGTACGGGTTGGTTGCGGTGTGTGACGCGCGCACTTTGATAATTGCGAATAAGTCATAAACAACCTGTTAGGGATTAAATGTACGTACACAAAAAATGCTCCTCTGTGCATGACCTACCACCCGTTTTAGTGTGGCGGTGAGGTCTGGTTTAAATCCTGTATAATGTGTATACTATTTTAATATTAAATATATGATCCTCTATTTCGTATTTTCTTTTAGTATGAATGATGTAAGTACTTGTAATTTAATTTAACTACTTAGGATATAAAATTGAAAAGGAGATAAACAGTTAAGGAGGCAAATAATTTATTATAATGAAGTAAATGCAGTTTTGTTTCGTTTCTGAACAATTGTTAATTTTTAAGGCCACGATTCAGACATATATTGGTAATATTCTAATTTTTTGTCGTCTTTTAATAATAAAACATAATGATTTATAAAATTAACTACTTAGACTATAATGTATTATACATCGGCCAAACGAAAACAATAATACAACATAAAATCAACATGAGATGTGATGTTTGAAAGTTTATAGCAGTGTCCAAGCACATTTATGTAGAAAAACGACTTCTAATGCCAAAATTTTATGGTGTTGGATGAGAAAACTAATTATTACTCATGACTGATGAGTAAATTGCTCCATGTCCGGAGTAATTTGAATGCATTAAATTTTAATATTGTTTCTAATACGTTGAACAAACTTTACCAACCCTCTTTTTTATCTATATCATTATTCATCTCAGCTTACATTTTTGATATTTAACGGTCTACAATACCAACTCATTTCAAATAACATTTTTGCTCTAACCGTCTCTGTACGCAATCCAGAAAGGAAATTTCTCTTTTATTTATGTATTTACACTAACAGATTACTATGATGAGCTGCCAGCGTCACAGTGTTCCCGCTAGACGGCGAGGCAGCTATAAATGGAAATGCAGGAAAAGGGAATCATCAGTTGTATGTGTTATCTGCGAGGATATAAACAATAGACATTATTTAACGAAGTGCAAAACGACTTCACTAGTAACAGCAGTGATTAATGATTAATGTTTACAGACAGTGGACTACCAAACAAAACTCCATGTATCAACATAAGTCTTGAGGTCGTCACAATGCTCGAACTGAAAGGAGACTTGCCAGAGTTGTCCAGTGCAACAAACGAGCAACAGCGCATCAATCAACGGAGAATCTTAATCAAGAACTAACTGTGAACGTCTCTGAATGAATTGTTCACCACATGTATGGGCTATAGAACCCGACGACCTGTTTGAAAGCCTCTAGCGTTTGCCTTGAAAAAGAGCAGACGTATTTAGTTCGCAAAGGAACACAAAGAATGGACAGTAGATAACTTGAAAAGGGTCATGTGGTCTGATGAATCGCAAATTTGAATGCAATTTAATGTATATAGCACACGAGAGCATGGACCCCCAACTGAATTGCCACAACAATTCATGCTGGTGGTGGCAAAATTATTGTTTGATGGCTGTTTTCGTGGCGTGGTATGGGTCCTTTGATACCTGTGAAACAATTCCTGAATGCCCAAAATATTATCGCAGATCTTGTTACATTAATGGATACTTCCAGAAGGACAATGCTCCTGTCAGAAAGCTGACATTGTCCTCAGATGGTTGGACGACCATGCGTTTTTGGCTTGCACCATCTCCATATCTCAATACAGTTGATAATTTTTGGGTTGAAATCTAACAGGCCATCACGGTAGCTGATCCAGTCATGTCAGATTTTAAGGAATTGAAAAGTGCGGCTCATCAGTGATATGGTCTCTACCTACCAACATCTCATAGAATCCATGACCAGAACAATTCAAGCAGTATTAAGTGCAAAAGATGGCTCAACATTGTATTGTGGGATGGTCATAATAATGTGGCCACTCAGTGTATTTCAATACAAATTGTAAGTCTATATTATTTTTATAATTGAATTCATTTACTGCTCATTTAATATTTTAGCGACCTATTGTTTATTATAATTTAACATATTTTTTATTCTGGGCTCTAATTATCCAAAGAAACCCAAAAATATGGACGAAACGTTATACTAGTAGTTGCCAGCTTTATTAAACACTGTAAAAAAGCCGGCTGTAAATTTGTGAAAATGTCAGATAATTGATTTATTGTTTAATAATAGTAATTTAATCAAGCAGGAAAGAATAATATGACATAAGTTCCGACAAAATTTCTAAACTGGGTCTAGTAATCTGGTGGCTAGCACCGCAGAGGCCTCTGACTGACTTTACCCGACAAAGAAAGGGAAAAAAAGTTGCCCAATTAAGAAGTCGCTAATCACCTCAATGTTGGCGTGACTGTAAAAACATAATTAAAAATGTTCGAAGTTGCCTATTTATTACTATTTAATTAGTTTCTAAATTTAAGCTAGGATGTCACCTAGGTCAAGCCATTTAACTCCCTTGTGTAGGTTTACTAGAGTCTGGTTAATGCAGAATACACTGAGCGTAGTAAATGGAAGTTAACTTCGTTGGTCAAAGTTCGTTCCCCGGGACTTTGGAATCGGTGTTACATGATTTTTGGATTTTCTTTCCTCATATCTATGTCACGCACGACTGTCTGCATAGTGATAGTGTGTCGGTTGTTCCTCGGCTGTTTTGTTGCAGGTCTGGATAATTACGTTAGGAACCGTCTCGCCTGTCCTTTACCCAATCTAGAGCCTGGATTACTCCTAGCTGTTCTGATTGTTCTGCGGAACTGTGAGGTAGCAAGGGGGATTTTCCGAAATCTATTTCATCGCCTGGGTAGGAAGCTGTATACGCACGTCCGGTCTCGAAGTCGCGCTGGCTTCCGTCTTTGAAGACGACGAGACCATTTCCTGTTCAATTTTTTCCCTGCGTAGAGATGGCGGAGATGCTTGAGGCGTTCTCCAGTGTTCTGAGGCCTGTGAGTATGACCTGTACTCGACCTCACGCTTTACGTATGATACGGTAACACTGGAGCACCCCTAGTAAAAATTACATGTATTTCCGTTTCTAAAGTGTCTTCAGAGTGACTCTTAGTTATCAGACTGGAAGATGGCTTTTTTGGGTGAAAGTTAATTTTATGATAATAAAATCCCTCGCTTTTCTTGCACGATGTGTGAAGTTGATAATTATACCCACGTAATCTTGAATAACGATTTTATTACCAAAACGTTTATGACATTCCTCTGCTCCACAATATTTTATATTTGTTCTCAAATAATGCTCTCATTCATACTAACCCGAAAACTACATTATTATTAGATAAAGTAACTTGAAAAGTTCCAAAATTTAATCTAGATATTTGGCCAAAATTTCTATTTTTCACAAACGAGTCTAAAACTGATTAAACGGCATAAATACAGGAAAGAGAAGGGTTTATCTATGAACTCAGGCGATCTCAGCCGTTAGACAACTGTTTTAGACCCTAGTATGCAGTGCATTGCACATATAGAGCCTCGATATTCTTCGAAATTAGAGCCGGTGGACTGAAAGGGGCTGGAGCAGCTGGATTGTTCAGGAAGGGACGATGACAAATTAACTTCCATGAAATCGGCGACACTACTGGTTGTCTCTCACGCATTTCAGAAAGTGACTGAGGAAGGGTTCACATGGACAAAAAACTTATTTTTTTGGGGACACCTTATCCCAATCAGCTATGAAAAACCAGTCATCAGTTTTATATAAATTCCCGGATAGAAGAGTGAAAGGCTATTCTGAGGAAACGGACGAGCAGTTGAACATGGCTGTTCGGTACGGAGTAATAATGCTTGCAGCCTCAGCGGAGAGACGCTATAACAGATATTAACTGGACAAGTGGAAAATATTCCCACTTAGTTGGGTCTGCGGGACGTCAACTGATGTTTACAATCCGGGGCCTCTCCATGTCAGCTGCTTCAGAAATCAGCAGTCACAGTTATTGACGAAGATTCGTGATGAAATTATTTCCTCGAACAGGCAATGTAAATATTATGATTCTGCCCTACACCATGACCCTGAGTTTATTAATGTTGGTTTATTTAATAATGATTTAAATTTATTACTGATTTCATAGTTATATATTTTTACCACAATAATTGATAATAAATCTTATAAATATTTCATTATGGCTTTTAACTATGGCGGCTTGTATAAGAATTAAAATTTTACATTTTAGCGTCCCACAGTGCGGCACATCGGCGAAGTTAGCTGGTTCTTGAACGCGTTCTACACATATCTGCCCTTAATCCCACGTTTGTTTTCAGTACCTCGCGGTCTTCAAAAGTCCCCCTGCTTCGGGAGTCATTCGAAAAAAAATTTCAACTACGTCATCTGTTGAAGGACCTAGGGTCACTATTGTTCCTTACTACCGATTTAAGTAGTGCATTGAGCTTCTCAGTACATAAAACAAAATTAACTTGCTAAAGCGATGCAAAAGTGGACTTACCATCTCAATTAGAAGTCTATGCGCGCTAATAGCTTACATAATAAAACATTAATATTATTAAAAATAATAAGGCCGTTTTAAATTTTAAATAACGTTTTATTAATTCGCCGGAAATTAACACCAAGTCAAATAAAATGTACCCAAAAGAAATATAGAACAAACGCAAACAAATAATAATTTTAATGTCTCAGATTCATATAATTATGTTCTTTAACGCGTATGTCAGTACAAGAATTATAAATCTAAGCACCGTGTACTTCTTGGGTTACATAATACGACAGAAACGCTGTGCGTTTCCATAAATTAAAAATCAATGTCCATTGCCAGATATTGGCAGAGTAGGAAGTCACGCGACCACATTTCAAGGTGAAGCGTGTCCGATTGAATTTACGTAATTGATTCCTGATAGCAATAATTTTAAAATATTAAATTGTAATATTTTTTACTGTTTTGTGGTTACAACTGAATGGTAATTACAAATCACTTACCTTTAACTATGAAAGCACCAAAATTATACCTTTATTAATAGGTCTTTCAGGATAGTAATCACTCTGAGTAGTAGAGTAGAAGAGGAATAAATATGGTGGAAATCTACGATAAATTATTTAATCTATACCAATAAATAAAATTAAAGTGTCTGTCTATGAGTCTGTTTGTCTCGAAAAGGCTCCGAAACGGCTCAACGGATTTCAATGAAAATTTGAGGGTTTTAAAAAAAGTTAAATATTCGTGCATTTTTAATTTAGATATATCGCAGAAGATATTAATATAATATGGATATAAAAAATAGTACGGTAAGATTTCTTGAAATTGCCGCGGCGTGTAAACCAGCTGCGAGTTATAAGTCCTATTACACGTTCCTTTATCATTCATCCCACTTACTAGTTATTGTTGCAGCAGGCTGAGAAAAGATTAACTTCTTTGGATCGTCGATACGATGCATATAAAAATTGAATATTGCTTTTATTTCTCGCGTCAGGTAAATTTTAAAATTTAGTAAATGCTTATATGAAAATAAAGAGCAAACCGGTGTAATGCGAGTCGTTGTGTTACATTATGACAATTAACACGCGATTCAAGTAAAAATATAACCATTAAGTGGGGGGAAAATTCGTATTCTGTTAGAATACTGAAAATATATTTATTCCTGCTATTGCACCGGGGGTATTTTTGACACTGTTGAAATACTAGGAGTATTTTTGAGGTTCATATTGTGACGTTTTCGATGACTGTTATGTGTTGACCAAGAATTAAATAAATAATGAGCAATGTCGGGTCCCCAGCTATTTATCAATAATATTCAGATCAGAACTATTTATCTAGAATACGAGTAAGTAAAATTATTCCTTGAATCGCACGGAGGCAATGTTTAAAGCTCATCTGCGTTCAATATTGCCGAGGGCAGAAGTTCATTATTAGTTTCTAATAGTTGGAGTGAGAACTACTTGAAAACAAACTAACCTTCTTCGCTTGTGCGTTTCTGGGTCGTTTCCAAAACACTGAGATTTACCTAGCTTTAGGAACGGTCGGATTATAAAACAGTAATGATCTACGTTTGAAGTGCATTATTTGTGAACTTAATTAAATCCGTGGCGGGATTAGCAGCCTGCTCCGTCAACGCAGCGCCTAACTTTATTAATTACTTTTCTGTAAGAGAAGAACGAGTCTAATTTATAAAGCAAGCAGGCCAATTGAATCGAAGTCATTCCACCCACACTCTAGTGGAGGTGTCGTGCCGGTAGACGGCGAGGGGTGGTGGAGGGGGGAAGAAGGGGAAGGGGCGCAATTTCAATAAAACTCGTGGCAGGCCGCTGCTGCGTTTCTATCGACAGATCTAGGGGCTGTCTCCCTGCATAATTCAGTCTCTTCCAACAATTTGAAAGTTGCTTAATATCCGCAAAAGGCGGGGTTCTGCTTCAAAAATCGCGTTGCCGAACATTTTATGGCCCGTAAAAGGTGTTATTAAAACAGGCCGATGGGGGAGTCTCCCATGATTTAATAACTTTCATCTCCCGGCGGCCGACGCGTCCGTTTCTCTGATCTGGTTTCTGAGGAATGCGGGAATGTGTTAGCGAGGAGGTCGTGAACTTCGCCTAGAAAGGCCGCTTAAATTATAGAGTTTCGCACACAGCTAGAGGCAGGCCTTATTCTCGGAGCGCAGTCGATGGATTTCAAAGCTGAGGGAGGAAGCTGGTCGATGAATCAGCCTCGGTGCTGTAACTTATGCACTCTCCGTGTGCAGAGTGTTAATTAAAGTTGCTGGAAGGATAACTTTCACGAGCTATTCAGGCCAAATTAACATAAATATTTCGAGGCATTGTCGGGTGAGAACATACAACGGCGGAAGAGTTTTCTGTCAGCACGCGAAGCTAAACATACAAAACTCATTACACTCCTAAAACTGTTGCCTGTGTATTTAAAATTCGCTGGGAACAAATAAGCAGTGATTCATGCTGGGACTACGGATTCAGAGAAGGCTATTTTATAACGAAAACATAAAGATTTACCATGGTTTTAAATATAAGGGAAACGATACACAGTTCGGAATATATTAAAAAAATTAATAAAATGGAGCATCGAAACGAAATTTTTTCTGACCGTTCAGCACAATCACTTCACATGATAAATTTTTCCCAAAAAGAAAAAAAAACCTTTGTCAAAATAAAGGATAAATACAATATTGTTGCGGATTTCTTTGTATGAACTGACGCGATTCCACCATTTGTACTTCGACATGCATCCTCTGATATCCTCCGCTGCACTATAGTGAGTAAAGAAGCAATCGAAACGGAGTGATTCTACATGTGAACCAACTCCAAAAGCTGTAAAATCGACCCTAATAGTGAAAGTTAATTGGGATCTGGTGTAATTATTCAAATTGACTATTCAAAAGAAGACGATGAATAAATGAGGCTCTTATTCATCGGTATTGTGCTGATTGAACTACAAAAATAGAGGGGAAAAGTACATATTTGACTAAAACGAAAGTGCTCTTCAATTAACACGACGCACGCATGCACTCATGTGACGAACGTGACTAATTTAATTACGAATTGTTGATTTTTGGAAAGAAAACAACATGAATAATAAATTCTACACCAAAACGAACAGTAATTTGGATGATCTGTGGAAGATTTATTTTTTGGACATATTTTGTTGACTAATAAAAATTATAATGTCAAAATATATGATTTGTTAAATATCTTAAGTACCCTAACCATGGGTTACTTGAAAGAAAACATGTTAAGAAATTTCAGACTAATGATAGATTTAATAATAATGCCAATAATATTTTTTTATTCGTATAAAAAATTTTATCGTAGCGATTGTTAGTTGGTACAATAATTGATACAGTATATACAATATTAAATAGTGAATACAAAATGTTCTGTTTATGGTATTATTATTACTACTTTTGTGACATTTATATGTGACTTAATGTGATCTGGGACAAAATGAGTTGGGGGAAAGGGAGAGTAAGGTGGAACGGGATACCCTTTTTTTTACTCGATAGTGCTGGTGGTTAGTAAAAATCATTGGAATATTGTACTGGTCAAGAAAGTAGTCCTGGCAGCCGACTGGACCAAGTTTTTACTCCTCCTTGTGAATGAACTCTTGTTTTGGCGTCTTACAACTGTTAATTTATAATTTTTGTAGCATTTAGGCAGAAGTATTAACCATACTCCTCGCATTTAACAGTTTAATGGTACATATTTGTAAATTAGATGTCTTTAGGTGTATATAAGTTACGTATAAAGTTTAAAACTACTTGTATTAAAGTTAGGTGAAAAACCTCAAACAGAGGCTAGCGTGCGGGGATACTACTACTGTATAAGGCAAAATATTACGTGCTCCTCAAAGAAAAAAGGACAAACTGGACAAAATCAACTTATAAGAATGAGTTACAGGATGTTGTACCCACAAAAATAGATTAAGAAAGAAAAGGAATGGAAAAAGGGAAATTTGTTAGCAAAGACTATTCAGTTTCAGAAAAATTGTTTTTCGAAAGGAAAAATTGATAACGCGATCGACCATACGCTACATAAGTATAAGAAAGAAAATACAAAAGATTTTTCTTACATTAAATTTAATTTTATTGCACTAATTGCATATACAATACGTCCTATACCCTTCTGCCCCGGGATATTAGATTGAGTAAACAATAGAATAAATTAATGTTTTCTTTTTCCACAATTTTACAAAAATTGTTAAACAATAAGAATCGGGAAATAAAAGACTAACAGACATGTTCGTTACAAGATTATTTATTAGATTATTAAATTTGAAAATAGCCGGGTGTTCATTTATGTTATCTGGACATAGTATGTAATTCGCCTCCGATTTTTTGGGCGACATGCGATTTAACCGGCACCGGGCGAGTCTTTTTATTTTTAAATTGCCGTTTCACATCTACCTATCCTGACTAAATATATATTTAATCATAACCGGCACGTAATAATGCACTTGTTAGTTTGGTTGCGCCTTCTTGGCGTAGTAACACTAGCCCGCGATACACGTTCAGACACCAAACATCTGATATATATATATATATATATATATATATATATATATAGTTAAAAGCTTTATATAAATATATATATTTAAAAACTTTATATATATATATATAGTTATTTTTTGATATATAGAGGCACAAGAAGTGTTTCAGCAATACAAAACTGCCCCCAACCGTAATACTAAATGACGAAGGAACTAATATCTATTTATAATTGCTTATACAGATTTAGTTTTGCTACATGGGAAACCTAATCAATTTCTTTCTTTGAAACGGTTATTCAATTAGAAATGACCTTAAAATGAAACAACACCTGGAAAAGATAAAACTTAATATTCAGTCTGTCCAATATACTTTATTTAAGGGAACATTTTGTTAGTAGGGGAATAAAATATTTGTTCTCTTGTGTTGGCGAGGAGAAAATATTATTCATATTGATAATAAGTAACAAAAATTATTTAAAATATTTTGATAGTGATACAATGAGCATAATTGTACACGTAATTGATGGAACACGTAATGACAACATTGCCAGAGCAAATGCCTAAGAAGGGACTAGGATAATTGCATAAAAGTTTAAGTGGGCCTGAATTAGCGATGGTTGTCGGTGTTTGGCGTGAACCAACAAATGTGCTTACTGGCGAAAACACCGTTTGGTTACCATTGACAAAATTTACATTTTTGATGATGAAACCTCGCAAATTAATTGACGGAGGCTAGATTGGGTGTTTATATCGAAAACGCTTTTTCTCGGTTTAACTCGAACTTACATGATGGAATCGAGAACCATTATTACAATAAGGACCGCTATTTAGAAAAGAGATGTATGAGTATAAGAATGTACTTAGAATTATTTTTAACCCTGTTCCACCCCTATTACTAGTGAAGAACTACAGCTTAACTAACATGTTTATTGCTAGAATTTAATTATGTGACTTCTGTAATTCCTGACTTACAACAATCATGGTTGTTTTGTTATCTATCGCCTCTCCACCTAACCCCTAAGCTGTTCCCCATGCTGAAACAAGATGAAATAATTTAAAATCGCACTTGGAGTAAATGTTATTATTCAAAAAAGTTTGTTTTTTGATCACTCCCACCCCTAAGTCAGTTTGCAAGAAACGTATGCACACTATTTGGCCGAAGTTGCTTCCTGAGATTAAGTTTTTAAACAGAATATACAAAAAATAAAAATACTTAACCTTTTTAAAGAGATCCTATTTTAGATTTCAAAATTGACTGATTCATCTTTAGTAATAGCTCCCGGTTTGTAATAATATATTTAATCCTTTCCTTCAAAGTTAAAATCAGATATTTATATTCTGAACGTGTATTGCGGGCTAGTGTTACTATGCCAAGAACAAATATATATATAATCACAATGGACACTGAATTTATTTTGTATACAATTTTGTTTCATTGTGTTAATTAATAATAAATTTCAATGTTTTTATTTTAGTAAAACAGTATTGTACTAATTTATTACTTATAAATTCAATGTGGAATTTTAATTTACATTTAAAATGAAGGGAAAATTAATACAGGTTAACTAAAATAAAAACATTGAAATTTATTATTATTAATTATAACACAATAAAACAAAATTGTATTTAAAACAAATTCAGTGTCTTGCCATTAAATTTTAATTCAAGCCATCATGAAATTACTCTTTCTTTTGGTATGTGGGCCAAGTATCAGAGACACACACTTTTAAAAGAAAATCTACTGGGTCCAACCATGCATTAAAGAAAGTCGATGTATATTTTGGGGTGGGTCTCACCGGTGCCTAATATTTCAGTGGCACGGGGGGGAAGGGGGGGGACGATATCGTCGAAGGCGCTATGTTCAGTCTCTCCGGATCATTATCACCAAATTACATTCCGGTAGCTGTACTTAAGGTAACTTCAAACTTAATAATTCGCAAGCATATTAGTCTACTACTCCTACTCCTTCACTCGGTCTTCAAAACGACGCTTTCACGACGTCCAGCCTCAGCCGTAGCTGCCCCAAGACAGAAACTTACATTATTTAATATTTTCCTCAAGCTTTCAGGGTTCACAATAGTTTTCGCAGGGCTCTTTATCTTGCTGTGCCGTCATCACGTAAACATAAATTTTTCTGTCCCTCTTCCCCACCTTCCTCACAGCTGGCACGCTACCCTTTGATCATGGACTATTGTGCGCTTTTTTAGGTGACAAAAAAACCGGGGTCGTCGTAAGACACGTACAGTTTCACGATACATTTTTAAATAAAATCATTATATATATATATAGGAGAAAGACGGGTAAAGTGGCCATTGCTTAAATAGAAGTTTCACTTTCCTCTGATACGTCCGTATGCATTATAAAATTTTCATCAAATAATAAGTCTTCATTTTCGCCATCGACACCGTCTGCTTGAGTGTTATTATTATGCTTTAGTTCGACACAGTAATCTTCTATTTCAGAAATAAATTCATTACGAATTTCATCATCAGTCGACGCTTCATCAAAAACTTTGAGAATTGTAGTAGTTTCGTGACTACATATTTTGTAATAGGCGCCCATAATAAATAGTTAACAATCAACACTGAAATTTCAATAAAAACGGACTGACAAAGTAGTAAATCTTTTGTAATGTTTGTGCTCGTGCGGGGTGTTGACTACTTCCCAGACGATCTAAAAACTTAACGAGAACAATTTATCATTTCTGTCTTGACTCTAAGCTGAGAGCTTTTTTGAAAGGTACTCAAGGTCATAACACTGTATGCAAAAGCAGTTCCAGCTAATGCCAAAAAAAGGCATTTGAAAATAAAATGTCTCAAAATTAGTGATACCTGTATTATAATATTGTAATGTTGCTCAAATATTTTTTCTTGGTTTCAATATTAAGTGAATGTATAATGTTGAAACATAGTTTTTTGACTTTATGTTTACAGTAAACAAAAAGACGGCCAATAAGTCAGCATATAATTTTTATATTATTGAATTAATACAAATACGACGTTTCGTCTCCGTTTTAAGGCTTCATGAGGCTTCAAATTTAGCAATTCATGTCCTTCACTCCTTGAATCCATCGGCCGTAAATACTTCAATACATTTAATAATTCATTTCGGCCGATGGAGTCAAGGAGTGAAGGACATGAATTGCTAAATTTGAAGCCTCATGAAGTCGTAAAAGGAAGACGAAACGTTGTATTTAAATTAAATAAATAGTAATAAAATTACTATGGACTGACTTATTGCCCGTCTTTTTATTATTTTGAATGTAAAATGTGCTTCATGTATAACATCTGAGAAAGTAATAAGGATTTATAATTACTACCTATATTTAAAATATGAAAATTATTGATAGTGATTCGTTTCCAATTTATGCTTACAAATGATAAGTTCAGTAAATAATATACTATCGATAATAGCTTATTTAGCAAACAAATGTTACTCACTGCTACAGTATTCAACTTTTCATTTCATTAGCTGAGGTGTTTAAATAACCTATTCTTAAATTTATTAATAATTTCACATTCCCTAATTTCTATTGATAACTGGTTGTATTATTTTATGCCTTTAATAAATATACTCTTTTGTCAAAGGAAGTAGAAATACTTCAATTGAAGTTCAAGTAAGGAGCTGTAGCTAATTCTTCTAAAATATACTGTTTTTTTAATCTAACCTAGCCCTAGTTATATCTAATTCTACTTTACTTCTAACGTTGTGTGGGTTACTATCATACTTATATGGTAAAAAGTTATTAAAATAGGACGGTAAAAATTTATTGATATATTTATATAAAAATATAATAATATTAATAAATTTGAGAACCTGCAGCCATAGAGCTGAAATACACAAATGTGGAATCGGGTTTGAATCCCACTCAACGTAACCATTTTTTTGTTCTATAATTCGGTTTGCCGAATATTCCTCGACTGTATAAATAGCATTGAACCTCGAAGTGGAGGCAGTTCTTCGCAGTGCGAGCCTTTATACAGCAATTCGTCTTAAATAAACGCCAGTGTGTGTTACTGTAGCTCGTGATATATATAAACATATGATTGTGTGCTTATCGGACGGAGAAGGATGGAGAACAACAATTATGGCGATTAGAAAAAAAAACCTTAATTCAGAAATAGGATCATAAAATAATTGTGCTTTTAAGACAGGATTTTTTTTCAGTTAATAATGCTGTCCTTTTTAAAATGGTGGCAAAGATGCGCCAAGATTTAAGCATAATTGTGCTTCCGAAATTAGTGTCCCTCTGGTACTATGGCGTAGGGCAATTTGTTGAAGTGGCTTTCCTTATTATTCCGCGAGGCACCCACGGATGCTGCGTTATGCGCCCCCACGGGCGTGTGCACACATCTCCCTCAGCAAACACGCCACCTGCCTCCAACAACACGCCGCCCCACTAATTAAAACTGCCCCCAGACACGTCTAAAATCTAGATAGGCCATGACGCGATTTAAAAGCTTAAAATGTTTGGACCTGAAATTAAAGTAATTACCCGGTGTTAGGAAAATAGATTCACGTCCATTTCCATTGCTAAAAATTGAAAAATTAGTCCTTGATAATTAATAATAAAATGTGCAACTGTTCTGTTCTGATAGAATATCTTAAAATAAAGTCTAAAAGAAAGTTTTCAAAACGTTAATAATTATTTATATTAAGGCTACAAATGCAAAACCAGAAAAAGAGGTGTTACAAGTGAACAAACTATAAGTAAAAGGAAATATGTTTGTAATTCTAGCACAGTATTAATTATTATGAAAATCTCTAATACAGTCGGTCATATAGAGAAATTTACATAAAGCATCAAAACATTTCTATTCCTGCTCTCTAAATAAGCTGAAAATTTTTACAAACCGGGTTTTTTAATTTAATTTTTTCTTTCCTACGTACAAAAAACAAGCATTAAAACCAGTGTATAATGGATGAAAATTTCCGCGCATTGACGATTTTCAGTTTGATATATTTCCTTTATTGATGGAGGTATTTCTTCTTCACTGTTTGTCTTTCAAACTGAATAGTTAATTTATAATTGAGTTACGATACCGCCCATTATATGAATTTCAAATGGTGATACATATTGACAATTCTTGTCATGCTGAAATTAGTATCTCTATAAACGTAGTTGTTTAATAACTTTTATTCTGCAGCTGCGACTCCTACATTCTGTACCTTAAGTGTACATTTAATTAATATTCAATTCCATGTTTACCTATTTGAAATATTATTAATTACTCTGTGCTTCTCTCACTTTTAACCACGAAGTTATTACTATAATATCTTTGTCAATAAAGAAAGAATTTTTTTGACACGAAGAAGTAATCCATTTTTTTTCTATCGCTGTGAATATACTGTTGTGAGCCAATCTGGTCAATAGCGTGTTGTTCCACTTCTGTAACGCTATATTGCAGTGATTCGACGTGGAATTGAATAAACATAGAGGTAACTGGCACCCGATGGTAACGCAAACGTTACAAAAATCGTTAATTTACGACATAGTGGTTTGTGGCGCGGAACTAGCGTCCGTGATGTGTTCCATCAAGTTGAGATTAGAAGAATTTGGTGGCCAATACATTAACGTTCTCCTCAATCCACTGTTAATTACTTAAAAATTATCTTCTTGCTATAACCATAGCGCAACAATGTGCGCTGAAGTGTGTTCCTTTGACGTCACATCTGCGACAGATCGCAGGCCGTACATTTCGATTAAGCATGCGATCTCGAAGTTCTGGATGAAACGTACACATCGAACATCTTGTCACCTAACAGTGATTTCCTGTAAACATTTTCCATCGATGCTGACGACAGTGCCACGCGAACAGCCGACCAACAACGCCATTTCCGAGAAGCTCGTACCCAGTCAACGGGCTGTAATAATAATACCTTTATCACTTATGTAAGTAAAATTTCTGCTCGTATTGTAGCTATAATAATTCCTCATTTTTCTCCGCTACACTAATATACTTTGCGCGTCCCGTACTCGCAACTTCAGAAGGCGGTATTTATTCTGGTGGTGGGTTTACTGTCACTTTTTAAGTTTTATTATCCATTATAAACATTTCTGTATGCATATCAAGCCTTGAAAGAACCATAATCTAGTAACCAGACGGACAATGAAACCCCAGCACTTCACGTCAAACTCTGCCATTCATCAGGGCGCAATCACAATGGTGATTCAGAAAAACTCGTTCGTGAACAAATGTATGAATAAAATTCTGTGAATCGCCGCAATTTGTTAATCAATACTGTTTTCTAGGGTCCTCCACTGAGCCCTGTAACTGAAAACGCGTGGCTATAGAAAGACGGACATCAAAGTTCCTGCTGAAAAAGAAAAAAATAATAATGAGACTATCGTCCGAGTTTAAACAAAAGGCTGGGCTCTGATGGAAGCAGCAAAGATAAAACGAACTCAACGTCACTAGGTTACCGGCAACTCTCCCTTATCTATTTTCATCTATTTTTCTTGTTCCGTGTTGTCTCTTCCTCTCCGTTTTCCCCACTTACTCTCTTTGTCGGTGCGTTTTAGTCGTGTTGTCACAGCTGTCTTTAAAATAATGTAGAAAGAAAGTCAGAAATTTTATATGAATATAATGAAAATTATTTTTTCTTGAACCTTTTAATTAATACAATAGATTTGTAAAACATGACAATTTAAAATAATTATTAAGGTCATGAACGTGATTTTAAACCTACCCTATATAAATAAATAGAAAAATATAAGTATTCATGGAACTGGGTTTGCTGTTCAATACAAACTTAAGCAGTGAAAATAATCTTCGGACATATATATATATATATATGTGTGTGTGTGTGTGTGTGTGTGTGTAGGTTATATATATAATTTAGTTTCAAGAAACGTTTCATCATCGGAAAACTTCTGGTAAAATATCTGGAACATTTTTAATGATTCAATGCATAGGCTAAAATCGTTGATACTGAACACAATTACAAAGTTTTGAATTACTTAGCAAATTAAAATATCAGTTGCGTAGTTAAAGAGAAATAAAAACTAAAAAAAGTATGCACAAAGAAAAATAATGCGTAAATGTGACAGTTTCGCAGCCATCTCTGTTACTTTGATTTATTTTTTCACATACACCGGCGATGGTGAAGTTGTTGGCATGTAATATGTTTTTCAACAATTTTTGTACTCAATTATGCCAATTTTCGTATACATGTATATTTATTTGTGTGTGTGTGCAATAACTTCGATAATCCGTGTCATAAATGTGGCATCTTTCAACGAAAATATATATGTGAATTTAAATTCATGGGCTGAGGTATTTCGTATTTAAAAGTCTTAAATATCTTTGAAACGAGTCATAGTGCACTAACGTAAGCTGTTATGGAATTCGATGTATGGAATTTCTGACGAGAGAGATTTAAATCGGAAAGTAGCAGAATTGGAAAGAGTGGAGAGTTTCGAGATGAAAAGTAGACGAATATGATTTGGAGACGAAGAGACGTGGGATGAACAGTTGCAGCAAACATTTGGGATTGATTATCTTTTATAAAGGCTCTTGCTATAGTATTATTGTTTGTATGTCACACACACACACTAAACTGAGCACGTATCTGAATTAACGGAACTCCGCTGTTGCCCGGCCGACTGGATTTAAATCAACAACACCTCGAAAGCAATAATGTCGTTGTAGTAAGAACTGAAGTGTTTGGCAAATAGCAGTCCCTACATGCTTTCCAACATTTATTACCATTTCCTAGATCGGAAACCATGAAAAAGAGATCGTAGTAATGATTAAAGGAATCAGTGCTTAATACTAATAATGCGAAAATAAACAATTTTTATTTTGTTCACGTATTATTTTTGTACCAATAAATAAGTAAAAAAAATTGTGGAGTTCTGAAACTTTCGTAACGTGTTCTCCTGATGATGAAGATCTCCAAGGTTCCGTTAACGAGAAATTAAGGGATACTTTCAACTCTCGAAGTTGCAGAATCCGGCCTCGGTTCGTGGTACCGTTGCTGGTTTGGAACGTGGAAAGGAAATGAGATGCGAGGATTATCTGGAAGGGCTATAAAAAGGTAGGAATGGTCAGGAATGTTCGGTGCGCCTGAGCTAATCATGGAAGAATGGGATGGTTGTAATTTTGATCACAGATGTGTAGCTCTATAATATGTATACAGTCAATGAATGTTATGCACTGACAGAAGAAGGAAAGGCAGGGAAAAGCTGTTGGGGTGAAATCTAACACGATTAACTTGCGGCAAGATTAAACGTCGACACCCGCGAACTCGTAGAGTGGGGGGCTTTTAATGATATTTCTGCCGATGTAAGCAGGATAAGCTGACATGATGATCCTTCTGTCAGCATCGAGTCGTGAAGCAGGCTGTCTGCCAGGTTATGAAGACTGTTGTTAGCACACCTTCAGCAAGTCAAAGCAATAACATAAGGTTGATTAATAAATAAAAATACGACTAAAAATGTCAGCAAACACATTTAATTATTATTTAATTAATGAAAATACAACATTTCATCCAACTTTGTGGACGTATTCAGGCAAATTTGCTTAATGTCATAAGAATGATTTTTGACATTAGGTACAGTTATGGAAAAGGGAACTTTATCTTATGGCGTCATGAATAAATGTTGTTAGGAGTTTAGATTGTCAATAATTTTCATCCACTGGAATAGTTGAATAGTGAGAATTCTATGACATAAAGTGGCAAAAGTAAGAACCTTCAGAAGCTTATTTTTATTATGTAGTCGTTTTGTTTGGAGCTTAGAATTTTCTAAGAAATGACACCGAGTGATTAGAACACTAACTAGAAACATATACCGAGCTTCTACGAAACACGATTTTTTTTAAAAAATGCGTTATACAATTACCTTTTCACCTAAATAATATTTAAATTTGCTGATTCCTTCTTTATTTCCAACAAACAATGTAATCATATTCTATTAAGCGTTATGGAACATCGATACATGTTTGTGATTTCTATGTAAACCACGCACCGGTTGTTTTCTTTTGTTTGTAAGGGAATGTGTGTTAAATGTTCTTTCGACCAAAACAATGTTTTACGCGGTTTAATTGAAACCGATGCCACATTTGTTTACAATGGATGTAGTTATGCGGTATGACGGCATGAGGTTTGCAATTCGATGCGTCATATGAATATCGTGATACGATGTACGGACTGATTAGTTCACCGAAACAGCTGGATTAACTATTAGCATTGTAGCCTGGAACTCAGGACACAGGATTAAACGAATACAAACTTCTATGTCAAATTAAATATGTGCTTTCGGCGTAAAATAAAGCTCTTTCCACGAATCAGCGTTGAAGATATTACAAATTTTTATTACCCTTGAAGACTTAAAAAACAAGTTGTTTGTAATGTAACCAGGTACTCACATGTTTTAAATCAGTCTCTACTTATTTTTATTATCAGGGTACAGTATTAAATTCGATGACATGGAGTGCGCCTGTTTCTGAGCACTTATGTTGTGGTGCCTACTTATCCCAAGACTCTAAGAAAGTCTTTTTAAATGTCTACTATTACCAATGGAGATACATACAATTGAACTTTATGAATCTGTGACGTCAGTCTCACCACCAACTCTAAGTTAATTTATTTTTTGCATTTCTAGATACTCGTCAGGAGCTCCTGTCATTCGGAAGGCCGTGAGAATGGAACCAATAGGCCAACATACGTGATGCACGTTTTCTATGGTTTATCCTGAACGTCTGATCCTTAAACTATAGCTCGGGGGCCCTAGTCAATTCTTGGGTACCTTGATCTACTTCCAAGATCCCCCCCCTTTTCTACTCCCATCCTACGCTATTAAAGAGGAATTGCCTTTTTCAGGATCACCCTCATGTAACCTGCTACCCAAAAAAATACACCTAAAACAAGAATTTTTCATTTTCTAGTCGTAATTACGGAGATATTTCCATATGAAGTTTGTCACTTTGACGTCACCACCCATTGCACTACAATCACCCGTTTAAATGATGTGCTTTATCACTATATTTGAATAAACATTTTACTCGTACAATACCATACGACTGTAATTCGTTGAATCACTTATGTATTTAAAATGGTAACATCTAACCCAAAAACCTTAGTTTTAAACAAATTTGCAATTTTATTCTGATGTACAAAAGTATACAGTTTAGAAAAAGGCACAAAATTTAAAATACACACATAACAAAGTATATCGAAAATTCTCACTTATTCAATTGAATCCATTAAATTATCACGATTAAAATCATGCCAATGTTGTTGTCACCCTTCGGTAGTTGTTTTCCAGTATTCTATTCGGCAAAATACAAGTTAAGGAATATTAAAAAGCAGCCATTTTAATTGATTTATAAATTAGATTATGTAATGATTTAGTTGACCGTCCTGATTTTATGAATCATATAAAATTTAAGAGTTTCTATTGAAAATTTCAGAGAAAAGATTCCTATCGTTTATGATAATGATTAACGACTGTGAGTTTAAATTAAACTCTAATTGAGGCCAAGTAAGGGATAAAATTAAAATAATCAATTTAATTTATAACAAACTATGCGATGCCCACAATGGAACTGCAATGGATTCGTCAAACGCTAGAACAACGTGTGTGTATAAGAATTCTAGACACTTTACAACCGTAATATCATTGCTTTCCAGGATATATCTTCAAAAAAGATAAAATTACAGTAACATCGCTTCAACTCTGTGTAGTCACACTGTTACCGAACATTGTAATATTCCTTATGTAATTGGAAACTATAGTCGCTCATGACCTTTTTGGTTAATGCGACGTTAAATTTAAATTAAGCTTTAATGTTAAATTAATAAAGTTGTCATTTTTAAATTACCATTATAGTTACAGATCAAGTTCTGCAAATATATCATTATTAAAATAACTGTTTATATTCATGATATTGATTCATACAATTTCCAAATTTATGAATTATTAAATTATTACTTTTGTAATGATTTAGCGTTTAATTTCACATGTATCACATTCAATTGTTACCATTTTCATGTAGTTCTCATATTTGTTACCGGAATTAGCTTTTTTTGGGTTTAGCGTGGTCCAGCACGGAAACGTATTACAAACGAAAAATTAAGGGAAAGCTATAGTACACCCATTACAATCTCTTTCAATGATTAGCAGAAATATAATATTTGGCGAAATTGTATAACAGAACATTTAAAAATTTAATTTTATGCTAATATTTTGGACCCCACACGGACGATGTTCTTAAAAAATCACTAATACTTCATAATAACAACGTTATATGACAAATATTAAGTACACCAAAGATAACGACAGTTAACTGACGGAATGGGAGAACACTGACGTCGGGCGAAGAGGAACAGGAAACGGAGATGGTGCGGATGGTATGCGATCGTATTCATCCTAACAAGAACACACACAACATTGGGAGATCAAGTGGAAGATATGAGCAGTGCGTATTTGGAATAGAACGATAATGTAGGTATGTGAGAATGTCTGTTAACGCTCGACCGGTAAACTGTCATGCAACAGATATAACAACAACCTAGAGATTCAAATATATCTGTCTGCCCCTGGCTCGTACACATTATATAATTATGCATCCATGTAATATCAGAAAACCTAAATTCATTAATTTGCTCGTCGGAAAACGATTGTAGGCACAGATATTTAATTCTTCCAGTAATTAGACTGATGAGACGTTTTTTATATATAAATAAATAAATTGTAAATCCTTATAAAGCAAAAATTTATACATCTATCTTCATGGGTACTTACCATTCTCCGCACTTGTTTGCCTCTGTCGGAGTGACATATCTGAAACGAAATGAAAGAAGATTGTTAAAATCGTTCGATAAACCTAAGGTATCCGAGTCTACCCGAACAAACAAAACAAGAAAAAATTGTAGAGAAAATACGTAGTATATAAAATATAAAACATTATTTATTTTAAAATAACTTAATTTATTTCGTTAAATAAACCTATTAGTAATAATTTTAAAGGTATGAATGAAAGAATGAATTAAGCTGTTATCAAAACTTCTAATTGTTGATTTTATTTAAAATTAATGTAAACCGATACGCAACTAAAGTATTCTAAGCTTAATTTATCTTGAAGAAGAGATTATTTTAAGCACCTAAAATTAATATCCTATATTACAACAAATAGAATGAACGTAGTCCTGGATAAAGAGTTCAACATGAGGATTAATAGCGGAAAAACCGGGAAACAGTGGAATAACAAAGGGTGTTAGATTGGGAAGGAATATTTTTAAGGAAGTTAAGGAATTCTGCTACTTGGGCAGCATAATATCTAGTAATTATGTACAGTAGACATAAAGAGTAGGATAGCTCAGGGAAGGAAGGCTTTTGCAACAAAAAAGAGGAATTTACTTACGATTACTAAAAGTATGTTCACTAGAAATGGGTGCGAAACATGGAAAGGAAAGGAATAGACGCAATTGAAACATGGTGCTTTAGAAGAAAGCTGAAAATCAGATGGGTGGATAGGGTAACTAACCGTGAAGTTCTAAGAAACATAAGGGAACAGAGAATAATATGCAGACATTGACCAAGAGAAGGCACAGATAAATAGGCCACGTTTTGAGGCATGAGGGTCTTCTAAAATTAGCATTAGACGTAATTGTGTGGGTAAGAACAGGTGAGCGAGGCCAAGGATAGAATACGCTAAGCAAATTATGGAGGATGTGGAAATGAAATTAAAATCCTTGAACTAACATGGAGGGTTGCATCAGACCAGTCTAAGCACTGAAAACTACAACACATTTTACAATTTATCTACAATAGTAAATCAGTTAATGTCTATTTTTACAATAATTAAAATCGAATAAATTTTAAATTATTTCACACAAGATTTTTGGTGACGTTTCGTCACCATATTTTGGACTTCGTCGGGTAATTTCAAAAAAATTTATTTGCAATTATTTTACATAAGATTTCAAAAATAATACATTAAAATTTCAGAATGTCAGTATCTTTAGTAACAAAAAGTTTTCAAATCTTGATGAACAAAAGGAAGCGAATTTTATAAAATTTGACCGCCCTAAAATGAAAAATACGCTAACGAAATTAAATAAATATAATACCTGTAATTGGTCATAAATTTATTCGATTTATCCATATTAGTATGTGTGATAATTATTGCCAAAAGTTTCACAATTTTTTAAGCAAAATTTAAGCCAGTTTATTCCATGGGTGACCGTAGAAATCAATATTTATGAAATAGTGTAAACATATTTCAGTTATCTAAAAATATTCTTTATTTATGTAAGAAATGGATTGTTTGTTTAAAACAAAAGGAGCTGGTTTTCGATCGCCTAGATCTTACTAAGAAATTCATTCGTTATGTTATTAAAAATTGTAGATTCAACGAAACGTTTTTAATCGTTTCGTTAATCAAGTAAGATTTAATCGTAATATGTTTTAGATCCGTCACTTGTTGCATTCTCATAGACCTCATAAGTTTTCCCGGTATCTTATCTACAGAAAGCATGCAGTGTGTTCAACGTAAAATAGCGGAAGCTTTTGCGCATACTGAAAGAGGATAGTTTCGCTTAACATCAAGGGCTTCAATTTTGAATACCCACTCTATGCCATGCGAATATAGGAGGATTACTTTAAGATGGAGCGCTAAATTTTCCTTTAAGATAAGAGTACAACTTTAACGTTACACTGTATTCACTGTTTCTAAGATGAAAAACATTTTATCACTGGCACGTAGATGTATCGTACAACTTAAAAAATGTTAACAAACTTCGAACTCGGCAAATTTAAGTGAACTAATAATGCAGGATGTCCCTTTAAAAGCAAGCAAACCTCTCACATTTATAAAGGCCAGAAAAAAATTACTCCACATGCTGGAGCATCTCAAAAAAATTATATTACGGCGTCAGATGCCAACGACTGTCTCCAGAGGGTAGCGTGATCGCATTAAGCCTTTGTAACGCCGAAGGTTTGAGTGTGTATAAAAGAATAGAGAGGGGTATTCGATAATTTGTTACTATTTATTTATTATGTGGTTATAATTAATATCTGTTAGTGTACGATAAAATATGTACAGAAAAATTTAACACGTCCCACTCATTTTATTTAATTTCTCCTCTAACTTTCGTAGATATATTACATTATTTTATACCAAAAACTTCCACCTATAGAACCACCATTTTAAGTGAAACTGTCTTTTATTGATGTTCGCAAATTTCATAAATCCCGTCGAATTCTTCACTCATAATTATTCGAATTGTAATTTTCTGCAGAATAGTAAACTCCGTCTTAATTAACTCAAAATGCATTTCATACACAGAGATTGACATATTAGTATCCGAAACAATTATTGAAATATTTTTGTGTAAAAAATAAATCTAAACCAATAAATACAATTGAAGTTCGTATGTTTGTCTCGAATAGGCTCCGAAACGGCTCAACGGATTTCAAAGAAAATTTGAGGGTTTAAAACCAGGAAATTGAGCTTAAATATTCATGAATATTTCATTTCGATAATAATATTAATGTACTAAAACTAAATATTAAAAAACTTTTGTCATTATCCTATTCCCTCTCGATGATACACCACTTCGCGTGGAAGTTCATATTTCATGAAAAAAAATTCATTTCACCACTTCAGAATTTTTTCAGACCACTTTTACATAGATATTTTATAGTTACATTAATTTTTTCCAGGCTTCCTTACCTATTGAAGTATTCTAATAAAAAAATTCATTAACATTGGTTGGTAAATAAGGAAGGTATAATTTATTTTCTATGGAAGAACAAATTGTATTTCTCCAGCCTGTCCATAAAAACACGCAATTTAAAAAACTTTAGCAGGCTGTAACACAAAAAAACTGTGATACAGCAGAAATATTTTATATCGTTTCCTAAATCCAAGAAAGGAACAAACATGCCAAGTTTCATTAAAATCTGAGATCATGGGTGTCATGGCTGAGCTGAACTGATATGTAATGACTCAAAATGTAAATACGGGTTGCCTATAATCTTGATCTTTTCATGCTCCGAAAATTTCAGGTATTGAATCAGGAATTTTAATTTTAATTTTCGTGTAGGTTTCGTTTAGATATCTTGCACAGTTCAGAAGATATTAATGTAAATATTTATAAATCCATTAAATTCCTGCGCGAAAGACAGCGTGAAAACCAACTGCGAGTTAAAAGTCCTAATAGGCGTTTCTATACCATTCATCCCATTTAACTGTGGTATTATAAGCGTAATTCTGGCAGCATGAGAGAGTGGGGCGAGCATTCTCATTTCATGTATTGTAGCAAACGTGTTAAAGCGGGACGTGTTAAAAACTAACTGCGAGTTATAAGGTTTGTCGTGAAGCGATCATAAGTAAATGAAACCGTACTTACCATATAGTTTTGCTTTTTTAAGGATAAAAGTACTTACAGAAGGAGCGAATTCTATTTTCCTGTACATGGTAGTTAATCTGTTCGTATGGTATACTGTTAAATTTAAACAATAAAACGAAGGTAAATAATAAAATGTTACAAATATTTTAACCATAGTAATAAAACGTATTTTAAATTTTGTTTAAATTATTAGTATTATTTTTGAGATTCAATGCATTTTGTTCATTCCGGTTAGTTAATAATGTAATTGTTAATTACGGGGGTCTAATTCATTAATAAAATTAATTTAAATAATTGACTTACATAAGAAGGTTTAGTTTATTTCATTTAAAGAAAACTATTACAATATCAGTGTCGTTATATAGCTCAGTTTAGTTATTGTTAGTCTTCATCAGGAAGTTTCGTCGCACAGCTTTTGATACAACAGTATTTGACACGCCTGATTAATATTGCATTTGTAAAAAAGCAGCATCCTTGTGTCACCTGACCCCTTCTACCCCAAGAAAATTCCAAATAATTCGCGATAGTCAGTCATTCCGCCGGAGGTAGAACCGTCCTTGATATCGCCCTCGGCCATAACTATACCAAGGGATGTCACTAATCCACCGCGGTTAGAATTCCACCCGCTTCGGCTCCGATTTTCCCATCTTGACGGCGCCGTATATTTTTCAGAGAGATTCTACCGTCTCATTAAACATGAAATTATGAATTTTCATGTTTAATTATCAGGCAACGCCTTAATTGCTTACAGTTATTCAGTCTTGGAAAATATATTTTTCCTTATTAGAGACCTTAAAATTTTTCCAATAGAAAATTTGTTCTCCTTTTTACATAAATGCGCCAGGACATATAAACAGTAAAAATAATAAATTATATTATCATAGTTTTCAGACAAATTTTAATATGAGAAATAATTACTCTGTTTTTTAAAATATATCTTGACGTTTGGAGGCTGCTTTGCGTCTTAAACGTAAAGTAATTTTTTGAAAACGAATGTCGTTTAATTTATGATTAATCCATCATTTGATGTGACTTTTATGTTCTTTCATTCGCGTTTTTAAGGCTTATTTGGGTTATAATGTATAGTGCTACAATCAAACAGTTGATTGTTAGAAATCACATTGTTTTTTTCCATCACGTCAATTTTGTTTCATATTGTTTACAAAATTTAAATTATTATTAAAATAATGGACGTTTTGTTTGTGTGTAAACTTGCTAGATAATTGATTTATTGAGGTTACATATTCGTTACTATTAGGGTTATACATTATATATATACAGTAACAGCAATAAATTATATATGCTTAGTTTAAAAAAAAAATTAAAATGAGAACTAATTACTCTGTTTTTGAAAATGTATCTCGAGGTTTGGAGGCTGCTTTACGTCTTAAACGTAAAATATTTTTTTGAAATCGAAGGTCGTATAATATATAATTAATCCATCATATGTAAATTCATATGCAATATTTTATTGTATTGAAAATATTAGCAAGGATAGAGAATTTGACCAGCTTAAAGCGTGCCACTGGCTCGTAGTTAATCCGAGGATTTTGTGACAGATCACGTTCCAGACCCGAAAATACGGCCATAAAAATTCCGCGCCAATAACCAGCGGGCGAATTTACGCTTGACGAAAGCTTGGAAGTAACGCGAGGGGCCTCCAGAAATATAGGAATTTTGTCAACTACGTGATTGTCTGGACCAATGAAATTCCGTGGCCCAGTGAGATCGATGAGCTGAGACTTCCTTGGTTAGTTGCCTCGGAGAGACGACGAACTCAAGAACCGATGCCGAAGTAGTTAGTCAACTAGTGTGAGGAGTTAACAGCAGATACAAGTTAACGGCGATAGTTTTACCAAGTTTCTCAATTCAAAGACACGAATCCAGACATTTAACTGATCCCCACAGACTGAAAATCTAGTAGTTCGGTAAATTTAAAATAGTGTAAATTGGGTTCTCGGCTTTAAATAAACTAATTCTCATTAAATGTCCGCCATATGTATATATCGATCATAGTATATATATGATCAATTGGTTCCTTTATAAATTCGCTGACGAAAAGTTCAAATTAGACTCAAACTTAGATGCAGTGTCCGGCATCGTAAATATTCAAAGTCTTTCTAAAATATCGGTTTGTTCTAGTAACAAAGGTTCCGACAGGTGGGAACAACATTATTGTATAGACCACGTGGACAATTGGGACGACGTTTTCCCTAGTTGTGGGAACGAAGCTAAGCGTCTTAATGTGGGAGATGTTGAGAAAATGGAGCAAAAGTTAATATCCCAGAGATATAACAGGGAAGTCGACAAGTGTAGACGAGCGACGGAGCTAAGGCAACCGCATCCAATTTAGCCTGAAGGCACCAATCACCGAGCAATATTCCACTAAAATGTGAAAGGTTATGCAACGCTAACCCCGCAATTCATTATATTTCTTATCAAATGGAATTCAACTGATTATTTCACGATACCTAAATGAGTAATGTTTTCTTTTAAACCCCTGGTATAGAGGCATTATTTTTCATTACAGCCGGTACCTATTGTTAAGTAAATTAGGAATAGTAATTTGAAGCAATTAGAAAATAAATTATATATAATTTAACTCGTATTCATTGTCAATTTTATTAAGCCTGAATTAAAATAGACTCAAGTTGAATTTGTTTGTGAATAGATGATTCTTCTATTAATGTTTTATTTAATTTTAGATGTTCTTCACTCGTAACAAACTTTTTTAATAAGATGAAAAGGTGAAATTTAATTACATTTTACAACATAGTTTTCTGACTTTAAAATTTATAATAAATAAAACGACGGCCAAAAATTCAACGTATAAATATATCACTATTTATTCACAACAGCGACGTTTCTTCTCCATTTTGAGAAATATTTCGGCCGTAAATTCAATTATCTTTCGGTTGAGGGTATCAAGGAGTGTTGCTAAATTTTAAACCCAAGGAAGTCTCAAAATGGAGACGAAACGTCGTTTTTGTGAATAAATAGTGATATATTTATATGCTGTCTTTTTTGCGCATCTTTTTATTTATTATTGATTACATTTTATTGCGGTATTACATTTTGATTTTTTATAGTTCCTAATAAGTATCTTGAAACCTGTTAACAGCATTAGCGATGTTTCTCTTCGTTGTCAGAATAGTTATATGAGTTTTCAATTAAATATCTAGTTATTAATATTGTCTTCTTTACAATTGTTTTTAAGAAAATCACTTATGGAGAATTATTTATTGTTTAAATAGCTTCTATTAATATTTTTCATCTATATCTCAGAATTATCTAAGTGCTACCATACATACTCGGATAATTAAGTGTGAGATCCTCTTCCAATATTTAAAAGGTTATTTCTCTTACCACTTAATGTTTTAGGTATGCAAAGATGCATGTGTGTCGGTATGTAATAATATTACTAGTTGCCTTATTTCCAATACTGTTTGTATACCTAATAGCCTTTGGAGACGTGTTTGGTAATTAATTTGAGGACAAATTGAGCAGTGAGAGTTTGCCCTGGCTTAATGCAGCGGCTGTTGCATAGCTCAGGTTCCGTGGTTAGCCACGGCTTGCGAGTCTGGCGTTCCATGGACAACTCTCAGTACATCAGCCAGGCGCCAAAAGACGTTTCCCTTACTTCAATTAGCTATACTGCTGTATTTCTCTTACAACCTACTTGAGCATATTCTCAGCGCAGTGTACCACATTATTTTTAATTATGAAGGTAATAATATTTTATGAGATTAAATAGTACTATCAATTGCACACAAATTATACCAATTTC
This sequence comes from Eucriotettix oculatus, assembly GCA_034510155.1. Taxonomy (NCBI): domain Eukaryota; kingdom Metazoa; phylum Arthropoda; class Insecta; order Orthoptera; family Tetrigidae; genus Eucriotettix; species Eucriotettix oculatus. Next base: position 41,896,767 of record CM067379.1, read on the forward strand.
CGGTCCTGACAAAATTTTATCATATAGGTCCATTGTGGAGTAGATATCTTTATCATCAAATGCCTGATCCATTACATCCAAACAGCGAAAACCACTGGATAGCCAAATTATTAACTTTTCCATTCTGATCCTCTCAAGATTTCTTATATGAGACCTGTGAAATCAACTTTGGATAATCAACATGTGATACGATAAATTATGTAAAAATTTAGCCAATAATTGTTTGGCACGTACCATATATTTCTCGACTTCACCATCAATTGGTAATAATTTCTCAAGGCTAGAAAATTTATGAATTTGTATAGACCATAGAAATGTAAAATGTAGAGTAACGTTTCTCATTTGCACTGTGTGGCATAATTATTATGACCACCTGAATCGCTTTTTGTAACAAAGTTGTATCCAAGTGACCTAATTAAATTACATGTAGATATAACTGATTACGATAAAACAATCATGACAGGGCCGGTAATGAAAACAAGAATCATCGATATGGAAGCCTTCACTGAGATACCGTCGTCGACTTCCGTCACCTGTGATCTTTCTGTATCCATTAAACAAGATACACTCAATAAATAAATAGACAAAATAGGTGGTGTTAAGTACTTTCATGACTTTAAGTTGGCATCGCTGGGATGAACTGAGGACAGCTGACGTATAAAAATAGTTATGTTTATAACCTCAAATTTACATCTAATGAAGGCGTGTCCATTTGAAGTTCTGACAATAGTCGAACAACGTTCAATGACCCGGTCTTCGCTATTTGAAGGAGGAAAACAGATTGAAATCTTAAATCAAATAATTTTTCAGTATTGTGAAAGTTATACAAAACATTATAAATTGGGATTCAAAAACTGTCGAACCTCGGTGGCTGACCAGGAACGTCTTTGCCTGCCAGTTGAAGTGTCACCTCCTTCCCTTAAAACCCTCTTTGACGACATTTTTCGCGTATTGTTGTTGAAGATATAACACAAAGCATTACAGTGAGAGTTGGCATAACGTTATCTGGTACAAGCTCAAGTATAGTAAAAACAATTGCGAGGTGTGATCTGAAGAAGTTCCTCGTGTTTATGAAGATACTCCACTAATCATTCGTCAACAAGCTCACTTGTTGAGTGGTAGAGCTCCGGCACATTTCAGTCGTTTGACTCTCCGGTACGTACACAGAACGTTTGATGAAAGATTAATAGGTAGAGGTGACCCAATTTCTTGGCCTCCACACTCACCTAAAATGAACCCTATCGATTTCCACTTGTGGAGCCATTTAAAATCATTGGTGTATTCGTCTCAGGTGCCTGAATTGGAATCTCTTCGGAATCGAATTGTGGATCGGTGTGAGAAAATACGTAAATCTTTTGTAATTTGGGATCGTGATCGCAGGGCTAAAAGACATCCATCGATTTTAGGCCTGTATTCGAAAAATTCCATTTACCGATGTGTTACAAAGAACATTTAACGTCGGTAAAGCCAGAAACTTCGAAGCCTGTAATTTCAATTTATCGTAACTATAAATTTAACATATTAGCCAAGGATATTTCTTCGTGCCGATAGATTTTTGGAGAGCGGGAATAGTAACAGATGTGTTAGAAAGATATTTCGAAATCTGTAATTCGAATTAAGTTTGTTGTTGAATACATTTTTGACAATACAAACTAGAATCTATTTTCACACTTTGTAGAATATTGTAAAGTGTTAAATAAAGTATAAAAATAATTAACCAACTTGAGTTCTGTTTCCAAAATAGAACAACTGTAATCTGGTACATTCACAAGTACCACTTCTGAAAGCCTTGAAGAGTTTCAGGCGTATGATAATCAGAATAATGAATTAATGTATGAACCAAGAGGGAAAGCTTTATATTTGTTCATAATTCATTTTTTTAATACTTAAAGAAGGTAATCTAGCACGTAAAACTTTCACCGGACTTGCCGAAGCAGTTGTGAGTAAATAAATGTATTAAACGTATTTAATTATGTATCACCGTAGAATGCGGAAGAGAGAAAGTCCTATTACAAGCGAAGTGATAAAAAACGTCAATGACGGATTAACAAAAGTTAAGATGTTATTCAAAGAACAACATCGAAATGAAACATAGAAATCAAATCATCATCTCAAGAAATAAGATTGGCCATGCCGAACTAACTCAAATTGGTCAATATGTAAACATCGCAACGTTAAAATTATAATACAGAATATACTCAATGATTGCAAAAGTACGTACAGCATAAGAGGAATACACTGAAGGAAAGAAATACTCGAAATAGATGATGTTCCAAATTTTAAAAAAGAAATAATACAATTTATGATAGCAACAGACTGTTTTATCCACATACGTTGTAATACCAGGAAAATGAATTTTTAAAAATATTCTATTGCAAACATTATTAGTAATTTGTAGAAAATCAGTCACTAATCAGCGCAACTAAAAATAAAAACATCAGTTTGACTGTGTAGTCTTCAAATTACTTCGGTTTGAACTATTGACTATTTGATGACGCTGATCTTCGTCGCTGTCACCATATAATCAGGGCAATGATACAGGCTTCACACTTACAAATATTATATTTTTACCCAATCACTGTCAATTTAGCTCACCTAACTGAAATGGTGAGAAAATTTATAAAAAGTGAAGTAAGATAAAAATATTAATTAATTAATTTCAAATTAAATGTAACAGACTGAATTAGATTTCGTACGGACAATTTTCAAGTAATATTCGGTTTCGATAGCGTTGTCTGAACAGACTGTACACATCGGATGCTACTAAGCTACGAACCTTTGATCTTCGAATCAGAAACAGACAGATTATAGTGTCTGTGGTCTAGACACAATAGTCGGAGTGTGGTTTCTATGGGTAATGTCAACTTCGTCTTAGCAACGAGTCAAACACATGTATAAACAACATATTCTAACGTTATAGTGGAAAAATTAACGTCTGTGTTACATAATACGACCTTATAAGACAGACAAAACTTAAAAACCAGAGTAACTACGTATAAATATGGACAGGCCGAGTTTCCATGCGAGCATAACATCTTTCTCAAATGGCTCTTAAAGGGAAATTGACCATATGGAATTTATTTTAAAAATATGATCTGTAGGTTCTGTAAAAGTAATTCATGTAACAGCCGTTACATTATCACTAGGAATAATTCACAATTTAGTTTCGTTGTCTTACTTTTCATTGGTGCACTATAAAATGTACTGACTTGTTTTTCTAAAAAGCAAAATATTTCTGCAAATTTTAAGTCTAAAACGTTCTTTTTCTAGTATTATCGAAGGACACAAAACCCCTAAAAATAAACTGTACCATACCAATGTTGTAATTTATATTTTATAAGCCAAACAAAAATAACTTTGACTATTATAATTAAAGAACTTGAGGCTAATTTTAAACTTTATAACCGTAGACATAATCCGATCAGCAATCATATTGTATTCCTTTCAGACATTGTTTCTATTAGGAAAACACTTATTTTAGACAGAGAACCACGATTCCGGAAGAAAATTTATGTCAGAAATGTTACAAATTAAAAAACATTCAGAAACTGTTAATATTAAGCACGACAGAGATAATCATAATAAGCTTTACAGTTTGTTCTTTCGTTCTTTACTGTTTTATCTTAGGTTTTCTCCTGTTTGAATTATTTCCAGTTTCCCTCTAAAAGCATTTTGAGAAATATGCTAAACTTGCATCGAAAATTTGGTCTACCTAAATTATTTTAAACTAGTTCACTCAATTTTTAAGGGTTGTCTGTTAAGTAATTAATCTCTTACAACATAGTTTTGTGACTTTAAAATTTATAATAAATAAAAAGACAGCCAAAAAGTCAGCATTAAATATATCACTATTCACAAAATCGACGTTTCATATCCATTTTGAGACTTCCTCAGGCTTACTACAAACATATTACAATAAATATGGGTTTTATGTTACAATTTATCTAATTTATATATATATATATAACATGGTTAAAAACATACAAATTTAGGAATACTTCATTTTTGCCGCTTGACTCCCTCAGCCTAAAAATTATTAATTTTACATGTGAAAAATTAAATTAAAAAAAATAATTGTAATTTATCTTTCGTTATTAATTTATAACATTAATGAGTAACAGTTGAAATATATTCCACTGATCTCAATCATTAAAATTGTTAGTAATATCAAGTATAAATGCAAAGATCCAACAAAAATGGCGTGTAACAAAGCACAAAAAAATGACACTTTCTGTTATCAGTTATTTAACAAAAGTATTAACGAGCGTGGTAAGTGGATCAATACACATTCGTAAGTTTGTAAATGGCTCTATTCCATTAGTGGAAAGTAATCAATGAAATTGAAATATTTAATTTTCTATTCATCCCATTCATATTGGGTAGGAAAAAATATATAAACAGATATGTGATTTACCAAAGCACTTCCTATTATATATCGTAATAGCAGGTATTCAAATGATTTATTAAAGGCGTACCTACAACAGATTGCATAAAGCGGAAATGGCAAAGGAATGGCTAATGGCATAATCAGTTAATTAGCCGAGGGTCGATGCTGCTCTGCGTGAGATAACAGAACTGCTTGGAATATTTTGCAAAGTATATATTTTAGAAGGCGAATGATAAAATTTTAACACAAAGTGGTGTACGTTCTGGAATCGCAGATCCTGAGTATACAATAAGAAATGTTTGCTGATCCTTCGGGAACTGCATTGGTCAGGAGTTTTAATTTACATGTTGCCTGCCATTTTCAAATGTCTGAAGAACAATTTTCGGTGGTGACAGGCTACATGCGTGTATCAACATAGAAACATCTACTCTTTAATAAAGTAGGAAGGGAATATGAAAAGGAGGATGCGAATGGGATAACAAGACAGCTAACAGTTAACTATATTTTAATGACCATTCTTCTTTTTCTTCTTTTTTTGTTAACAGGCTACATGAAGGTGATCCTGAAGCAGGCAACTCCCCTTTAATAGCATAGGAAGGGGCTTGAAAAGGGGGGATGTGGAAGGTAGAGCAAGGTAGCCCAGGGTTGACTAGGGCCCCCAGGCTATAGTGTAAGGATCCTACCTGGTGTTTTACCTAAAGGTGATGCAGGAAAAAACGCTAGAAAACCTGCATCAGGTAGGTCGGGCTAGTGGGTACTACTCCTGCGCCCTTCTGATGACGGGTGACTGTATTGCTGTGGGAACGCAACAAACCCGCCTCCGTGCCTAGATCAGTATTGAGAGGCAGTTGGCCGACTGGTCCAATGGGATCAGCGAACAACTCTTGCTCTGCAGCGCATTCATGGCCTGGGCCTACCGGGTCAACTGCGAGCTGTCAACTTAAATGACACATTCCGAATTTGGAGTGGTACGTGGTCAGCGTATCGATACTCTAGAAGTCTTAATCCCGGTCTCTGTTACCATGACGTCATAAATACAAAGTCCATGACAGGAGTTGGAACCAGGAGCTCCGTGTTGTGAGGCAGCGACGCTATCCACTAGACAATTGGAGGTTGGCATCCAAGAAAAATCATAGCAAAACGTGCATAAAAAGTGGCTAGTATTAAAAAGAAGGAATTAACGATCAGGAGGCATTGAACCTGAGCCATAGGCAACCAATTTGTATTCGAGATTTTTTCTGAATTAAACGCTATATCTGAAAGGGGGATTTTTATTATTAATGACCATCCTTTTCAAATGCCTATCAAAACCAGAACCGCTGAAGGGTCTCTTTCTCAGTTTCAGCAGCTTGGCAAGACTGTTTCTTATTTACTCTGTCCGTGGATCGCTTAGATCGTGTTATATCATTTTAATAAGACCATTGTTGTATTCATGTACAAATTAGTTAACTAATTCTACATGCGCATGGCGCCCGGATCGGTAATGCAGATAGGAGGGTGGAGATAACCTAAGATAAAACTACATAAGTATATTACAATAAAATTTTGAAAAATCGGAAATTTCATTCTTCTGCGTATTAGATACAAGTATACAATATTAAAACTGTAGTTATAAATGGAAAATTGTATTTTCATTACCACTTGCATTTATATAGGGCTAAAAAATGAGTCGTTCTTTGTAGCACAAAGCGTTAAAACTGCTCATGTAACCCTTCATACAAAATAATTTAATCATAAAATTGTTGGCGTAATAAGTTAATGCAAGCACATTCACGTAATAGATAAGCTTGGCTGTTTGATACAACAGTTTTTATGTCTGTAAATTAGCGGTATCTCGTTTCGAAATAAGTACCACAAAATTAATTATATTACAATTCAGCGCTTCACGCAAGGTTGAACAATGGCTCTACATTATTTACGGTAATTTGACAAGAACAATTCATTTAGTGGCTTAACATAACTCTGTTCTGTTGTAGTTAATTGCCTGACGTCATCCAGTTCTGGTGACATAGACTAATATTCTCTCTGTAAATACGATAGTGAAAACAGTGTGCTTGAGCAGCGGGAAAACATAGCCGCCATACTTATCAGTATTACTGAACGCGAAACTTAGGATCATTATTAATATTAATAACAATGACACGACGGACATAAACAGAGAATAATTGTATACAAATTCTTTTATTACTCAATTAAAACGCACGTTTACTCACAAGTTACCTGTTTATCATATTATAATTAATTTAGCTTCACACACACGCCTTTGTATATTTTAATTACGTTGCATACCGGTACAGTATAAAATACAGAACATACCTAATATAATACTTATAATAAATTGAATTGTACCATACATTGTAAACAATTTTTTTATTATCATTATATATATATTTAAATTTTACATTGAAAACGTAAATGTCAACTTAAAATAGTAACTAATTTATGAAAAAAAATTGTGGATGATAGTATAGCAACAATGTGTGTGAATTTTTTATTAATTCATTTGAGCGAACATGAATATTAGTATGAAAATAGCCTCCCGAAATATACATTATTATATATGTAAACAATGACGACTAGGAATGTCTTTTTTCAGTAAAAGCGATTACTCTTTAAAAATACTATCAACGATATATATATATATATTGTAAGGGAAGTTAGTTTCTGCCGGCCGCTCAGTTCTATGTCGTTATAGGATATACGCCTCGGACAAGGATTAATATAGGGCGAGGCCGCCAAACGCACCCTGCCTCCATCCCATCTCGTCGACAGAAATTCAAGTCTCTTCCTAGCTTACGCCATCTTGCAGACGCACGGTCACCTGACTTCAGCCGCCAATTGCAAGAATGTGACCTCCCGCTCTGCGTCGGCCATTTTCACCGCCCGATCACGTGTACACTAAATGTACAGCTTATCTCTACCCCGTTCACTTACGTCAGCAATAGACGTCACTTACACAACAATTGTCTGGCCGCCTATACCAACAGCCGACTGGGGTTGTAACATAAAATGTTACAGTATATATATATATATATATATATTGTGGCATGATTCTAAGGTCGGCAATATTATTCTAAACCACCAATAGCAGAGCGAAGTTTTTAAGACAGTCGAGGCGAGGCTCGGGTGGCTGAGGTTGGGTATTAGAAACGGAGGATTTGTACGACGTCGCTCGACTAAAATTAAAAACACCGCATGATACAAGATTGTGTGTAGCTGGGTGTTATGTAATTTAAAATGGTAAAACCCACGCTCGATAATGTGTTTCTTTAATTATCGAGAAATAAATGTTCAATTATTAAATGAAATTAGCTAATTTACGGTAATATAAAATTATCTGGCGTCGTAAAACGTTTGCGATAAACTGAAAACCTAGAAATGGAGCGCGTAAAGAAAAATTACGAATACGGTCGTACGTCAAATTTATATACGTATACATATATGTGTGTGTGTTGTGTAAATGGTTTAACTCGGGCCTGTACTTCAATCGCTTGACTGCACATATTAATCCAAAAAATAAATTCTGACAATTGGTCGGAAAAAACGATCACTTTGGACTCTACGTTTCAAAATTACATTCTATTTGCATCGAGAGGCGTAAATTATGAAACATCTGTCGTTGGATTCAAAGCCTACTCGCGATCTTGTGTTAGTTAACCGCAACATGCAAGGCTACATCGTAGATCATGAATTTATATTACAACAAATGCGGTTCACGAACATTTGTGTATGGCAGCAGGTGTTTGCGTCGAATGAAACCTATGAAATATTTGCTGGCAAAACGAGCAGTCCTGCATAACAATCAATTCGAATTACGGTAGCCAGTGAACTGATACGGGATGCGAGTCTACTCGCCAAATATACTGGCACGACTTGTTTTTACTCAGCAAATGATTCGAACTGCAAGAAATGGCGGGGATTAAACATGAAATATATTACATTATCTTTGAAAAAACTGTAAGAAAGAATTAATGAAGGTTTCAGGACATCCTATTATTGGAATATTACGAAGAAAATAAAATATATGAATCGTATTCCTGTACAATAACAGACTGTAAAATTCATCTAGTTTCAGATCCCCCACCACTTTCGACCACGTTAAATTTTATTTGAAAACAAAGTTTCTTATGAGTGAATATTATTGATTTTTGCCTATAACATACCAGAAAAAGTGGTACGTTAAGTAGATTTAAACTATATATAATAAATTATTGGGTAAATGTACGATTCTTAATAGCATTAATCCAATGCTTTTAAGACGATCTCGGTTCTATTATTCATATTAGGTTAATTTGATACTAAGTTCATTCTTCAACAATCTGGCTACGCGTCCTTCACATATTAGTTTTCGGTATACCTTTTTATCTCCTTTTTACTTTAATACAGAGCTTATTAATGATTTAATTGTTTTTGTTGCTTCTCGCTTAAAGCTGTAATATGTTTTCGTCCAACCTCCAATTATCAAAAAGAATTTATTTGCTTACCTCTAAATTTATTTTAAAATAATAATAAATTAGGGACAACGTATTTTATATTTTAACATTTTCTAATGATCGATGACTGTTTAAGATACCTTCAAAGTTATATTTAGAGAAGAAACGCTAACCAGATAGTTTGTTTCTAGACGGCAGGAGACAGTATTACTGAAAAACGTAGAAGTTATCATTGAAATTTTATTTTATTTTAATTTTGTTATGAGAATAATGAAGATTACAAATTGAAACTTTTACATAATCATTTGTGGATTTAATTTTTTCCTCATTTATAGGATGAAAACGAGTTATTACATATTTTTAAATATGGTTAATAAAATAACATATCACTAGATATATCTTTCCAGTTGCTTAATTCAGAATAATCTTACAATTATAAATAATGTACAAAGTTGTACCTGGTAAATAAAAATTAGTTAATAATATTGTAGCATGTCAATGTCAAAAATGTGTGAACGACTATATTTCTGCCGTGCAAATCCCCACATTCATGACCCTTATTAGATAGTGTCTCTTTCTCAGCTAGTTGTGGCATATTAATAGCCCCTATATTTGTATTTAAATATTTGTTTTAGTAAATTAATTTGATTTAATGTTAAAGGAAAAAAATTGTAACTAAATTTAAATTAAAAATTAAATTTCCCCGTACCATTATAATGTTAACAGTATTGTACTGAAATAAACCACTTCAACTTTTCAGCAATTTGAGTATACGATCCCTTTATAACAAGAGATGATATTCAGAATTTAGCAATCTAATATGTTTGTAAGTGTCCATATCCTCGGTATTGAGAGTACTAGGACGTAAACGAGTCGAGAAAGGAGATTCTAAATGAATTGGAAGTGAAAGTCAGTTTGAGCGGGGGAAAAGGATTTACGGTCTACAGAGGCCTGTCAAGTTACACACGAGCTTCCATTTTGATGCGCGTCAAAAGAACTTTCTGTCCTAATAATCTGCTTAAGATCCTCTGAGTCTTACACCGTCAAAAATTCAATTCTACTTATCCCTTGAAACCTCTCTCATTATCGTTAGTCCTTTCGATGTATTCAAACATATCTTGTAAGGCCAAGATACTTGAAATTAATCAGTTTAATTAATTTGAGAATTTAGATAAAAAAAATCTCGTGCGTCATTAATGAGCTACTATGTACGACATTGTCCTGTGAACTTTAACAGTACCTCAAAGGACTTAACCACCCAGGAGATGTGTAGCTACGGGAGGAAATGTTTAATTAACTCAATGGAGCTTTTAGCAGAGTAAATAAATTGACTGTAGGAGTATGCTTAAAAATGAGTAGAAGGAGCACAAATTAACAAACGATGCAATATTTGGTACCCTTAAATGTTTTCCTTTTTGTTGACCGACAGTCCGGGCATTCTGTATTTCCTTACAAATAAATAAAAGTTAAACTAATATTCGATATATTTATATTACTAAGAATTATGGAATAAACTATCGAAACCTTGAAGGTGATATATTAATATACTAAAGGAATGGAAATGAAGGAAGTTATTGAGAATATAGGAAGGGAATTACCTTCTAAATGAAATGAAACGGTAGGCGCCATACATTTGACCCTTTCAGACCGTCTGTCTATAATAGTGTACTTTAACTTTTACTGTGTTTTATCTGCAAACAGAATATTTTTTCGTCGCTTGAAACTTATAGTACACGTTTACTGATGCTCAATCTTCTCAACTTCCACATGCACTGTATCTTTTGTGCATCACATAAAAATATTATGGAAAGAATTAATCAGTGCAGAGCAGCATACGGTTCTTCTGAATTCATGAAAATGTTTGGTAATTTACTTACTTACTTCCTTTTCATGCATTAGACTATTACCTTTTCGGACCTCAATCTTCATTTCATCTCTTTCTAGGACGGCTAACATCCCTTTTTCGAATAGAATGGTATTGAAGGGTAATTGTTTTGTAATTTATATTTCAATATTTAATTGAAAGTTGTATTTGTTGTTTTGCAAACATATTACTAAATGATCATAAATGACTAATTTAAAAAAAATTATTTTCGCCTACAGAAAGAAGCTAAGTCTGGAGTAATACAAATTCTAAAATAGCCCAAAACTTTCGTTTTCTTGATACAAATTTTGTAGAAATTATTTGTTCTGAAACCTAACGATTTGTTTTATGTTTTGATTAGAATTACTTCAAAATGGACAATACGATGCATTACTCGATTGTATTATAAGAAGTTAGAAATGGAAAAATTTGCTAAATCATGATCAATGAAGTTTTCAGACTCACAGTACAGTATTATTAATCGAGAACACTACTACTGAGAATCATTTATGATTTTTTAATTTTTCGTTTCTGTTCATCATTGTAAATGATGAAATATTACAGACTATCTGGTGTTGAGAGCGAAGGAAAAATATGTTGACCATCTGCCATACCTCAACGTATTTGATCAAAGGTGACAATAAGAAAATAGACCACCTGAATAGTGCAACAGAGCACAAAACATACCTCTTGATACAAATGGTACACTGTCAAGTTGCAAATTTCCATGAAGATACGGACGTTGATGAGTAAAATGTAATGTACATATTTGTTTGACAACAGAAAATAATTATTTCTATTCATTTAATGTATTTTGAAAAGACTTTATCAACTTAATTCCTGACACATTTACATTCAACAAAACAGGTTGTGTATGTTTACCTACTGCATGTGTCAATGAGCTCAAATTAAATTGTGCTATGTGAAAATAATGTTTTTTTTCTGTAGCCATTTCTGTGTCGATACAGACCCAACGTACATAATTATATTCAAGTTATATTTTGAAAACGAGAAAATTTATTTCAAATATTAATTTTTATAAATTCATTAAAAGTTCCCCTGAAAATTGGAACAGAAAACTAATTTACATGCAACCAGAAAAAAACAGGTCTGAAAGGTTTAATAGAATATCTGACAATTAAGTATCAGCAATAAACGAGGGAATATTTTTAATGTATTGGTACTTTTACGGGACTTCATTTGAAATAACCGTTAATTATAATAAAATGTTTTAAAAGTGCAGTTAGTGGTTGATTACATAAACGGATTAATTAAAATATAGGTTTAACATGGCTTGCACGGAATGTAAATAAACTGTCGGAAATAATCTCCATTCCTGGTTGTGTACGATGTTGCGTTAATCCTAATTAATCTTGCAGATATATAAGACCATTTGAACTCTTGGGTCGCGATGCCAAACATATATGAGAATATGTGACAATGAAGTATCAACAATAATAGTGCGAATATTGGTACAATTTAAAGGGCATATTTTGTAACGTGTGAGTAGTTATGCCAGTCCTAAGAAACTCATAATGATATTGTTGTTTTTAAATTTACATAACGCAATTATCGGATAAGGTCTGAGTTGTACCCCGCTCACTTGTAATATGAAACTGAATGATGAGTATTGACCTGAAAGGTTTGTGTTGACTGCATTTTCCATTAGAGAGTAGGGATAGACGTGCGCCTGTTGTCTGATGATAACACGTAATCCGTATGACAAAGTCTGTGTATATAGCAGTTACCAAAGCAGTGTTTTTGATTATAACGGCTCAAGTGTTTTAATTAACTTAAAATTGAACTGAAACTAAATCTCATTTGCAGTTGTAAATATGTTTTTCTTACAAGAAGTATTCTATTAAAAAAAGGAATCTGTACAAAGGTTAATAATAAATTGGAGGTCATAGAAGATTTTCTGTATATGATAGATTGTAAAAATTATAAAACATTCTACAGTGCAACAATCACAGATTTACCAAAACTATTTAAAAAGGTTTTAGAACAAGAACAAATGATTAATTTATAAAATCAAGATTATTTTACCACCATCATACTTCAACCATATTCGAAGGAGAGAAATTGAAAAACTATATCAACGAAGAAAAGTCTGACTTTTTTTGTAATCAACTCTGGAGTACCATAAATCAGTGTCCTTGACCCACGGTGACACTCGCCGACGGTAGAACCATTCTCTACTGCCACAAACACCCTTGAACAGCCACACATATTACACAGTCACCTAACCAACTTACAACAATGATTAGAAAAATTATAGTGAAAAAAAAATATCACATACCACATTTACTCGTCGTAAAGAAACCTTCCCCCTAGTTACGATAAACAATGTACAGATTCCACAAACGGAAACAGTAAAAATGTTTAGAAGCACACTTATATTATAAACTGAGTTAGAAATATCCCACAGAAAAAGAGAAATAAAGTTGAGATGAAAACAAAGCTGATAGGGTGGAAATCACGGTTATCTATGGACGATAAAAGCCGGATATACAAAGCTGAAATCAAACATATACGGGCCTATGGGCTGTAACTATGGAGATATGAAATAAAATAAAAGGCAATTTGTAAACGCCTCTTGGTACGAAATGAACTACACACTGCATACAAATTTAAATGTTCCAATGTTAAAAAGCCGACAAGAATCAAGCTGTCCTAGACAATAATTTAAATTCACTAATAGACAAAAGGATGTTGTCTAGTGAGCTAATTTATTCAGAGGTTACTTAAATTCTTCAGGCGATATAATTGGATACCTTCCTGTTCATGTATTTTGATACTATTACATTTAGTAGCCGAAAGCATTCTTGTTCACAGAATTATGTATTATTCGTTTCTCCCAGTTGAGTAACACAACACATTCTCTACACGCCCCTGTGCACATAATAAGATTGAATATTTACCCTCCGCATCGTATTAAATTATTGTTCTCAGAAATATCGTTTTCCGATTGCCGTCGCTTCCTCTGAATTTCCCTTTAAAACAATATTATTGAATTTACTTCCAGTTATCCTCCGCTGGGATAATCCATTCGTATCATCGTATATATCCTCACTCAAGCCATCACCCTCAAAATTATCATGTTTGCTTTTAGTTTTGTTTCCGGTTCAATTTTTAAAGTACAAGTAATTCCCTTTCCTTTCTTTCTTGATCATATTTACTAAATTATGAAATCGTTGCCTAAAAAAATTATCCAGAGAAAGCTCTTTCTTTTGACTGGAAGTTCAGCAATAACTATTAACCCAGTGCCAATGAACTAACTAGAGGTACAGACCTCGTTAATTATTAAGGAAAGAATGTTCCCCTGAGTGAGGAAAGAAAGGGATGGAAGATTCTATGGGCGAGCTAATTGAGGATACCGTCGGGAGTAAATCTCAATTTACATTCCATTATTGAGCGCCAATTATGTATTATAAGGAAGACAATAATGGAAAAATGTCGACTCGAACCCCGGATCTCCCGATTTCCGAGCGGGAGTCCTAACCACTGAGCTAATCCGAGTCGACGTCCCAGGACCGATTCAACGTCCCTCCAGTCCAGTTAACCTAATCTAAGAAAGAAGAAATGCATCCAGCCGAAGCTGTCGACCGGTCGACAATTTTTCCATTCTTGTCTTTCATCTAAAACATATATACGCTCCTGCTTGAGCTTCGACTAAAAGAATTTCCACTTCCTAAGACTAGAATTAAATGCACCTGTGGTCAATTGACGCAACGTCCATTCTTAATTAGTGCGTGAAGAATGTGATAGTGAATTGGAAGGTGAGCCTGGCTTAGGTTTACTGGAATGGAGGGATGTTGAATTAGTCCTGGGACGTCGACTCGGATTAGCTCAGTGGTTTGAGTGCCGCTCGGAAATCGGGAGTTCCGGTGTTCCGAGTCCCTGGTCCGATCGACATTTTTCCATTCTTGTCTTTATTCTTAACTATGGTCTCCTGCATGAGCTTGCGGTGAAAGCATTTCTACTTCCTTAGATCATGTTTTATGTTACAGAGGAGTAGGGTTTCAAATATAATACCGCCTATTCAAAATTGCGCTATTTGGTTTTGTATCTTAAAAATTTCCCAGTCATTTCTACACACTTTAAATTAAGTTGAGCTGTTAAAGTTGTTAAAACCGTTCTTTATTATTTCCCTGTGATTATTTTAATACAGGATGTGGGTAAAACGTTGCCCCAACTGGGTAGGTTAAGAGTGACATGAAAATATTTTTTATGACTAAATGTTATAGCGAATCAAAACGTTTTCCAAATTGCATAACCTAATTGGCTGCTGCACAACGGACTTTTGAGTTGTCCTGTGAAATAATATTTTTGTTTGGCAAAATTCTGTATATGAATGGTTTTCAGCATTAGACAAACATTCGGTTTTAAGTAGGAAAAATTCTGGGATAGTTACAGCGTCAGTAAATACGGTTCTTTCCTCAGACTCAAGAAAACGACGTTTTGATTACGCATGCCAGTCGGCATGCCAGAAAAAGCTTTAAACAAGTCTATCTACATGCATCCTTACAGGTTAATGGATACTAAGGAGTAAAGTGCGAGAAATTATGAAACCCAGTTAACAGATTTCCCAAAGCATTCCGAACGACGCTTTTGATCTCACAGTGAACATCGTCAACTTCATCAACGAACACTTTTATAGTTTGTGTCTGTTTGCACAATAAAGAAATTTGGATGAGTTATATGTGCATGCTACGTCTCAGAGAACTGTGGTGTTTGGTCTTCGTTTACACCAACAAAAATATTATTATAACTAGGAATTGTTAAATAATGAAAAGAGTATATTTAATTTGAATATATTCCATTTAATTATGATGATATTACATTATAAAATTTCCAAAAGAAATATAACTCAAATAAAGTTTTAATAGAAATATAATTTTACGAATAAAATGTATAATCATATTGGCTCAGTCGGTAAAGCAAAAAGAATCTATGCAGCTTCTAAAAGGCTGCTCCCGGGAACGCGGGTAACGAACGATATAATTGTAATAAAAATCGCGAATCAACGAGAACGGTTTAAGTGGAAAGCCAGGTAAAAATGCCGTTACCGGATGTTCTGCGTGGTGACGTCGTTCTTTGTTTGCCGTTGCCGGAGGTTCCTTTGCTGAACATGTCTCCTCTAGCGCCTCTTTTTCAGGTAAAACTCCATCAAATGTTATCTTTTTGTTTTCCGTACTCCCATCAAATGAATCTTCTTTCTCATAACATGCCGAATTTAACTTTTACGCATGTTGCTTCTTCAGCCACTCTCTCTCGTCCCACCTTTCTCGGGACAGTTCCCCGGACCAACTGTGTCGAATACAATGCACTCCAGGCAATAAATAACGTTGTAAACAGCGACGTTTCCCGCCTACTCGGCCTCACCAAACCACCCTCGTTTTTCGTCCTGCTGTACGCAAATAACAAAATCTTAATTATTTTTGCTTTACCGTTGAATGTAGGGGTCATGAGTCACCACAGAACATTATGACCCAGCAGTACTTATTAAAACATCTTATTGGAACAATATCGACCAATTCATGAGCGTTCAATTACTTAAATCTTTGATATATTTTCAAAGAAGGTTTCATAGAATTTTACAGTTATGATAGAATGAGGATAAGAACCGTATACGTCGAAATCATCTCTGGCGCACTGGACGGTAAAATTCGGACAAGAGTGTTCATTAGTGAAGTTGGCGAGGGTTAATGTGAGATCAAAATAGCCGTTTGGGGAATTCTCTGAGGAACCTACAGAAACAAAGTTGTGTAGCTTTCAGAATTTCTGGCGCTTTACACATTAACAGTCTTAAGCTTGTAAGGATGAATGTACAAGTTATTGTTTCAACTTCTTTGGATTGCCGAGCAGACAATCGTAGGCCAAACACGCATTTTCATAAGTAATTCCTGGGAAAAGAACCGCATTTTCTATTTCTGTATTTGACTCAGGACTTTCCTACATAAAAGCGAATATGTGATTAACGTTCACCATCAGGTATGAAATAAAATTTGTGGACTACTTGCGGACCTTCAGTGGTCTAGTGGCTCTCAGCACAGAGGTCCTGGTTTTGAATCCTGGCATGGATTCTGTATGCGTGGGTAAAGCGTTTTCACAATCATCAAACTCATTGCAGAGTTCCCGCTGCCATTACGCATGCTTGGTGGAGCACTGCAATGAGTCCATCACTTAGATCAGGGTTTCACAAACTATTTCAGCAATGGAACACTTCGCTAAATCGGACAGTTGAACGGAACACTTGGCTGATTTTTTGATTGTTAAAATTATTTTAATTTTTACTTAATAATTATTTTAATATAAAACTGGAAATAATGTAAACATAAAATGAATGGACTTAATGACTTGGACGATTTTGGGTCCTGGAATTGCATGTTTTGCCGATATCAGGTACAGTATTAGTAACTTGAATTCTAATATCTCGTATGGTGTCGAGCTTCACATAAACAGGTGATCTCCACAATAAAACAATCCATATCCTCCTTAATCACAAGTTCAATTCATCACTCCTATGATTCCATAGCCGTCTTCCACAGGAACCCACCGCCACACAATCGCAGATTAAAACGAAAATTAACAATAAACTACATCCTTCCATTCTCTCATTCCGGTATAACTTAACATTAATTTCTCCCCTATTTTGCTGGCACCTCATTCTCCGCCTCTCAAAAATACACTTCATTTAATTCTCTTTAAATGATACTGCCTACTACCCGAAATTCTGATAATTCACCGCCAATCATAAACAACCGCAATAAAATTATGTACACTTTCTATCAGCTATTAAATTGTTTGTCACTGTACATTGCAATCATATCAAGTAGTCATGTTAATTATTTATTCGGCCCATAAATACTATATGTCATATAAACACAACTGTACTGTCTTCGAATATACGTTATCAAATTATATTTTTTTAGAAAAAAACTTAAATAGGCGGTAGAAAACGGAAGTAAAACAATAATAGCTTGTTTTGAAATAATGGGGTACTCTTCTGACACACACGCCGAAGAATCACTTAAAGGCTGGTAGTTGTATTTTTGTTTCAAATTAGAGACACTCCAAATTTTTGCGGAACACAATTTAGGAAACCCGGACTTAGATAATAGTCCCTTGCATGCATGGGGGTTAAGGTGATAGGTCAGCTCCCTGTCCTTTGTAAAAACATTTCATGCAAACAGAACCCATAAAGCTCGTCGTGGTGGCGAAAGGGTGGCAATAAGACAAAAGATTGTAAAAACCTATATATAACCTGTTTCAAACTTAAAATTTTAACACATTTAAAAAGAACATTGTTTTGTACGCGTGTGTGTCTTGTTAAACACTGAAGCATGAACAAATACGTACCGAAACGTTGTTCTTGTAAATTTGTGTTAAAGATACAGTCTGTAATAGGTCATAAAATGTTTCATTACATAAATGAAACGTAATATTAAACTTTTGAGGTATGGAGCTATTAGACACAAAATCATCAGTAGGATCACTGGGCTCGAATTCACTGTTCTTAAATTTTCCACGCCATGCTATTAACGTATAGATAATATAAATATATTAACGTAATTTCAATAAAAACTTTAACCGCTCACTCCCGAGCATGTCATTCCTTTGCTCCTTAATTCTATGTCGTTTCAAGATTCAGCATCCAGTGTATTTTTACTAGCTTAAATATATAACAAATATATGTATATGAAGGACTCACAGTTAAGGCACAGCAGGATGCCGGCGACGAGCACGAAGACGACGACGAGCAGCACGAGCACAAGTAAGAGCACCGTGGGGCGGCACCAGGAGCCGTCGCCTCCACACAGCAGTGCGTGTCCGCGCTCGGCGTCCCTGCCGCCTCCGCCGCCGTCGAGGCGCATGGGCGACCTGAGCGCCGTGGTCTGTCCGTCTGCGGTGGTGACGACGCTGCGGGGGTAGCCGGCCAGGAAGCCGTCGTCGTCGTCAACGTCAGGATGTGGTCGCTGAGCTCCTGTGAAGACGCCGTAGGACGCCAGCACGCTCGCGGAGCCGTGGCCGTTGTGGAACGCGACTGCGACGTCAACGTCCGTCTGAGGCGCTTCTCGACGCAAGCAGCTGCAACAGGCGACGTCGGGGCGCTTGTCCGGCTGCTGCTCGGAAGGACCATCGTAATAACCCGGCGGCGGCCGTCCTTCGTAGCACGGGGCACCGTAGTACGACTTCCCGTAACTATCACTCGGCGTCAAAACCATTGTCGCAGATTCAAGAACTTCCTTCTTCACTCAGTTTCCCCACGACACATATCACACGAAATATGCGGTTCAATTAATAAACGACGCACTGTTCTTTTATTTCTAGAATTGTATTTCGTACTACTTGAATGATGTAATTCTCTCTAATAGAGGAAGGGAGTATAGAAATGAAACATATAACTGAAGAATTTCAAAGTTCCAAATATAGCTGCAGAATCTGCTTACACTGATAATTTTATGATACAGGACGTAGGTATTTTCGGCTAGCTCTGGTGCAACGTGACTTTCTGAAAACAGAAAGAACATACATATTAATTACTACTGCTTTCATACTATATGATTTAATTGAAGCTAATACTTTCGGCTGACAAATACTGGTATTGTTGATCTAAGGAGCCCGTTGACGGTTAGCATATAAGAGAGGGCTGTGACGTTCAATCAATCACTCACAACGTTTAACATAACGGGGACAAACAGCGTTGTCGAAAATGTGCACCGCGAGGGGTGTGGTAGCATAAAATTTCTTTGTTATGTGGCAACAAGACCTCCCTCGACACAGACACGCTACAGAAACGTGAACTTCTTTGCATCTGTGGTCTAGTGGCTAGCGTCAAAGCTTCGCATCTCAAAGGTCCCAGGTTCGATTCCTGGTACGGGCTTGAGGGTTTGTGTGTCTTATGTTCCCTAACTTAGCAAACAGGACAAATCAGTTTTCAATTAGATAGTCGCTAATGACCTTTGATATTGATGCGATAATAAACAGAGAATTAAAAAAAACTTAATCTCTTTCTATATATGACTATACACGAAAGCTCCACATAGTTCAGTTTACTATGTTTTAAACATGATTCTTATGACAAAGTATAACAAAATAATGATTATTTTATTATAATATTTTATGTAAAGTTTGTATTGCAGTTATGTTTGTGCAAGAGTAGATTTTTAAATCTTCCGTGGTTCCACCAATACATACAATGTTAAAAGAAGTTTCTAAATAAAATAACAAACGCATTTAAAAATAATTACGTATTATTTATCATCATTCTTAAACTTTTTTCTATTTCGCTGGATATAATTGATCAAATGTAAGCGGAAGAAACTTTGAACAATTGTGTGCAGTTAAAAATGGCCAATTTCCCAGTATTCTGCCTGTTTTCTTGTATGGTGACGTTACAGTTTTTCGCCTGCTGTCACATTCACACTTTTTTTTAAAACCATAATCTATTCCACATTTGTCTTAGATGTTCTCCATCCTCCCTCCTCTAGTGGAGCTAAAACTAAAAGCGAACACATGTTGACAGGCCTGTATCTGAATAATTCTGTCTCAACAACAATGCCGTGACCTCCAACAAAGCTCCTGCTGCAACAATTAGTGGAGTGAGAATTCTTTACCCTCCCTCCGTCTCTTTCTTTCTTTTGCTGCCAAATTACGCTTACGAAAGTTTAATCTAAAATGCCTGTTTCAATACCTCACATTTTCATTGTAATCGGATGAGCCATTACTGAGCCTATTCGAGATAAACTTTCAGACAGACACTACAATTTTATTTATTGGTATATATATAAACCACATTTGCATAGTAATGCCTATTGAATTTCACATTATTAATTAAAGCAATTAATAAACAGTTTTGAAGAGCAGCTGCTCATCTATCTTAACCAGTGGAAAGTATGCAGTGTTAACAATTAGGTGTAATCCTCCTCGCCTTGAAGTATTGCAAGGAACAGAAACAGGTAACCACGTGTTTGCACGTTGAGAAACACGACGTTGACTCTCACGCGAGTCTTTAGGGGTCGAGATTGCGTACAGAGGCATGGTTAATGATCAGGTGGCGTGCTTTGGAACAAGACTCCCTGAAAGGTGTAACGCCATTAATCACAGCCACACTCGTGCTAACGCGCTTACGCCCAATTTTAAACTCGCAAAATATCCTCTGTTTGTCAGCACAGGAGCCGCTAATATCCTGTTTTCACGAAGTCACAATACCACATTACGTAACTTGACTACTAACGAATATCAACTTGAATTTGAAAATAATTAATATTTAATAAAGAAATGCCATACTCCCAAACAAGAACCGAACACTTTGGCTACGTGCAACACAGGTGAATAGATTTAAGGAGTCATTCTCCAATTAAGTTATTCATTGAAGATCATAGAGTTATGTCCGGTTAATTTGGATTAGCAAAATTGTCTGTAGGACTCCAAACGTTTATTGACAGTTTGTTTATTTGCACCAATCCTTACATAAGACGGCACTGCTACCTAAAGCCAATATGTGACAAGCCATCGAATCGTTGTGTCAACAAACAATACGATACCCAAACTGTTTTACTTCGCAATTTGATTCTATTATTTGTTATAAAATTATACTGAACGAGATTAATGATGTGGAACCCTGTGGATTCGTAAGAAATCAAAACGGAGAGTTATTTGACACATGGGTCAATAACATCAAGCATGTGATACGAATGCTGGAGAAGCAATCGTTAACCTATAATTATTGAACAGTGATGTAGATAAACTGGGCTGATGTGTATGTAATTTGGTTTTGAAATGAGAGTTTCTCTTTATTTTCACTCTACATGTGTTACTAAAAATATTTTTAAATCTATCCATTCAATACAGCATTCGCATTCATTTCACACATTCTATGAATGAAGATTTTGCTCAATTTTCGACAAATCTACGAAGGTGATGCATGTAAACCGGCGCAGGAAAACAATACATTTTTGACATATTTGTATTTGCGATAAACTTAACCATTGGTATCTTAAATTAAATTATTTATTTATAATTTTACGTTTAAAAATGATAGTAAGTGGGCTGTATCTAAATAACTAAGAACTAAACATTACTTTCAATCACCTCCACGCAATAGAAATATTTAGTAGGTCATACGTCGATGCGATGTTGAAAATTATGTGACATAACTCCATAAACATTCAAAATATTGTGAAAGTATTTGATTTACAAAATATAAACTTCTGTATCAAATTTGATTAGTATACGGCAAACCTTTACTAAATTTCGCATTTTCAAATATTTCAACATTTTACTTGTTCTTGCAGTATTTATTGTTAGAGCATAAACAACCACCTCTTGAGGCTGAAATATTTGACCTAGAAGACTCTTCAAGGTCATCAAGCAGTCGCCTCGGTTCGAGAGGATGCTTGTTGCTTCTTCCCTGTTATTAGTTATTATTTTCTCCAATGTACGCTATAGCTGCTGAACTTGTAACAGATGAAATGATAATTATATTACTGAAATAAGGTCACAAATATGATGTTTTGAACAAAATTTCTGTTGAGAAAAATAAAAATTGGTCTACTTATTAATTTGAAAATAATTTGGAAAATAACAGATGCTTAATTATCAGGGAAGGAAATATAGTTAACGGTTTATAACGGAACGAAACGGCTTAGGAGCAAAGATATAGCACATTGAGCTCAGTTCTCGACGGAGAATATTTTTTTAAAGCAAGAGTAATTATATTAATTAAAAGTAATTTATCTTACAGTATAACTTTCCAAAGACTCGTGGGTCACGATCATATTATTTGTTACTTTAACAGGAAAAAAAGACCGAATTTATGCTGAATTGTCTTATTTTCAATCACAAAAGGTACAGGAATAATAATGGAAACGCTCAAATTTCCGATAGGATTATATGAAGATTCAATTTAATAATTTGTTCGATATTGTAATCCCTGTAGCGTTTGGCGCTTAATAATGCAACTGTCCAAAATGGAGCTTTTTACATGACGTTAACATTTATTTTGTTCAGTATTAATATATTAAGGTTCCAGATACTTTTTATAAAGTACACACATTGTATGCGTCAAATCATCTTTTTTGGGGGTTAACAGGCTACATGAAGGTGATCCTAAAACAGACAACTCTCCTTTAATAGCATATAGGAAGGGAATTGAAAAGGAGGATGCGGAAGGTAGAGAAAGGTAGCCAAGAGTTGACTAGGGCTCCCGGGCTATAGTTTAAGGATCCTAGTCGGTGTTTCATCTAAAGAGATGCAGGGAAAACCCTAGAAAACCTGCATAAAGTAGGTCGGGCGAAAGGTTACGAATATTTATTGCAATGTATTGGGCAAAGCCCGGTAACCATGCTTGAAATACGTAAAATTAAGCAAGAAATCCTTTTTTTTGAGTATCAGTCTACATGACAGTGATCCAGAAACAGGCAACTTTCCCTTAAAAACGATAGTAAAGGGATTGAAAAGGATGGTTTGAAAGGCAATGCTTGACTAGGGTCCCTGGGTTATAGTTTAAGGGTCTTTCCCGGTGATTCACCTACAACAGGATACACGAAAAGCCATATAAAACCTGCATCTGGTAGGTCGGGATATTGGGGACAATTCTCACGGCCTAACGAATGACGGGAGATGAGTGGGATCGCAGCATTCCTTTTTCCGTGTCCTCAAAAGTCTAAGGAGGCAGCTGGCCGACTAATTCAATGGGAGCAGCGGAACCTCTTGCAAAAAGTTAATCAATAAAATGTAATGCATACCTGAGAAAATAAGAAATGAAAATACTACGCTATTACCCCTATAAAATTATATATATATATATATATACTGTAAAACAATTTGTGTTCTACTGGTCTCTGCATGTTTCCTCTTCGCCCTACATCCCCTTTTTCACTTTCAATTAACCTCTGTAATAATTACTTAATATTTTTTAAGTGAATATAGACTTTGTACAGGCCTTGTAAATAGTACGTTTACAGTTAGACTATTTTAATCCTGAATTTTCTATTTAGAGACGAAAAATTTTCCATATCTAGCATGAATATGAATTTTAGAAAATTAATAACTGTTCACATTTATCCATGTCGGTTAGTTTTTATTTTCCTAAATAATGGACAAATTACTGCCCATTCCCTTCTGACAACCTGTAGTATACTAAATAATTTTAGAGTTTTTTGTTTTAATTTTACCCAGTGTCTGAATGTGTTCTTTCCCAACATGCTGTCCCATACTCTAGAAAAGGTCGTACTAAAGTTCTGTACGCAACGACTTTAGCCTTTCTGGAGCTTTTCTTTAAAACCCTGTATACGAAGTTTAGTGCTTTACGTCCCTACTGGCAAAATGCTTCCCCACGATACATTTTTCCTAAACTTTATATCCGAATAATGGCATCTTTATGATACTTATATTATGCTTCCAATTTGTTAATTTACACTCTCACAATTCTTCTGATTTGTAAAACTAACACTTTTACTTGTGGAAGCATTTAATTTAATTTAGTAATGTCCAGTTAAAAATCTTACTAAATCTGATTGGAAAGCATCAACGTCGTTTTAATGTTAATTTCTCTATAAACAATGCAGTCATCCACGAAGAGTTTTATATTGGATTGCATACAAACAGTCAACTCGTTTATACGTGCTAAAAGCATTAAATGGCCTATGACGCTTCCCTGGCCGACGCCATCATCAGGATCAGACAGTTCGGAATTTACACTATCGTGAGTCTTCGCTTCAAAAAAACCCGAATCCAGTTCAGTAGTCGAATATCAAAGCCCTTAACGCTTAATTTCTCTATTACACGGTGATGGGGAATCTATAATTATGGTATCGATTCATCTACCTTCGTAAAGTTTGTCGCAAAATTTTTGCCATTAATTTAATTTTTGTAAACAAGCACCGTTACTTTCACTTTACTATAATGGAACATAAAAATGAAACAAAATAGAAAATCAGAACCATAAATTTCGATTTTGACTTCTGTACTGATAAAGTATACTCTAGTTTAATTAAATACTTAATATGGCTTTCAAAATTGTATTACTTTTTCATTTAAATCGTTTCTGGTTATACCTAAATTTAAACGGATTATTCAATTTAAAAATTCAAAATCTTGATTCTCAAATAAAATTCAACCGCTCTCACAAAATTAATAAATCTCTACTTTCTTTAAACATTTGTAATTACTGTTGTAAAAGTCGGTAGATGTGTCCATTGTGTTACGAAGAGTTTTTCTGAAAGTATAAAGTATTCCAGAATTTAAAATGTGAACTCAGTTGGCAAAGTTAATTCCTATGATATCTTGAATACATAATACTATCAATAAAATAAATTTATGTCGTGAAATACAGATCACTTTGAAATATCTCACAATACTAGTATGATGAGAATGTTCATAATGCCTGTTCCGAGGAATTACTTAAATTATCATAACTAGTCCGTTGGCTTAATTTCAAGATATATTGAACCATCATCTAAGAATCTACAGCATGTACCTGATGGTATATTATATACACTGCACAGAATATAGTTAAAACGGTTCTCGTAGAGTCTGATAATTAATTCTAGTGCCAAACTTAATAATGAAAACGATTTACTTGGTTGGAAAGGAAGAAGACTAATTAAATTAACTCAATGACCCTCTAATATTTTACGTGGCGTCTTTGAGATTTATAGTCTAAAAATAATGTAATATTTAGACTACGATAGAAAAAAAAATCCTTCCAGTTGAGCACAGCTAGAATCTGATAGTGTGGTTTTCAACTATCAACAAGACGGGGTTTCTTCATATTTCCATAATATACAAGATTAACTGGATGAGGCGTTGCCACGCGGCCTCTGAACTGGTGCTACTCTAGTGGCCACCTCGGTCTTCGGATTTGACGCCCTTCGATTTCTTCGTGAGGTTATAACAAAATCGATGTTTAACTTCCACCTCTGTATCATTTGTTACGTTATGTTTACCCGTTTACCTTAATGTATAATTAATAATATGCTTATCTTGTATTAAGATGGGTAAATCCCATAAATATGTCATAAATACATGTTTATTTGAAGAACTTATGTTAAGCCTTATTAACGTGTTCGTGTCTAGAAGCAATTATATGACATCAATAAAGATAAAATATGAAACACCTGAGCTAATGTATAACAATTACAAGATGAAGTAGGTAAATTACAGACGAAAATGAATAATAATGTTTCTGCAATTCTTGTTGCGTTCTCTAGGAGACGGAGAAACGAAAACGCCGCAAGAACAACGCACCAAACAAACTGAGTGACGACCTCAAAGTCTATTCCTTTAAAAAAAATTCCTGTTTTCACACTGAAGTTTCCACTTGTGTTCTGCGGTTTATCATTCATACGGCTTGCCTTTATTATCCAAAGCTTATCAGTGTTATTTTAACCACTAATTACGTAATTTGAGGGCTTAAATTGGAAAATATCATTAGTATTCTGTATACAAGCAAACATAAAATCATATTAAAGTGTTTATTTGTTAATTACATGAAATTGCAGTATTATCAATTTTTAGATGAATGTTTTCTATGAATAAAATTTCCGTATTATTTTAATAGTTGTGTGAATTGATAAATATACTATCAGTTTTGAATGAAAAAAGTTAAATAGAATATTTAGCAATAAGAATTCCTTTTCATCATGGCTCACGTTTCTATAATTTATAAAGTGGTTCATTAACTTAAAAAAACCTCTATATCTAGTATTGTTGAGGTACGATTCCAGCTCATAAATCATTCACCTTAAAACATTTGTTTTGCCACATAATTGTTTCTTAAAATAACCATGAAAAATAACTAAAAACTCTCATAAGAATTTATTTGCAATATTTAAAATATTGACAGATTTATCTGAGCGATTTTTCATTTCACATATTAGCAATTTGTGCTTAAATAATCTTAGTTAACTACGTTTACAAAATTAAAAATTAAGTTTACTGCATTATGAAATCCTGACGTTTCGTCCCCAATTTTCAAGTCCTCTTCAGTTCATTGATTAAAATCTTGTTGGCATTTTGTGTTACTACTGCATGATCCAGGGCCGAAATAATTTCGGATGTTGCAGTAGTTAACACGAAATTTTAATTCACGAACTTAATAGTTATCGTAAGTTCAGGAAGAAACGTCTTATTTTAAATTAAAATTCTTTAATCTTTTACTATTGACTATGAGTTTGATTTTATTTATAGTATTAAGTCAGATTAATTTAATTATTTTCTTTGTAATTCCGAAATTGTTTAACAATAAGACAGAGGAAAGTTCTCAGATTCCATCGAAGATATTGGCATTCTATAATACATTTGAATTTCTTACAGAGTTACTAAACAGTAAATGTATTCGGGTCTATTAATTACGAATATTATTTTCTAACTATCTATTTTATGGGGGTTTGTTGTGACGCAACCCGGCGTACAGTCATATGGATCCACGAGTATTGCAAAGTGTGTATTTACTGAAGGGCCACTCAGTGACGCTATTCTGCATCGTAAATTGGCATAATAGCACTACCCGCATGCTAATGCTTTCAAGCTGGAATTGATCCAAGTAAGTTTTAATTCCTCCATCATTAAAGGAACCGCGTCACCTTGAACTCCGACATATAGTTTGGTAATTGTCTCTTCCGTTTGATTACTGTACTTTAAAATAAATGTTACAAGATAAACTCTAGAAGTATTAATTGCCTCTATCATTTGATCTGTAACAAAGAGAATGACATAGATTGTATTAGAATCATTTCAAATTTGCCAATCCCATTGTATATTTTCCACTAGCAAGTCACAGCTTAGGCTCTGTCATGTCTCTTGAGTCAACAGCGTAGGCACCATGCAGCACCTGCGTCCCACAGTCCCTGGGTCCAGTGTCTCGCATTACAGTTTCATAACAGAAAACAGGACAAATCATGAAACAGCCTTGGTAAGTCATTATCTCATAACCGACGCTATCACAGAAGTGCGTCTTTACTGACTTTAAGATATTTATTTTCCATTAAGCGAGGGAATTCATGAGCAATTAATTGTCAGCAATCACTCTTTCAAGAGATTTGGTATCCTGTTCATTAATAAGCTATGAGTATAAATTTTATTCGATCAAGTTTATTAGTTTGAGTTTGAAAAAATTACTACTCCTCCAGGCATAAGAGTCGCTACAGAGATAAAGGCCACAATTTAGCAAATTCTCTTTAAACACGAATGAAGTCAGGCACATAAACAACTGTAAAATATTTTAGTCACCTCGGTTTTCGTACACTTCGGTTATCATCGGTTTCGGTTTTCGTCGAAATTTTTGAGAAAAAAGTTCCTCGAAATTTCGTTGATTTCCTCGGATTCTGTCGGCAAAGGCCAATCCAATTCTACTTATTTCTAGAGTCTTCCCCCCGGTTTACTCTCATCTTGTGAGAACAGCCCACACAAATTGTTTCTCGTTGCTTTTTGAAGATCTTTTCACCGACTACTTAACTAATAATCTACTGTTTATTCTGTGTTCATTAACTGAGTTCATTTTGCTATGTTCACTTAAAAATTGTACGTATTACACGTAACTTATAAACAATAAGATAGAAAGCAGAATTGAAGAAAGGAGTAAGAAAAGGATGCAGTCTGTTGCTAATGGTTTTTAACTTATATATAGGACAGGTGAAGTAGAAAGTTGAAAAGGAATATGGAAAAAGAAATCATACTGCAAGTACAAGAAAGAAAAACCCTAAGGTATTAGACGAGTCAGAAGAAGACTTGGAAACCATAATAAATGGCATGAATGTGGTGCTGGAAAAAGAGTATAACATGAGTATTAATAGAGATAAAACCAAGGTAAAAGAGTGAAGTATGGAAATATTGGAATAAAAAAAGAGTGTTAGATTGGGAAGGGATATTTTGAAGGAATTCAAGAAACTAGGGATGGTAGAAATATAGTATATATAAAGACTATGATAGCACAGGCTAGAAAGGCTTTCACAAGAAAGAGGAATTTAATTTCGACAATATAAGTGTGGAATGTTACGTTATATGGGTGGTAGGGGGTGCATATCGGAAAGAATAGAAGTTTTTGAAATGTGGGACTATAGAAGTTAACCTGGAAGCTCCAAGCATGATAAGGGAAGAGAGAACAAAATTGCGACGAGACTGTCATTTTTCCGAAGAAAATGCCCAAAAGGACAAAGAAGGAAAATGCAATTGCAAGGTATGAAAGATTAGCTTAACCCTTTTGTTTTTCTTAGATTTTACCACTGTTTTTAAAATGATGTCCTCAATAGTGTACTAGACTGTTTAGCAGACTTATTTTGATTAAAAGTAAATTCTAGCGACATCACTGACTTTGGAGCTGGTCCTAGTACCCCACATAGTTATTCACACTTGTTATTGCTTAACTTTATAATTTATTATTATTATTATTTCTATTATTGAACAGTGTATATTTTCTACAAAATGTGGTTTTAGTGTAATTTAAGTAGAGGATGAATTAATTCTATCTTCATTGAAATTAATTTCCTCGGTTTTTATCGATCGCGTTTGGACGGATTATCGACGAAGACGGAGGAAGATAATGACTGTATACGGATATTTAAGAAAAACGGATCGTAGACATTAGAAAAGAAATGTTCACTTTTGTCTTGGTAGGGCAGGCAGCGCTTTGTGAGCGATGAGGATGTCGCGTGTACGAACGCTTACAGTGGCGTGTTAGCGTGGACCTTCCTGGTAGATGATCGCTGTTCTACTAGCCCAAGTCGTGGCCGTAAGCCTGGTATCTGAACAGAAGGTGTAGCAACGGATCGATTCAGCTCGCTCCACTGCAGGTACACTCTCGCAAATAAATGTATGGCTTACATCAGCGATGCACTTGTCAAAGAAACAGCGCGCCAGAAAAGGCCGAGCTGATGCCGCGATAACAACGAACGGGCCCTTGCTCCACCACCTGAAACAAGCACTGCAAAATGCTCAGTGTCGCGTGTACGAATTTTTATTACATGCTCCGAATAAGAATTCTGATACATGAAGTTAATGATCTTCCATCACGATATATCGCCTTCAACATTCCCCGCTTGACTTCAATGTAGACCCTTAAAAAAAAAATTGTTCTCCAGTATGTTAATGGCACATTAATTCCGTATGTGGCGTTGTTATTTCAAAATTCAACTAGAAATAAGTAATATAGCAGAAAATATATTCATAAAATGAATTAAGAATATTGGTTGATAAACTCGCAAAATCAATCCCTTCTCACCACATTCCTTGCTTGAGAGAATTTTTATTGACAGCCATATATTTTGAGCTCACTAAAATAACCTCCATATTAAATTATCATATAGTAAATTTCATGGTGTGATTATAATGATGAGACTGTGCGCAGATAATTGCCTCTCGTATGACGTCACGCGCAGAGGAGGCGTGGAATGTATGTCTTTGAATTTGTAAACTGCGACACTCGGGAAATTTTATTCGAACGTGAATGTCTTTGTTTCTTATTATTTCATTCTTATCGAGTCTCTTGGCCTGTAATTATAACGTTATTTTTTCAATATCAGTAAATAAAATTGAAGTGTCTGGCTGACTGTCTGTC
The DNA here is from genome assembly GCA_034510155.1 of Eucriotettix oculatus. Taxonomy (NCBI): domain Eukaryota; kingdom Metazoa; phylum Arthropoda; class Insecta; order Orthoptera; family Tetrigidae; genus Eucriotettix; species Eucriotettix oculatus. The sequence goes on from CM067379.1 coordinate 41,927,012, forward strand.
TGTTCGTATGTTTGTCTCGAAAAGCCTCCAAAACTGCTCAACGGATTTAATTTGAGGGTTTAAAAAAGATTAGATTTAATTTAAACATTCGTGCAGATTTAATTTTGATATTTTTCTGAAGATTTAATATAATATGAATATAAATAAAATAATTTAACTCTACCGGAAGATTTCTTGTAATTGCCGCGGCCTGTAAACTAACTGCGAGTTATAATTCCTATTACGCGTTCCTATATAATTCATTCCACTTTACTATCTGCTGTTGCAGCAAGCTGAGAAATAATTAACTTCTCTAGAACGACGATACTATGTATACATAAATTGGTTTAATTTCGCGGGGCAGGCAAATTTTAAAATTTAGTAATTCCTAATATGATGTCGGAACCGGTGTGATGCGAGTCACTGTGTTACATTATGACCTTTAATATGCGATTTAAGTAAAAGTTTACCATTAAGTGATGGAAATTTTTTGTTCTGTTAAAATACTGGAAATATATTTATTCCTGCTATTGCTCCGGGGGTATTTTTCACACTGTTGAAATACTAGGAGTATTTTTGAGGTTCATATTATAACGTTTTCGATGTCAGTTAAGTTACGTGTTGACCAAGAAGTAATAATGAACCAGGATAATATTAATAAATAACTGGACAACGCCAGGTCCCCAGTTAGTTAGGTAATAAAACGTATTAGTTTCAGGAAACGGTCAACAGTGAACCCACACGTAGAAGATATTAGGTGACTATAATTTTCTTCCCGTTGATACGTAACTGACATACTTCCAAAAGATGGGGGCATGGAAAGGAAAGATGAAAAACAACAATGTAGATACAGTTCACAGGATATAATTTATTTTACATTAGAAAACTTTTTAATTCTGGCTTAAATTTGCTTCTGGAGTTATTTTCACAGAAATTCCTTATATTCGTGTTCGACTTAGCACAATCACACCATCCAAGAGGATATGGATATTAAAATCATTATTGAGTTTTTTCGGGTATTCCATTCAGTAAAGAAAGAGAAAAAGATACATGAGAAGCGAATAAGATATCGAAGAACCAAAGAAACAGCTAAGGTGTATCCCTGTGACGTAGAGATACGTTTTGCAGGAAAGGGTAGTAAGAAAGATATTAGATTAAGAAAACCGAATAAGAAAAGAATTTAGAAAATCACTCGTAGAAAGAAGTTCGAAAATTACTCCAAGAAAGCAGAGTAAAAAAGAAAATTAGAGAAATTAGTGTAATTTTTCTAATTTATTTTCTTACTTTGCTTTTGTGGAGTAATTTCTTTAACTCCTTTTACGTTTATACTCCGGGAGCTTTCAGTTGATTCGATTTGTCTTAATCCAAATTTTTAAGGTTTGTTTTGTTTAACAGATGTTACCGGAACTGCAATAATTACACTGAACCTCGTATATGACACAACGCTTGTCACCGAGGTCTATTGGATCATAATCATAATGGATAAAGACTTAGAGCCTTTAACCACAACGGAATGTTTTTTTAACAGGATTGAGAGTGGGGTTGTGTGATGTAATCGTATCAGGGTTGACCCAGTATGATTAATCGACATTTACAATTTGAAACCGAATCAGATTATAAATTTAATTAAATTCAATTAATCCAGTATTAAATTGACTGTATTCTTTTATTTAATCCAAGTTCCAAAAAAAGGAAACACTTTTTAACCCACAGTCTATGTTTGAACACGACTTTAGTATATTTCGGCTTTTTGTTCTCGCCATATTCATCTCATATATATAAACTTCAAAAAACATAAATTCATAATACGTTCATTAGTACTAATCATTAATCTTATATTTTGTGTACATGTAAATTTATTTTTTTTACTACCAAAAACTAATTTATTTCTTCTATTTCAACTTTATTTACGTTAATTATTCTTCCATTACTTCAGTCATTCTGAATTCATCATGGAAATAACGAAATATGAAGAAAGACGAATATATCTTGTGCAAAGAAAAATTATGATGTTGTCGTCTTCCAAAATGTGGATTGAACGTAAACCTATCCAAGAAACACGGAATAGAGAAACCGAACAATTCTTCTTGTATCGTTTTCACTTTATGTCAAAATTAAATTAAGAAAATCAAAAATGTAATATATTTTCATCTATAAAGTGCAATACAATAACAGTCACGCTAAAATTAATACAAATATGTATTAAATAAAATTAAAAATGCTGTTTTAAACTTGTAACCCTTCCGACGGAGAATGGACCAAGACTAAAAACATTTTTGTGGCTGGCCGTGATCCGAGAAATGTGTGAATGTAAAGTTCCACGGCGCCGTTATTCTTAGTCACTCTTCAACAGGAATGACATTTGACACTGTTACATTAGCTATGAAAGTACAAAGTTCGGTGTTTGTGAGAGTTGAAGTGGCACATTACGATGGTGTAACGGTTGAGCAGAACGACAAACTTTGGCTCCACGTCGCTAGAAAGAAGAAGAAGAAAAAAAAGAATCCGCCGACATGCAATAAAGCTCTAGAGTTGTTTGTCAAACTCCGCGCCACCTTCAACGGAAACTTTTTCCTGATTTCACGTAAGAAGAACAAAAGGAAAAATGATTTTCGAGTATTCTGTAGTAGCGAAAGATCTAGTGCTGAAGCAGTTGGGCACGTAAAAACCATATATTCAATCATGAAATTTTAGACCGTAAGTTTCCACTTCCACTAAATTCTACAATCCAGAAATATCACCGAGTCTCTCCGTCCCTAAAATTAAAACACGTATTGTTCGTAAATAATTTTTATATCTAAGAGAAACTGAATAATTTAACAGACAATAACAGTCACTAAAAGATTATTTATTTTATCTACTATTTGAATTTAAATAATTGTCCATACACTTACATATGTAAAACTAAAAGTTATTATCACTATAATAAATAAATAGACATCATATCAAGAACCCACAAGATAAATCATCAATTACTTTAAAACAAATTTTGGATACCATCATATAATTTTTTATAGTTTTTAGATACAGATAACAACTATAAATCAAAACTAGTTTCTGAGGTGTTTTCATTAAGGTATACTTTCGCGTGTACTGATTTTATATATGATTCTCAGTTTATCAACAGCGTCAATAGTTTGTTAGACACAAAATCTATTCGAAACGTTTGTGTCTTAATAGTGAATAGGACCCGGTTGATAAACCGAGTCATTTATAAAAAAACGCATGACGTACATACAACCGTATAATCCAAAGATTCTTACCCACTAATTAAAATATGGTCCTCTAATCTCTTCTTTCCTGTATGGATCCATAATGGATCATAAATGGTTTAATATGTTTGTAATGTTATATCTGTATTTCTTTCTGTGTATGGCATAATGTCTGGTTTTTCGGCTTTGGCTGGGTATTTATGCATATTAGTTCTGAAAATAAATTAATTTGTCAATAATCTCTTTGCTAACGCGTGATTTAATTGGCATAAATCATTAATGGGCACGCACCAGTCTACACCGTTTGGGGATTAGCTTCAAATTAACAAGGGCGATGGCTGATGGTACATTAACTAAATCACGATTTCTACCGTGACAATAAATCAGTACGTTACCCTAAGGAGATAAGAAATATTTATTCTTGGCTATGTCAAATTTGGGATATAATTTCTATCTCTTCTTTAGTACATGAAAAAATATTTGACATTTTTAACGTTCATACATTAGCACCGGAGATTTTTGTATTTACTTTTTCTTCGATAAATGAAAATACTTTCTCTATAGTCACGTTCATCTTGATTTTTAATTAATTTGAGAGCAAAAGTAATGTCTTGTGACAACTAATTCCAAATTAACATGGGAAAATAAAGCATACGCGAGTGTCATCTATTGTTTATTAGAATTTCACAATCAACAGCACACACTAACTGTATTGTTGGTGGTTGAATTTCGATTCACTTCAATTCTGTCAATCGTGCGTACTCGTACTCCGAAAACATTGAAAAATACGCTCTCTTGTTGAGAGAACGGAAGATAAAGAAAATTAATGGAAAATTTCGGACTAATCGCGTGATATCTGTTGAGAATCTTTTTAAATTAGTTTGAAGGGTAACTTCCTTTTCTTGAAAGGGGAAAAGGAAGAAACCTAAATCTTCGGAAGTTCAACAGATACTTTCTTTGGGGTAAACAGTACAACTGATCAAAATTTAGCTCAATCGGATGAATGATATCGTAACGCATAATAGCCTAACATACAATGCATTAATTTTTATTTATTTAGAATAAGAAGATGATAGAAGAAAAATTATAAATCTGTAGATTCTTTACAGCGGAAAGTTAATAATTAAACTTTGCCCATGTGCACAATAAATGTGAAATTGTTATAATGAGATAAGAGTAAGATATAGGGATGTTCTGTTCAGTGTCAGCCAACTAGGATGTCAATGTTATTGCGGCATACGAGTTACTCATGTATGAAGCAAGTTAGTGAGGTATTCAGAGTTTCAAGTTCGTGTCAGAAGCTCTGCTGTGCTTGCGAAGTGAACAAAGGAAATTACATTTACATACTTAACTAACATTATAGTTATGACTGCTGTTCCACTTCATTTATTAGGGATAATCGCGCAAATTTATAATAAATTCGATTGTATGTTAACAAAACTTCTGTTCTATCAGTTTCAAAACCATCCCAAATTGGCTCATGGTCTGATTTTAGTGTAGCGTGTTAAAGAATCCATACATTTATTGAGTTTAAAATCCATGAAGCACATCGAGATAAAATATAACGCCCGTTAAAAGATTGTTAGGTTCATGCATATATCATATTATTATTTCTATAAATGAATAATAGTCAATATCATAAAGGTAATTTAGTAGGGATTTGCAGAAAAAGGAAAAAATGGAAATTACAAATATGTGTAGTTATGTCGTACATTTCGATATCGATTGAGTATACAATTATCGTTAAAAAGTTTCGACGGTGCATAAATAAAGAATTTTCTGGTAATTTTGAGGACCCTTAGATTTTTATTTTAGATCATTGCAAATCAATAATTAAAATTAAAATGAGAAATATTAACCATGGCTAAACTGAAGTTTAGTTTTTTTATTTCTAACAGATTCCGTGCTATTACTTAACCACTGTAGTTTTATACTGACTAAAACGCTTTCCAAAATATATTTTTGATATACGAGTACATCAATCATTTCTCATAAATTATGATAGATCATCAGTTTTAGTAACCCTTAAAAATAATTTAAAAATCTTAAACATTGTTTGAATTAGAATTATGATGAATAGAAATCAAGGAAACCTGTTTGAAGACGTGACCAATTACGTACATTCAGTTTATTCGCTTTTTTTCAAGAATTAGATAAATAATAAATACTAATTGTTTATTATTTCTTCAACTCATTCCGTCCCATTAATGATTTAAATAAAAAAACACGGAAAATAAATATTTGAATTACGGAAGTAATCTTAGTGGCCAAATTATTTTGACCACCTGAATACGTAACAGCTAGAGTACAGTAGTTGTACAGTTCTAATATACTTGCGCCGAGATTGAAGGCGGGATGATGATAGGCTCTCCAAGTTTCGGAACCAGTATCAGAAAAGCGGCTGCACTTGTGAAGTGTTCAAGACAAACAATTATTAATGTTGAGTTCACTACAAGAAAACAAAAAGTATCTCAACACCAGGCTTGTGGTCGTCACAGGCTTCGCAATGCTCGAGCTGAAAGCAGATTTGCCCGAGTTGTCCAGCGTATCAGAAAAACAACAGTGCGTCGAACAGCGAAGAGTCATGATCAAGTAGTAACTGTAAACGTCTCTGAACGTACTGTATGGGCTATGTAAGCCGAGGAATAGTTCCAATGCCTCTAGCGTCTTCAGTAAACCAAGGAGCTCAAGGATTGAACATTAGATGACTTGAAACAGGTCATGTGGTCTGATGAAACGTGATTTTAAATACACCATGCAGGTGGCAGAGTTGAAATATAGAGAAAATAATACTAAAGCATTGACCCCCAACTACACTACTACAACATTTAAAGTTGGTGGCGTCAATACTACGCTTTGGGAGATGTTTTCTTGGCATGACATAAGTGATTTAATTCCTACAAAACAACGTGTGAATGTTCAAGGGTATTTAAATATCATCAAAGACCAAGTACATCCAGTTATGTTAATGGTGAATGCCACCAGGGATTAATACTTCCAGCAGGACACTGCTCCTTGTCATAAAGCCGGCATCCTCAGATGGTTCGAAGAGCACGACGAAGACTTTACCTTGCTTTGTTGACTTGCAAATTCATCAGATCACAATCTAATTGTGAATTTGTGGGATGGGACCATGTGGGCCACCAGTACCATCATATCTTAATAAATTGAAAACTGCAGTTCATCTGTTCATCAAATTCCTCCTACATCTGATAGAATCCATGATCAGAAGAATTCAAGCAGTATAAGTGCAAAAGATGGCCCAACATTATTGAGGTGGTGGCCATAATAATTTGGCCACTCAGTGTATATTATACTTTCTAAATTCCTACAAATTGCTAGTATTCCCACATTCCTGTCTCCTTTAGTGTTATTAGACCTTCACCATATTAACATAGTAAAACAATTGTATATATTGGCGCAGTTCATTACAATAACAGTTAAATACCTCATATTACAGAGTATGCAATTAGCCTTCCAAGATATAAGGTAGGACTCACTGTGTTTGTTTTTCACCACTTTACGTTAAAAAAATTCATTAATTTCATAATAAGTCTTGTAAAATATTTCCTGCTATGCAGCTTAATGCAAGTAATATTCCGTGATCATCTTATGAGGGTTACAGTTCCAATATTAATGCACCTTTTGAGTACTTTTAAAAGTCTTACAAAAGACAATAGAAAAGATAATCACAGTCCTTTCTGACTTGTCGCTTAAAAGTCGGAATCTTAAACTGTTATAAAAGGATAAGTAAGGTTGTACATATCAATTGTATAATCGTCATTCGAACTCTTTGTGTGGAAATTTATAGAATATTTCTTCCTAGTTTCAAAATCACAAACGTATAGGTGTCCACATATATATAGTTAAGTTGATAAATAAATCCTAACCTAACGCAATGATGCCTTTATTTTGTGAGCCTATTATTTGTAACAATCGCTTAGCCCGTCAATCGGTTAGGTTGTTTTTGTGCTGCATTAGAAAATATTTTCAAAAAAATCTCAAGTTTTCAAGTAATAAAAATCGTTAAGTCAGACAACTTTCAACGAAAATAAAGGAACATTGGCAAGTATTTCAAAGATTAAACACAGATGACTTGTTGTAGCTTCTCTAATAAAAAATATATTTATAGGCCTATATAATATAAGGGGGAGTAAATCGTAAAAAAGAATTTCTCGTCCTCTCATAGCTGACTATTCGATTATTCGTTAAGGCTCAGGTTCCGTGACTGACGCTTATTCGAGATTCTGCTGTCAATAAGTCATGAAGACAAGGACTCCTGATGGAAAAAACAAGTCAGTGCATTTAGAAGCTCAAAATAAACACAAACCAGAATCCAGACGTTTCTAAACACGGTTAAGCAAAAGATGCGTAACTATGATAAAATTCAACGTATCGTTGCAGTATCAACTCTCCCTGGGGTGATGGAATAGAAATAGAGTAGAGTAAAAATTATGAAGCTAAAAAGATTTAGTAACTTTTTACTTTCAGTGAAAGATCGGTGATATTAACATTCTCCGGCGAATGTCGGTATTCAACAAGTCGTTGTATGCATGTCCGAAATATATGCCAATATTAAAAAAATATAGACAATAACTATGCAGCGACTTTCAATGTGAATAAAGTTGAAATTATTTCCCTGTTTTGGGAATATTGAGGTTTTATTTAATTTCTTTGAAAATCTTGGATAACTGCTTAAACAAATTTAGATAATAGCAGAAACTTCGCACTAAAAGCATAAATGAAGATTATAATGATATAATTTTACTCTAAAAAAATTCATTCATGATGATCTCATTTCATTAGCTGATTAGCTTGAGATAATATTTTAATCCAGGCGTAGCCTGTTCATCGTGAAATGTCGCATAAATATAACTAAGACTTTTATTTCTGATACTTTTAAATTGTTTTTCGCGAACATCGTCGGCGTCGCAAGCACAGTCGTCTCACTTGGCATAATGTATCCTGTTTTATGTTTTTTATTCCTGATAGAAAGGAAATCAAAACTTATGTATAGACTAGTGACTTAGTTATAGAAAAATATTTCTCGAGCACTCGAGTTGCAAATATCTACGAATGAATGCGGCCCGCGTCTAGTGACTTAGTTACAGAAAAAAACATTTCGAGCACCCGAGTCACAATTCTATAAAATATTTTGCAATATTATTAACTCATTAAAAAGTTTCATTAATTAAATCAAATGAAGGTTAAACTTTTTAATTATTTTATTCTAAACAGCAATTTAACTATCTCGTTTGACAGACTACGCGAGGGCTTAATCTATCTATTTACAATGTCAGCATGCTTTTAAGCCATGTCTTTACCTCTCTTGGCCATCGAAAAAAACTACGATACTCTAATCAGTTCGAATGGACGGGTATATAATCCCTTGCAGTGGTTTATAAATATTTTATGAAGAAAATACATTTCATGATTCATAACTTTTAGGAGTGTTGATAACGCAGTATTATATTTTTATATCTTACCTTTAATGCCAATTTGTGAATATATACTCTACTTTTTGAATCGGTAGCTGCGAATTTGGCAGTGCCAACGTAAAACGCGACGTAGAAAATATAATTGCTTATATAACTATTTGAAATGTTAATTTTTGTACTAATAAATTTTTTCTTAATTCATACAATTTAATCATTAAAGGTAATAAAAATTAAGGAGGTTACGTTTTAAAAATTGTGATCCGTTTGCCACTATTTCCCCATTAATGTTTTTCCACGATTTTTTGTTAGCACTGCTCGATTCGCAGCTGTCGTCGTGCGCACGCACTGACGCGAGTGTTCGGTTGCCAGTCAAACTGGTATGAGTGTTATTAAAAGTTTGAACAGGGAATTTTATAAATCAAGTTGATAATATTCATACGATTAATTTTATCAAAAATGAAAACAGGAACCATTTCGTGATATTTCTAACGGCCTTTATATCGCCCTTCTTTAAAACTTCACATTAGAAAATTAATACAAATGCTTGTTAGTCAAATACAGGAGGAACTTTCGTTCTTACAGACATAGTCATCTCACCACGTACGAAAAAGAATTTGTATATGACTGACGAGCATTATTTATTAATTTACTAGCGTGAAGTTTCAATTCAGGACGAAATAAATACCTATAGAAATCCCAAGTTCATTTTATCTTCATTTTTGTAAAGTTATTTTGTAAATGTTGCACTTGTGCAACTAAACATTTAAAATCATTAATGTCAAAATATAGTTTATATAAATTTATATATAAGGGTTTATTCCTTATCATTTTCTGTAGTATCAATTCACTTGGTTAAAATTGGGATACTGTCTGGTAAATAAGAAATTATTAACAGCCCAATCTATATTCACGTTACCCATGCACCTTAAATAGTTCCTCATTTTGTTTTGTATTTGCGCTTTAAATTTTATTGCTTCCGTATCAGTTATTATTTTTTAAATTTTAAAATTATCTACAAAATTGTTATCTGACATTGTCTATTCAGGTGATAAGAAAATTTTAGTTTTATTCAAATTAATATGCCATATTTGATTTATTAATTAATGATGTAACGTAATTTTTTGATTTCCCACAGTCTGACTGAGATTTAAAATAAAAATACTGAAATTAAAGAAAAGTACGTTTTAAGTTATTTATTTACAATTATGTAAGTACAAGAATATTTGTTCCTGTTAATAACGAGAAACAATCGGATCACTGCAGTCTTACATTTAAACGTGCACGCAGATACTGTTCATAGGTACACAAAGAATGAGAAACTCTACAGTTACTTATATCGGCTAATATCTCAGGATGCTATCTCGTGGACCATGTACTACGTTATCGAATCTTCAGTTATCCAGTGGTCATTCAGAGAATATTTTCATTTCATTTCTAGCCACTTGTTCGATATTCCTGTATCACGAAAATTTTACTTGCGTGCTTTTACAAAATTCCCGTCTTTTTTAAAACATCTTGCCTGACTTTCATGCTTTAATCAATCCCATATACTTGGTGTAACAGAAATAAGTACACAAACTTAAAGGGGGTCATCACAGATTTTTTTCCCTCTGAGCATTTTCGTCAAAGACTCTTCGTTACTCCGCAATTTGAGGAAAGGAAACTGAGGTACAGAATTCTCATAGCGCGGCTCCTACCGCCACTGCCATCTTCGATCCGATTATTTCTCCGTATTAACAGCAACTAATATTCTTGTACTTATGTAATTGTAAATAAATAACTTAAAACTTACACAAGTGAGAAAGTAATGAAGTTCATAAATGATATTTGACGAAGGATAAACTTGTTTAGGATGCCGTTTTCTACGGAGGAGTACGCTGAATTGTTGTTTGTGTAAGGGAAATGGACGTGAAGAAAGAAAAGATACTCATATCGTTATCCAAATAGGAAAACATCCAACGTGAGAATGTTTACTTCAGTTCTCCGTCAGGTCAGAGAAACTAGCCGTGTTGAGCCTTAAGTAACATCCGCACTCATCGATTTCAAGACAATGTTCTGAAGCATGTGAATTCTCTAACAAAACCACAAACATGTGTTTCTTAATATAATTTACCAAGTACTTTCCTGTATTGGTTGATGGCGCGCTTATAGAATTCTATTTCTCTAAAAATGTACAGTAACGAAACGTCTGTGACCCCCCATTATATTTCCATCTGGAAATAGAATTTTATGACCGCCTTTTCTGGTATCATTAGTTATGTTGTACAAAATCTTCGAAAAAGCTATACGCTGGACTGTCTCAACTAAGAATCAAGCTTATTATTGTGATGTTCTCAAACCTTGGTAATATGTAAAATGAAATGAAGGATATTTTATGAGACTAATCCTAAAGAATTCTAAACCATCGCGTGTTTTCGTTGAATAAATTATAATGATACTCAAATCTAGTATTTTCCATTGGAATATATTTAATTTTATAAAATTATTTATTATTGGAAAGTAATCTAATTTTGTTATTTAATTTTCGTAAGTATTTATTCTAATTGAAAAATGTTTGTTTGAGGTGTTAAGAAATGCTCCCAGTATTGTTTGATAACGTAGTTGCTTATTAATTAATATTTCATTCGTTTTTAATTATTTATTTCTCTTTTTAAGGAACGATTATCATACTACATATTGTGCAACTTTCATTTAGACCTAATTATGAGCAGATTAAATATATACGTAGTCTAGCGCGCGGTGCGTTGCAGAATTGCCTTCTATTACGCTCAAATTGAGCGTTTCGAGATCTGTGGCATCTGCTTCAACAAGTTAACAGCACTAGCATAATGCGCATATTGGTTTGCTAGGAGTGTACGTCTGGAAGTTGCTCGCCCTAGGGAGTAATATTCTCCTATACCTATCTCCAGAGATTGTCTGTGAGCTGAGGTAACAGAGATGCATTGGCCTGTTCCGCGGGGAGAAGAGTTAGTCTTAGCTCGCGGAGATTACACTCCTCCTCTCATAGGTATATAGATTAAACTACATGATAATGTAAACATGCCTGGGGTAGGCAACAAGCTAAGCTGGGGAACTAACCAAACAAGAAGAAGACGCAGACTTTAAATCACACGTACTATCAGTTCAGATTACCTTAGAAATACAAAATATATATAATATTTATGAGAAAAAAACTAAATGAAATCAGTACATCAAGAAAAGGTTTTCAGTTAAAACTAGTGAAAGAAGAAAACATGAATTAATATTAAATTACCTGGGTGCCCGGTTATGCCCGGGAATTTATTTATATTATCCGGCTACAGTATTTAATTGGACACTAATCTCGATGTTAACACATGATTAAACCAACAGTAATACCATCACATTTTTTAAACTTTACCTATTCCCGCCCCTACTTTACGAGGGATTACTTTCATCAAAACAACCATGTTGGCTCAGTTTCTTAATCGAGACAAAAATTTGTACTGGTACCTCAGATACGCACAAAATTATTACCGATTCGGTCTGATTTGCGTTAAATAATGTGTATGTGTATTTAAGTGTATATTGCCACATCTGGGAACCTGCAGCCATAGTCTAGGGGTTGCAGAAATGTGGACTCGGGTTCGAGTCCCACTCAACGCAACCACTTTTTAATTGTTTTCTTTATTTACTTTTAGTTTATAGTATTTTCTGTTTCGAAAATGTTCTATTTCTGTAATAATAATCATCTATAGCCTCTAGCAGTGTGTGTTACTGTATTTTACGATCCTTCAGAAACGTGGCAATATACAAAAAAAAATATGTCAGTGCGTACTGCCCCAGGCATTATATAACGTGCCTCAATCATTCGAACAGCTAATTTAAAAGTATTTTTCTTTCTTAATCTTGTCCTCTTATACCTTCTGATGTCGAGGTCCTTTAGCAGAGAGCTGGCCATTCTTTTAATCAGTTTGACTTTCAAGATTGGCCAACAGAATTAAAGAACGTACACAAACACTCAAGCCCTTGCCATGAATCGAACCCTGGGCCTCTGTGATATGAGGCAGTGACTAGACCACAGAGGCTGGCTAAAAGGTATAATTTCTCAAATAAAATGTAAGTTTAATTTGAGCATCATTTCGCGCTTAACAGCAATTTAATCATCTCGTTTTACAGCCTACGTTACATCATAATCTATCCTGTTGCAAGGTCTGTATGTCTTTAGTGTAGGAACTTTTTCGGCCTGAAAGGGGGCAGGAAAAACCCTAAATCATCTATCGACATTGGGCTGAACTCTACAATACACCAAAATTTCATTGCAATCGGATGAATGGCATACGAAAGTGTATGGGCAAACCCCAAAAGTCGCAATGAGTTTAAACTACACCTGATATATGGACCCCGCATCTTTTCATAAAATGGATGAATATTTAATGTGAGCAGGGGAGCTACTATTATTTGTGCTTCCAAAAATTGATTAAAATACACTATATTTAGCTATCCTGTGTGCTCGGCCATACCCAGGAATTCATTTACATTAGCCTCCTGCAGTATTTAATTCAATAGTAAATTCTTTGTCAACACGCGATTAAACCATCAGTGAGAGCAAATACTGTATATCTGACTTATTATAATCCATTAGAATATTTACAGCACCATCGACCATGTTTCATTAATGGAATAGTTGGGGATGTAATAAGTGGATGGGAAAATGAAAGTTCCAATGTTTTTTGGTTAAAAGGTAATCCTATTACAGAGTGCGTTTAAGTGGCGATATTGCATACAATTGGCACTATATTATTTACTGTTTAGTGACTTGACCTATTCACAGAAGATAAAAAGCAGCAAAATATTACTTAGCAACATTAGGAGCTAAAAAATCGAAACTTTTGATGATTTCGACTATTTTATGTAGTTGCAGGTATGGCGTTTTACAAATATTACAAGCCAATATGAGACGACGTAGACAAACTGTCATTGAATGTGACCCAAACTAAATAATGACGTAAATCTAAATAATGTGGGCGAAACAGGAACGAAATTAGAAATCCAAGCAGAAATCGTGAAGTATGAGAACAGAAAGCAGAGAGATGGGTTATTGTGATATTAATGAATTTGGATTTGAAACTTGTTGACTATTGTGGATTAAATGTTATTTATGCTGGTATTGTATTCCAGTGACTAGTTTTAAGCGGAACTGTAGGAACAATAGAAAAACAATTGATTTAAGGAAGGAGTTGGTATAAAGATGGAATAAGTTCATCGTTGATATGAACTTTTTCTTTTACTTATTTTTTTTCTTTTCTTCATATATTGGCCCTTATTATCAATGATTGAATACCCAAACGGCACTAAAAAATGTTATAATATTTGTATACACCGAATAACATGCGGAACAACGAATCATCTAATATTATTTACCACGCTACTGGACCAACAACAGAACACTAACCAACCTCTTGCTTCCAGAGATTGTCGCATCCAAGTAATAGTGATCAAGAAATGAGTTGGTAGTGACCAATGGTCCGAAACCGTGATAGAAAGTTCAAAATAAGGAAAACGTTTAAATATTAAAGAGTGAATATTATTCTACATTTAGATTTTATAGTTCTATGTATATATTTATTTAAGTCACTTCTCTCAACACTTAATTTATTATATTTAACATTTGAATAGACATAATTTTAGACAAATTGTTATAGATGGATATTATTGACCAATTAACTTACAAGTTTACAAATATCTGAATAAAACTAATGTATATTTATCTAATTTATGCTCGATCATCTGTTGCAGCGGGTACAAATTCTGCGGTATCAGGGTAAAGCCTCGTGCTTCTGTAGAGTTAGATCGTATAATCTGGCTGGCCATTGTGGTTTGCCACGTCAACCAATCAACTCCTGGAATTGTTGACAGAACGTTTCATCTAAAATGTAGGAAGTGACAATTGCATTAGCAAATTAACTGTGTATCAACATAGAAGGGCTGTTTTCAAGTTCTGGAAAATCACGTCTGGTAGGTTTAAGCATCTCTTCCATACAGTAGTGTCCTACTTCCACTCTAAATAATCTCAACAGGAGTATTTCATTTCATGGACCAACTAAGACTAAGAGGCTGAGCGTTATAGCAGTCCACTTCTATAATATCGTACTTTTCTAATATCTAATTGCTTGAATTCTTTCTAAGTTGCACACAAGGAATCTTCTCTTTTCCCTCTGTTTAAGATTTCACAAAACCGCGCCTTTATTTATAGTATTGAGAGGTGTACGTTCCGGGGTCGCAGACCTTGCGCATCAGGTATGAGTTGTTCGCTATTCCTTTTAGAACAGTGGGCCAGTTGTTTCCTAAGCTAGTCAAAGAATGAAGAAAGAAATGCTGATCTCCCACATCAACTCCTTTTCCGCCACTATTTGAAAGTACCCAATAATACGAACTAACTGAAGCAGATTTTATAGTTTGCCTTGCATCTAATTGAAGTGAATAACGGGTAGGATCCTTAAAATATAGCCCTAGTTATCCCCTTGCCTACCTTCCGCTTCCTTCGCATTCCCCTTTCAAATTCCCTTCCTTTGCTATTGGAAGGGAATTACCATTAATTGGATCAATCTGATGTAGCCTGCCTCTCTAAAAACAACTCTGTGTGCACACTGCAATGTGTACTAATGTTGTACTACATAAAAACGTTGTTATGTAATTAATTTGAGAACCGTTGTGAGAAACAAGCTGATTCTACGTAAAGACGTAACCAAACACAACGCAATAAGGATACATGTTATCGGAAAACAATTAACTAAGGAACATATTTGCCAATTCAGCACTGAAACCCACGCTTAACAGTTTCATCGTTCCCGTTACGGTAACTATGTATGTGTACACGTATAAACGAATATTGGGTAACGAAACGTTTCAACCACAATTTTTCTTCATGTTTATATTTATTAAAACTAATATAAATGTGTTAAGACAGACTAAGGAGAAAAATATAAAATTGAAAGAATAAACATATCATTTGTTCACAACTAACAAACATACTCGTAGTTCATTGATACAACCCACTTAAACCGTCAGCCAGTTTCTTTATTCTTAATCGCGGTTATTATTCACCAAAATCGATTAGGTACAGAAGGCCGAGTAGTTGACCGAGTTGGGTCTTACTGAATGAACAAGAAAAGTGTTCTTCGTTCTCATTGTCAATTCTCTTAAGGATTTAGGTTGAGCTGCAAGGTAGAACTATGGACGAATAAAGGTTTATGATGAAATATAATGGTTAAGCAACAGAGATTAACATGACTCACATAATTTCCTCTGTTGTTCGTGGGTAAAGTAGAACGTAATTCAATAAAACCTCATTAAGAATGGAAATGAGATTTTATCAGGAGGTGGCCATATTTTTCAAAGAGTAAATAAAAGTTTGTTCGTCTTCTAAGAATAACTTGTATGTCGAGTAGGATTAAATCCAGCCATGAAGTTCAACCCCAGAAACATAATTTCAATATTTAATCAATGACATAAATTGTTGAAACTAAAGTATGTTATTATTTTTCGTCTCAATGGGCTTGAGTAACTCGTAGTGTATTTACGCTTTGAACTAGTGCTCTACTTTTTCTGCTCCTTTCCATTCTTTTTTTCTTCCTACTTTTGCCACTTCATCTCTCTCTTTTATCACCTTCCTTTCATCTCACTAGAGTTGCATTATTTAAAACAGTTCCTGCATGAAACGCTCGGACTATAATACAGGCAATAAACCTCACTCTTTATTGTCTACAGCTAAGATGTCTGTCATAATTGTTTTAGCTTGGGTTGGATGTTTTGTAGTAACACTTTACTCATCTGACCCAATGTGCCTGAAAATAAGAGACAGGTTCGCAGAAAATAACGAATAATACGTTTCAATTATGTAGTGAACTAAAAAATATTTTTATCGTATGTGAAATTAAGAAGCTATGTTCACAGAAAATAACTATATAAGTGTTTATAATTTGTAATGATAGCTGATTCCGTTAAACACAACCGGTAATACTATATTGCTTTTTATTTACGTGTGGCTATAGAACTTAGAAACCTTTATCCGTTGAATTCTATAAGTATTTACGTTGCCTAATTTAGTATCAGGCTCAATTATATGATTGAAATTATAATAGAAACAAATTTTCGGGACACTAAAAATACAATTTTTTTATTTTCTTTTGTTGCTACAATAATTGTTTCAGGCAGAAACAAATTAAAAATTCTGGTCTACGAAAGGATTCTTTATAATATTACTAGTAAATATACCGATTCTTGTCTTGCGATATTGTTCTGTTTCCCTTTGTTGGAACAAGTCGCCGAGAGAGCCCATTAATGGAATCACAAATTGGAGCTATTGTGAGACACGCCCACTGTTCTCTAACCTAATTCCACCCTGAACCAGTAATTACGAAACAGAACAGGCTGATAGGAAGCAACATAAAACGCGCTTCGTTTATTTTGCAAATAGCGTTAAACGGTGTTCCAGTTAATAACATTTAAATAGAACTCATATAATTCGTAACAAACTGTTGAAATACATTTGAACTATAGCATTTGTGATAAGTATTATAGAATGCAGGTCTCCTACTTTAATTTAATTAAGGCCAAAGAAGGTACCTTGCAACTCATCGAGGGAGCCATTCGATTATATTTTTTATAGCATGCGTGTCAAAAAGAATAACAAGCTAGACGATTTGTATATTTTCAGTTTGTTTGGTGAGAAAGTTAATTCATGAAACAATTAAAGATAAATTGTTCACCCAAGTTTAAAAAGGGCCACCAAATGACACCGAGATAAGTTTCTTTCATGTATTTTCATGCTGAGGTATATTTTTTTGCCAATTTTCAATTTAATTAATGTAACTAATGCCCATGTATGTTCTTGTTAAATTTAATTTATGTTCTTCAATTAAATTTGTGTAAAATATTCAATTACTTTAATTTAATTACAAAACCTGGGCATTGTCCAAAGTTAGGGATCCTAAATCACAAGGTTCATGTTCTTAAGAGGCAGCTGGCCGACTGTTAAAATAGTAACAACTGACAGATCTTAGCGTTCACCTCAAAATAGATCGAGTTGTACCGTCGTGTAGGAACCTTAAAAAACAGATGGTACCTGCGGCCGAATACCACAGACTTCACTTCATAATAAAAATTACGTCACTTAGGTCTGAGATTTTCGATATTCTTTCTGACGGACAAAACAGAAACCCTTGAATATAGCATTGGTTTAAAATTAACAGTAAAAGTCATTTCATTTCATAGTGAGTCAATGTTTAAAATGCCAATCAGCGTGGACCTTGGATCATAGGATGTACGAGTAAGATCGATATACTTAAAACTTTGGATGATACAAACACTAAAGCATCACAAAATGAAAATACATCTCCGAGTCTCGCGTCCAGTAACATCGTGCAGAAGATTCATCACGGCCTCACAAAATCAAATTCAACAAGCTAGAAAGCATGCGATTGATTTTCATTTCACTGACATAAAAACTTTTGCTAGGAATCAGTATAATATCAAGGTCATTTTCACTCAGTTATTAAACTGCATAAAAAACGCGCTCTGAAAAAATCGGCCCGTTAATCGATTTTCACGTTTGTTTAAATTGAAAGAGTCGAGTGTTTGCCCAGCAAAAAAGAGTTAAAAGAGAAGTTAATGTGATGATCAAACAGTACTTTATAAAAGAGAGATTGCCTCAGGAGAGTAAAGAGAAATTTTATAAATTTTATTTCCCACGATTGATTCTCAATGTAGTATTTTCCATATTAACAACACAGTATATTTACCTCCTTAAAGTTTAGGCTCAAAATAGGTGAACAAACTAGAACTCCTTTTAACATTATGCATAACTTTCAAAGGAGGTGAATTAAATCAATGTTTTGCTCTCAGTTCTTCATATCATTTGCTTACAGACGCGCAAACAGTTTTCAAGTATCACGCATAGATGTCGATCGCTCTTAAACCCTGGTTACATTGTAGTTTGTACATTTAATTCCTGAAATGTTGAAACGGTAATACTAGTTTTTTATTGTGCCCTAAAAACGAAAAAACACGTACAGAATTTGAATAAAAATGTACATCATTTATTTCTGTTCGCTTCAGTTGGTTCTGAACAGGTCCTGTTATCATACGTTTCGTAAACAATAAAAAATGAGCAATTACTAAATATTAAAACTTTTGACGCGACAAATGTAACCAATTTTCGTATACTTAGTATCGACGATCCAAATAAGGTTTTTATTTCTCAATATGCTAATTATGGCGCGAATTCTACTGCAACAATAGATGGAATGAGAATACTCGCCCTCCTTATCCTCTCTGATGTTTCCAATATTACGCTTATAATACCACATTAAGTGGGATGAATGGTATAGGAACGCCAACTTGCAGATGGTTTTCATGCTTGCTTTTGTCAGCAATTAAATGGATTTGTAAATCTTTACATTAATATCTTCAGAACATAAACGAAAATTTAACTAAAAATTCCAGTTTCAATCCCTCAATTTTTTTTAAATCTATTAAGCTGTTTCGGAACATAAACTAATCAAGAAAACATCCAACCCGCATCAACTTTGGAGATTTTAACGCGCGATTGAAAAACAAACCTTGCCCTAGAATGTTTTTTAAATATATTATATTATTGTCTCCTGCAACATATGGAATTGAAACATCCACGAATACTTCATTTATTTTATTGTTTATAGACCCTCAAATTTTCATTGAAATCTGTTGAGCCGTTTCGGAGCCCATTCGATACAAACCTATGGACAGTTTGTCAGACAGACACTTCAATTTTATTTATTGATATAGATTTCCGAGGATTAATTTGAGAGCGGATGACTAGGTTCCAACAAAGGAATTAGCATCTGCTGAGACACAGCGTCGGCTAGGCAGGTATAATCCGGAAACAATAGCCAAAGCATGAGACGTCGACGGGAATATACATTTGTCTCACAGGGGGGAAGGCCGACTCGGGAGAGTATTTTCCCTTGAGAAAGATAGGAAGACACAAATACTGCCTGCAACTTTTATTGGCGATGGACGATTGTGGAAGGGATGGTCCGAGCTGACGGAATTGTAAACTAAAGGCAGAGTAAATCAATCAATCTATATATATATATATATATATATATATATATATATATAGTAGTCATCCACCGAAATATTTTCTCTAAGTATATCATTATACAGATCGTGGTAGATTAAGTAAAAATTTCAGACAAGTATTACCAAACAATAGAACATCACATGCTGACGGCCTGTGGTGTAGTGGCTAGCATTGCTGCCTCACAACCCACGGGTCCCGGGTACGTTAGCGACTATACCACAGGAGGTTGGTAAATTTGTAGCTGGACAAATTTCGATTTTAGTTGAGATGTATTTAAGGTGGGTGGGTTTATTAGGCCCAATGCATACGGTAAATTTGTAATTTTACAATTCAGAAAGATGTCCACGCTCAGAAATAACCTGACAAGATCGGTTGCAACATTCCTTAGTTGAAAGAAAATTTCCGGAGAGGGAGTTCACCCATAGAGACACCACGGAGCCGAAGTGGATTTTCTAGTCTAGTAGCATTGCAGCTTGAGACGTGAGATGTGCCGCCTGGAGGCGAAAGCCGAAGTCAGCACAAACCTCTCAATAGCCATCAGAGAGTGGGCAGGCGCCACGCAAAGCCAGTCTAGTCTACACCTGGACGTGCACACGGGGGATGAAGCTAAACCGCCGACGTCACGTCAGCCAGCACCGCACTAAGCTAAACCCCCAAGCAAATACGTACAACATTCTGCGCTTAGGTGTGTTACTGTTAATACAGAGTGAAAAATAGTCAATTTTATTCTTTTTTGTAGGTCTGTGATGAACAAATGTTACAGGATATCTCATGCGTTTCTCCAATGCATAATGAATTAAACTAGCTTAGTTTAGAATATCTTAAATATTTACCATTCAAGTAATGAAATAAAAATGAACTCACAGAGAAAAATAAAACCATCAGTATTAACTCAGATGTAAAAAAATAAATACAATTAAATAAACACTTTTCTGCGATCTTTTTGGACTTTTCAGGCATATTTATGAATGGATAAACTAATTACATTGTCAAGAATTTGGTGTCGCAGACTATGTCCAGCGGCTGTTTAGGCCGAAATTACTCATTGTGTAATTAGTTTATCCCTTTAAACAATTACCACAAGAATTCGACAAAGATGGATGTAGTTGTGGCATTCAGTCAAGACTGGTCTGATCCAACCCTCCAAGCTAAACTATCTTCCGCAAGCCTTTATTTCCTTATAACTACCACAACCCACATCCTCCCTAATCTGATAAGCGAATTCCATCCTTGGCCTCCCTCTTCTGTTCTTAAACCACACATTTCTCTCTAATGCTAATGCTAAGACCCTCGTGTCATAAAACGTGCCCTATTAATCTGCCCCTTCTCTTAGTCAACGTCTTCCATATTGTTCGCTTTTCCTCTATTCTGTTTAGAACTTCCTCGATTGTGATCCTATCCACCAATCTGATTTTCGGCATTCGCCTATACCACCACATTTCAAAGGCTTCTATTCTTTTCGTTTCCCCAACTCCTATCGTCCACGTTTCGCACCCATATAACGCCACGCTCCGTACGAACATTTTTATCGATTTCTTAATATTCACATTTATATTACCTGTAAGTACGTTCCTCTTTTCGCGAAAGGCTTCCTTGCCTGTGCTACCCTACCCTTATGTCTACTATACTTCTACCAACCCTAGTTATTACGATTCACAAATAGCAGAAGTCCTTATCTTCCGTCAAAATAAACCTTCCCAATGTAACACCCTTTGTTATTCCACTGTTTCCTATACTACACTCCATTACCTTGGTTTTCCCTCTATTAATCATCATAATGAACTGTTTTTTCAGGTCCACGTTCATACCATTTATTATGGTTTCTAAGTCTTCTTCTGACTCCCCTAATACTACAATATCGTGGCCAAAGCGTAATGTTTTTATTTCTTTTCCTTGCAGTATGATTCCTTTTCCATATTACGGTTTAAATTCCTCATTGCCTGTTCCATATATAAATTAAACAGCATGGGTCTTCTATTCTAATTACTGCTGCCTGTCTTCTGTAGAGATGATGTATAAGCCTCCTTTCTCGATATTTTATTCCTCCAGTGCTCTTAAAAATCCTTAATGGTGTATTCCAGTTCACATTATCAAACGCTTTTTCTAAATCTACAAATGCCATAAACGTAGACTGATTTTTTTGAATCCTGTTTTCTAAAATTAGTCTCTTGTCCCTACATTCTTCCTAAAACCAAACTGATCTTCTCCTAACTGGCATTCTATTTGACGTTCCATTCTCCTGTATACTATTTTTGTTAATATAACTAAATGTTCATTAAATAGGTTTGCTGACATAATTGACCGTATTTTCAAATACAATATTTGTAATCCTTGATTAGGGAAAGAATAAACATCTCGGCAAAGTTTCCTGACTAGCCAGGGATGTTCTCTAATTATATATATATATATATATATATATATATATATATATATAAATGAGCACAACAGAATGTCTTGTAGGATCTCGAGACTATAGCCAAAGCATGTCAGAAGGGAGAAATTTATTTATTTCGGTCTATGAATTACAGCTAAAGTAAGATAGAAAGTGGGTTAATTGATTACAATACAGAAACCAAATATTTTAAAAGCATTGAATGAATGTAGTTCGGCATTAAAGAGATAAAATGAAGTGTTAAATCGTGACCTACATAAGACTAATAACTCGATTCCAATGCCAAATTGAAGGAAACAAAATTATCGAGAAAATTAACGCACATCGTTTTGTTTTGTTTTCCCATGTCGCAATCGTTTATTTAAGGCTTCAAGTATGAGTTGGGGACTCGAATAACGTCCACTTTCTACTATGAAGTAAACGGCAATTCAAATGAACATTCCTCTCTTCAATATTTAGTCCCATTTCCAGTGATAACTAATCTTCGCCCCTCCTTCCAAACTTATTCCGCCAAGTTACGCGAACTTTCAGCTAACAATGTCGCAGACAAAGGCACACAAACTAACACATGTGTCAACTTCGCCTCCAGACTTGAGCAAACTTCTCCCTCTTCTCCGCCCCTCCATAAGGCAGTATCGACTCTCGTCCAAGGAATTATTTCTGCCACCATCTCCCTCCTCTGACACAGAAGCAGACGTCTGTGGAATTGATATCCCCCGGTGTGGAATATCTGCCACCGCGCCCCCCAAAGCTTTGACGCAAATTCACGAATATTGAATCAGAACATTAAACTTATGTCAACTCATTAAACCGTGTCTTGATAACGGCCACCGAATCAAATACTTTCTGCAGAATTTATGTAATAACATTATAATACCTAAGTCATTAAATAATACTGGCCAAATATAAAAATAATATTTAGAATTATTCTTTAATTTTCCTAAAAAAGGAATGAAAGCTTTGGATGATAATTGTGACAATGTTAGAGATATATTTTATATTTCCACGAAACTTATGACGCAATTTCTAGTAAAAAGCATGAAGTAAATCTAATTATTAAACATTATTATGTAAAATGGAAATGGTTATAGTTTTCCAGTAAATAAACTAAAATTCTTTACCAGCCTAATGGAAAAGATAATATTTTTTATAGAAAACAAATTTAACTACTTAACTTTTAACGATTTTAATTGACTGTCTAAATGCTCATATTAAAACGGCAACACCATGTATTTTAATAATGAAGCGAGAGTTATTTCAAGAGTAATGAGATCATTAATATTTACATGTGTGTTGAGTAAATATTATCCGTACATTTTGACCGTTATCATATTTTTTTCACAACTAAAAAAATTATCTACGACCAAAACGAATCTAATTCAAAACAGTGAATCTCGAAGTTAAACACGTAGAAAGAAACCGCAATTTCGAAATTAAGAATTTTAAAGATGACAGAAATAAATTATCGAGAAAGAACAGTTATCCATAATTTCTATAGATGGCAGTCACCAGTAATGAGCATTGAAGGGCAAGAAAAGAAATCAGAAATCAAGAAAGGAGTAAAACAAGGATGCTATGTAAAAATGAAAAGGTTTGCACCGCATACATTTACGTAAGGACAAGTAGAGTTAATAGAAGTTTCATTATCGACCTCTTCTTTTTTCTATTACTGACTCATCCAGATTTCTACCAAGATATTCTATATATCTCTTCCAACTTTCCGTCTTTTCTTCACTATCTATAATTCGATTTTTATCCCCTCTCCTTATGTTCTTGCTAGTAATTTTCTTCTCTCCAAATATTTCTTTGATTTTCCTATAAGCTGCGTCAATTTTTCCTTTAACCACGAAATCATTTCACTGCTTTTCACCTCCTTTCTACCTAATTTTTGAGTCATCTATATTGCTCTTTACCATTTTCATCTTTCGCCTTTCATCAATCATTTTTATTATATCTTATGTTATCCATTCTTTTCTTTTGGTCTGAGCTATTCTTCCGATTTCTGCTTCGGCTGTTCTAGTCATTTCTTCCTTCAATAGTGCCCATTTCTCTTCTATATTGATTCTTTCTTCTTTCTCTATTAATCTACTTTGGATATATTCTTTAAAACTCTGAAGCACCTCCTGCTGTTTCAGTTTTTCTAATTTCCATCTGTTTGTTTTTTTATTTCCTTTCTTGAGTTTCTTCATTTTCACCCTGCATTTATAATCAACAGATTATGGTTGAAGTTCACATATCAACCTGGGTAGGTTTTGCAGTCCATGATCTGATTCAATATTAATTATTAGTTATGAGTAACCATTATCAAACAAGATTTCTTGTAATATAGATAAAATTATTACTCTTTAATTATTAATTTCATTTCATTCAAATAGGAATCAGTGGAATGTAAGCAGCAGTTTGTTTATTTGTTGCTATCATTATTTAAAAATTGTATTTTTTTTCTTACGTTCGCCGTAATTAATTCCTTTAAATATGAATCAACAAGTGATCTACAACAACTTAAGAAGCGAAGTAGGAATTGCCTTTGATATTCGACACTTTCTTTCCCTGTGACCGATGGAAATATTACGTAATATTAAGTACATAACAATTTCTGAGGTTAAAAGCTAATGATACAGAATTTATGAATATTATTATATTCAGACTATTAAAAAAATTGTCGTTATCTTTTCGAGATTTCATTGAGTTAATTCAGGTTGTATAAGAAATTTCCTTATTTATTCGCTGACAGTTACTTGAATGAAAGTAGTTATGGTTTCTACATAAAATGTATGAAGTGTCAATAAGAATAAATGAAGGCTCCATAAATTGCTGTACATTTAGAGGTTCGTTTCTTTCTATTGAAATCGATATTTCCCATTCCGTGTTACGGAACGTACGTGCTCAACCTACCTCTCTTCGATATATTTTTATCAAGCTCGAACCGTACACCATTAATCTCGTTCACAACCGAATTTGACGGAAATGGCGGCCTCTCTTTCCGCTAAGAAATGCGGCAATGTTAGCCATACGATTTTATAACATTAATCCTTGGAATTTTGTCTTGTTAATCCGTTATTGTGTTTATGAATTCTCAATTATTCCAATAAAAGATAATGAGTTGCTTATGAAACTGTAGGAACAACGAATACATTAACCATGATTGATAACAATATGTTTATTCCAGGAAAAGTATGAATCACATTATACATTTACCTTGTTGAGTTACTTTTGACGCTTCAGGGCAAACCTTATAACTCGCAATTGGTTCTGAACAGGTTTCGGAGCCAATAAAAATGAGCAATTATTAAATATTAAAATTTACCTGACGCGAAAAATAAATCCAATTTATGTATATATCGTATCGACGTAACAAAAAGTTAATTATTTCTCAGTTAGCTCTCTTCAAACGATAGATTAATAACGGCACAAATCCTACTACAACAATAGATGGAGTGCTTCGGAGCATAAACAGAGTAAGAGTGTACGCTAAACTAATTCCGTGTCGATGCGATGGTAGCGCCACTCTATCGGTAAACTGTGTATGAATAGTGGTGGTAGAATTGAAAATGCCAATTATTATTAAATGTAAGTTTCAAGAAGTAGATGTGATAGTTTTCAGGGAGAAGAACTTAAATAAAGGACGAAAATTGCTATAAAGCTTTCACGTTAGTGATGTACTAGAAGAAGCAAGGGCTGTTTGCGAATAAATACCGGAACGGTTTTGGGACACATTTTACTAAAAATCACTAGATTACTAACAAGCCTATTGTACAGGTTTACATTTTAAATAAGACAACAGCAAAGTTAACAAATAATATACACGCAAACAAAACTATATATAAAAAATTAATTTTTTAAATGGTTAAGCAGTTTTTGAAATTGTAATTAACGTGTAATTAATTTTTCTTATATTTTTATAAAATTTCTACTTAAATAATAAACATTATAATTATAGAATATATAGAAATTTAAAAAATAAACTACAATTGATTGTTACATTAATTGTTACACAAAAATATTTCTTTTTTCATTAACCTATAATGAAAAAAGAAATATTTTTGTTATGAATTTAATAATTAAATTTATCACTTGACGTAATTAAATAATATATTAAAGTTATATTTTATCCCAAATATCTTTGCTCTAAAAGTACATCAATTATTAAGGATATGTTTGATGTAATGTCTAATCTAAAAATAATTTAACTTACTAAAAATTTTAAATTGCTCAAAAACATATGTAATTATATCAATATTATCGAATACCGTTGAAAAAAGTTACTATGTACACGATCTATCCAAGTTTTTTCGAACGGTTTCGCATTGGTGATTCGGAAAAATCTATATAATTTCAAATCTGAATTTTTTTCAGTATGTGGGCACTGAGGAATGCAGGATATTTTTCCAAAACTTTGTCCCAAAGTTTTACTCATTTTTAATCATTAGTTTCTTTCAAAACGCCAAATGCAATGTATATGGCACATAATAAACAAAGTCGGTACCACCCATTTACTTACACAATTCTCTGCCAGAGGTAAAACGAGTCGCCGTTGGTCAGATATATAAACAACCCGCATCCACTTTGGAGACTTAAATACGCATATAAGAAAGTGTATATAACATTAGAAAATACTGTATCGAAGTTGTACATTAAATAACAATAAATAAATAATTTTTGAATAATAATAATTTTAACTATCTTCTAACAATATTTCTGTTGACACTCTGTTACAGCATTTAATATCTCAAATTAATAAATTCACGAATTGGACACATGGAGAATTACATTAGTACTGACAATTACATTTAACATTTCCGTTTAAAGTTCATAATAAACGTGGTATATATATGTAATGTAATTAACTGCTTCAGTCTGAAAATTAATTATCATTGACTTCAAACATGATTTTCAATTTTAATTTCGGTTAAAATTTGTAACTTTTCCTAATTCATTTGTACTTTGTTAAGTAGACAAATTAAACGACCATTATAAGCTATTTTTTAAAATGATTGAATGACATTTCTGTCCATCATTATACTATCAAAATATTGTTTATGTTATATTCCTTATAAATTTGTTTATTACACATACCACTAAATAAATAATAATAAATCACGTAACTAAAGACGATGTTAATTTTCGATAGGCGAATGGAGTATTAAATTACAAATTCAATTTAATTTAAATTTAAAATTACGATATGATCCTCAGCAAAGGTATTTTTTTTGTCACGAGTGGTGTAAAGAGCAAAATATAATATTTCAAATCATAAATTAATGCCACAATTTTTCTTCTTCTAAAAATTAATATAATACGACGAAGAAAACAATTATTCAATCTGAATTGTTGTAAGTGGTGCAAATAATTATTAGATATAAAAAATGTTGTTTTTCTAGTAGAAAAATTCCTGGGAGACAAAACCTCTTGTTTAAATTCGTTATTTGAAGTATTTTAGTATTAGTTCTTCATCCCACGGATGAAAAATTCAGTTTCTTTTCATGGACATTTTATTTTTAAATATGAATTTGTAATTTGAAATGTTGTATTGTTCCCTTCACCTCTTGGATTCTTTACACGGTTTTCGTTACCTGATTATTATTCGAGTTATTATATATAAATAATATAATAATTAATTGTACGCATGTCAGTGAGTTTTAAGTTATAAAGGAGAAATTTGTAATATTTTCTGTTTGGGGGAGAAAAATAAAGTTACCTGATGTAAGTACAAAAATGTACGGAAACGTCATCGAATAAAATATTTTATTTATTTATTTTTTTAATTATTTGTCGATTTCCTGTGGTGTATCGTTAGCACGCTGCCTCGCGCCACATTGGTCCCGGGTTCGAATCTCGACAAGGGCTTGGACGTTGTGTTGTTTGAATTACCATACTTTACTCAGATATGAAGTCCACTGTAATTGTGTACAGTTGCTAATGGCCTTAGCTGCTGATGCGACTTAAAAAAATTATTTTTAATATATCTGTTAAAATGGCCGTTTAATTTATCTTATTATAAATACGGTTTATAGCAAAAAAATATTTATACTCTGTTAAATAAATTTAAAATGGAAAGTAGTTGCTATGATTTAGTCTGTTCAAAATTACAAAAAAAAATTGAACTAGCTGTAACATACATAATTTTTTTAATGAATTTTGAGTATTTAAAGGAGAGGTGTAAGAAGATCCATAAGGAGTAAATGTGACTTCCACCGATTGAAAATTGTCTTGTCATACTTATTTAAAATTGTCTTGAAAAGTGTGGCAATGTAATGTTGTGCTGCTTTTATGACGACATGAATTATCTGGAGAAGTGACTATATTATGTTTGATTTATCTAAACACACTGAGGGAAACAAATATAATAATTTTTGATAAATACATATTACTTTACGGAGAGCCATTAAGAACCGTCTCTAATTCGTAAGATATACTGATGTTCGATATTGTAAAACAATATAATGTAACATGGTTCAAAACGGGTTCCAGTAAAATAACGCACGATAACTCATTTATTGGAAAAAGGGGAGGAGGTAATTGGCTTCTGATACGATAAATTTAATCCGTAAAAAGGCCACGAAAAATTAAGCTGGAATTGGTTTGTGTGTGTGTATGTGCAGGTTTAATGTGAAGCTTATGAGCAAAGCAAGCTTCACTTAAAAGCCGATTGTGGAACGGAAAATCTCCTCTTGCGCCATCGCAGCCTATGAAGGAAACCGACCGGATGGAATCTCTCTGGGGACTCGCGAACTCTTTCTCTTCTCTACTCCCCTGCGAAGTCGTTAAAAGGTCCGTTGTGGCTCGTGGACAAATTTATCACTGACATTCCGCTACGTTGAGGATTCCAATAAAAACAGAGATTGAAGGATGGTACGCTGATGAATCGCCCGCCGTGAACTATATACCACATTTTCCAATGAAAATAGAAGAAATAAATTATTACTGTACTTCATTAAAATATTTAGCAGCATCCTTTTTTATGCGATAAAGGTTGTAGAATAGTAACAGGCTCACAATAACTGCAGATATTTATGAATCTGAATTATGAACGTCAGTTAATGAAGTATAGTTGTGAGCCGAAAACTATAAGAGCCCTGAAAACCAGATTTATGCATGTATGTTTATATACAATTTTCTTCGAAAGGGGTAGAACCCGATGGCAGTATCAGAGCAAATGCATAATGTTGAACAAATAACCGATAATACTGTTTCAAAATACAGAAATAATGCACAATAAATTTATCCTAAAACTTTTCACACTTGAAACATTTCACTAAATAAAAAAGACTATCAAAAATAATAAAAAGAGTTGATATTACTTCCCCCGATTTTCTTTACAGATGAAGTTGGGGAACTTGGGGCGGAAAGGGATAGCGGGTTAAACGGAATGCCATATTTTATTTTTTAACTGGATAGTGTTGGAGGTTAGTAAATAGGAATGGAATATTGGAAATGGTCAAGGAAGAACTCCTGGCAGTCGACTTGACAAAGTTTCGACTTCACCTTGTGAATGAACTCTTGTTTTGGCGTCTTAATCTGTGACTTTATAATTTTTACATTTTGACAGCAGGTAATCTACAAAACTCCTTGCTTTTAACTCCTAAATGGTAACACATTCGTAAATGAGGTGTCTTTAACTGCATATAAGTTGAGTTTAACGTTTAAATCTACTTGTATGAAGTCTTTGTTAAAAACTTTAAACTGAGACTAGTGTGCTGGGCGCAATGGGATACTACTGCTGTATAAGGCAAAATATTATGTGCTCCTCAAGGAAAAAAGTAAAACTGACCGACTCACCTTATAAGAATTAGTAACATGATGCTGTACCCAAAATGAATAGATTGAGAAAGAAAAGGAAAAGAAAAAAGTGGACAATCTTAGCAAAGACTGATCAGTTGCAAAAATATCTTTTTGAGAAAGGAAAATTGATAAAGATATAAACCGCCGCTAAATAAGTATAAGAAAGAAAACACAAAAGGTGTTACGAATTTTCTTCAATTGAATTAAGTTTAATTTTATTGCAAAAATTGTATATAAAGAAACACCAGCGGGGTAGAACGAGAAGTTAGGTTTCTTAAAAATGCATCAAAAATCTAAATTCGTTGTTTTAAGTTATATTAATATCAGAATAAGTATTAGAATAAGACTATGTTTTATACTTTTATGAAGTCATCTTTCTTTTTCCATAAATTTACAAAAATTGATAAACAATGAGTGTCCCGTTCCGCCCCGAATTCCCCTATATAGTCACAAGGGAGGGGAAATGAAAGCTGTATTTGCCATTCAAAGCTTACTCGAGGCAAACATCCTGGAAAATTTGTCTGGTTATACTAAAGCAGTTGACAATGTACGAAACTAAATGAGTCGTCGCCGAACCGTGATGGAGTGAAGATTAAATTAGGGCGTGTGGAATTCGCGAGCGTACGTTGAGGTGTTGGGTCTCGAACATACTAGTCGAATCAAGGCAGTGTGACGCCGCGCGGTGGAGTTGTTATATTTTATGCTTTATATTGGCAGTTCGCGGTGAGGAGCGGTGGAGTACGGTGGGTGCAATGTATTAAAGGCCACGCTCCGTAGATAGTTTATATCATTCCTGGAAATGAACTTGTTATATTTAACTAAGTTTTTGCTAATTTTTTATTAAATGTTACCTGGTGCGCAACAAATCCACTTAATTCAGAATCAACGTCAGAGTAAAGTCGTGCGCAACGAAGTTTTCGCCACAATAATATATATACTACTAGTGTCTGTGTATTACTCACGTTATTTACATAGAGTTAAAATTTTAAAATTTGTACATTTTCATCAAATTATACATAAATTCACATAGAAGTGTTGAAATGTAACTGGAATTGCCTCTCGTTCATAAGCAGTTAAACATTGGCGATTTTAGTGTTCTAACATTAATTTAATTCTAATTTAGATTATAAAAGTTGGTTTTATTACAAATGAGCAATTTAATATTTCATAAAATTTTTATAGCCCTGCCTATAAATTACATGTTTTCTTGTTTATATGTGAATGTAGTGAGAATTCAAGTTCTTTTTCTTTCATAAAGTAGTTTCATCTGTCAAATTAAACGGAAATATCTGCTACCATGATATTGTTTATTTTATGGACTTAAAAGTTAGTACTCAAGAGTACATGTGAAGCATTTACCATTATATTCTAAAAGCTGTTTTCCGTCTTTAAGTTTAATATATTTTCGTAGTAAATATAATGCTTTTGTTTTTTTCGACCTCCTTTAAAATACACTTTGCATTAACGGAAGGATACATCCCATATTTCACGTCGTTCCCTCGTGTCTCCGCTAACAAAATGCGGAGGTCCTGGAGCAGAGAAATTTCCACCTCTTTGAAATTTACAGCCACTTGCTACCTCGCTCTACTCTTCGTCTCTCTTAAGGACGAGTATATGCATGCATTAAACAAAATAACGATTCAAAGTTTAGTTACAGCTTAACTGCTTAAGTGAAAGCACAAGTTATTTACTTTGCATACAGTGGATTCACCCGTAGTTAATTTCTTGTAATGAACTAGCTTCAAAACATTTACTTCATTTATATTAATCTTTGGCGACGTTTCGCTTCAAACAGCACAGAATTAATCATTATTTTTACAATGCACGAAAGACATTCTGCATTAGTATAATACTAAACTATTTGGATTAAATATTTTCCGTATTTGTTGCACTATTTTTTCAAAAGTTTCTGTCATATACATTACGTAAATTTTAATCTCAGGTATAAATGTAGATAGCTTATTAAAATTAAACTAATTCGTACATTATAAAAACATGTAGATTCCTTGTAAAAGGAAACAAAAAATTAAGTTTGAAAGTACATTTATACATTTTGAAATAAATATCCATTATTTATGAACTGTCCAACATATTTTATAAAATTAGACATAATTGTAGTTCCACTAATTATAGAGTATTTCTCTCATGAAATTATTTATTCTGAGCATCCTCAACTAATTTACAATTAACTTAATTATGTTATTAAATGTAATTTGCTCTGTATGATATGAAACCTTTACTTCCAAACGAAATTAATATTAACTGCCTCTTCCATCATATTTCAGTTTATAACGAGATTAATGTAAATTAGACTCCCGTTCCTATTGTTAAATACATAACGTATGTTCTTTTATTTATTTCCAGAACATAAACAACGAATTTTAGTCATAGCCAGTAAGAGTTCCATTGCTTTACTGCTATACTTGTAACATAAAATTTAACTTGGCCTCAAAATTATTTGGACTACCAAAAATCGAGATTTTAGACGTTACGATACAATTTTTAATTCTGTAGGAATAATTATTATAATTATGGTTTGTAAATGGGTCTGGTAAATTCATTCTATAAGAGATGATTCTAAAAAGTTACGTTCCACAGTTTAAACATAATTTTCATTTTCTTTGTCAATCGATGTCATTTCATAGCTAAATATTTTTCCCAAGATTTTTAATGTGATTAAATATTGTGAAGTAATATTTTAAGAAAAGTGACAAGATTTATAGCCTTCTAGAATTGAATTGCTTTACTTTAATCTATTTCATATCATTCACTATACTCCATTAAGAAATATGGTTGAAGCAGTCATGTAAATCAATAGAATCCGAAATGTTTGTAATAAATCAATATATTTCAAGTTCATCTACAAAGCAAAAAAAAAATTAAAAATGGAAATTTATTAATCAATATTATTTATAAAAATATGAAACAGTAAGGAATAATCTGACACTACCTTGATTTCATCCGATATGAATTACTTATATTTTACAACTTGATGTGTGCTAATTTATTTTTAAACATAATAAAATTAAAAATTCCTCTGTCACGATTTTAAAATATTGATACAATTTTTTGGAACTAATTAATGTTAATGAGTCTATGATAAAGAGAAGAAAACTATACGTTTCTGCAAACACTAAAAGCGACATTTCGTCTTCAAAATTTAAGGGATAACTGCACGTGCGTGAGGCTGAAGATTCATATAAGTACAGAACAAATTAATTTATTGGAACCATAGCGAAACAACGTTCTCTACTTTGAAATTTATGTTAATAATCCAAGCATAGCTGGAGTTTCAGGAAGAAAAAATTGGTACCCAAACTAATAAAGAATATAAAATTAAGCAGAGTGACCGAATAAACTGAATACAAAAATAAATACATCTCTTCCATTTTATTTTATAACAGGTAACTTTGGAAGAAGTTAGATATTGCTCCACAATGAACACGAAGTCGTAGTCTGAATGCATATAGAAAGAGAGTAAAAATTAAATTCCTTTAGCAATGAAGTATAAAGACTCTCACTCCACTGAGAATTTCCCGGAATTCTCTCTTTTGTGTGCAACAAACCGGAGCCGTCTTCCTAGCAACTCTCAAATTACGTTAACGAGAAATGATACAATGGAAAGTATGTATACTTCCTGAAGTACCGTGAATAAGAAACAATTCTACAATCTTTTAAAACATTTTCATTCAATAGAAGTAGCAAGAAAAGGGTTTAAATTATGTCTGTCAATGAAGAACCATCCTTTAAATTAACCACAAAAATTTTATTCTCTTTATCACTAAAAAACATGAACAGCCATAAATAGGCTAATTGATTAAATATATTTTTTAACATACGGTATTATTACGAATTTGATCGTAGCAATTGCGATTTATGTGGAATGCATAGTAAATGAGATCCAATTTGAGTCCGCTGTGACAGAGATAGAAACTTCTGAATAATCTAAATTGTCAGTGCGTTCAAATCGATTACTCGTACTGTCCGGCGAAGCTAAAACTTTTCAGTTTGGCCGCAATAAAATTGGCAAATCTCGCTCTTTTTATGTATGACAGCACGAAATTACAGTGAACCGTTATTTGGACTGATTTCGGAAATAAAGTTTAGGATTAATTTATAATTATATGTGTTACATGTAATTTTATCAAACTTTAATGTCATATTACCGTGAATGTAAACATTCAATTATTCCAATTTAAAAACGAATAACCAATCCACTCATTGACTGGAGAGGTTGAAACTAAATTGTGGAAATGTGTTTTTCGAAGTAATATCTAAAAATTAAAATTTATTACCTTATGAATAAGTATAAAAGTAAATGAAAGTGAAATATATTGAGTACGACGACGTGCATGAGTCAAGGTAGATCTTTTCTCACCCGGTTTGATTTGATTTATTCATTCCATTCCTCCTCAAATGAGGAAATTGGATGCGTCAAAACATAAAAAATTAGAATACAAGGCACAATTAACAACAATTATCGCTTTAAGAGTATGTAATCAAAAAACCAGGCACATTCATTTCGTGCCCAAAATGTTACTCTTCCCTAACACTTCTCTCGCTTTCAGAAAAAGTAAAAATTCGTGATCAATTTCGCATCCATCTTCTCGGCGTTTAGGAAGTAGCCCCAATACTCCAGCCAGGGATCCGTAAAAAGCATCCAGACTCTACTAATACCGGTACCTTTAGAACTCGATTCATTTTTTCGTTTCTTTCATGCCCACACTTTTTTTCGATGGGGTTTATTGTTACAAGTTTTGAGTTATTCATTATTGTTGCTGATTGTCGTCTTGTTTGTCTTTATTCAGCGCGTGTTGCTTTGTTCTATCGTCACCCACTCGTCTCTTGCGAGTGAATGTGTGAATTGTTTACAGCGAGGACGAGCTCCAAGCTAAACAAAAGGCAAATACCAATACTTCAGTTAAACGTAAGTTCCTTATTTTTCATTTTCATGTGATACTTCATCACTTACATACGGTAAACATGCGTAACGATTACCAGTCATAATTTCTCGAATTCTTTACTTACTACTCCAGGATTGCAAATAAACAGAACCGAAATTATGCTCATTTTTTCAAGAAGGTGGACTGTAATTACGCGACATGCAATATCTGTTTAAAATGTCTAAAAACAACTGGAAACACATCCAATTTAAAAAATCATCCTCAACGCCTTTCTAATTTTGAAAGGTAATAAGTTATTACGGGAATAATGTCTACTTTTATATATTTATTTCAGACCACTGAAGTGTGAAGAAAAAACATTTAATCGATAAAAAACAAAAAATACAGATCTTAGATGAATAATGACGATGAAGTTATCAGAATCGAAAATTCTAATTTTGAAAGGTAATAAGTTATTACGGGAATCATGAAATTCTTTTATATATTTATTTCAGACCACTGAAGTGTGAAGAAAAAGCATTTAATCGATAAAAAAGCAGAAAAAATACATATCAGATGAATAATGACGATGAAGTTATCAGAATCGAAATATTCTAATTTTGAAATGTAATAAGTTATTACGGGAATCATGAAATTCTTTTATATATTTATTTCAGACCACTGAAGTGTGAAGAAAAAGCATTAAGATAAAAGCGAAAAAATATATCGATGAAATGACGATGAAGTACAGAATCGAATTCAATTGAATGAATAAGTATCGGGAATCATGAAATTCTTTTATATATTTATTTCAGACCACTGAAGTGTGAAGAAAAAGCATTTAATCGATAAAAAAGCAGAAAAAATACATATCAGATGACGATGAAGTTATCAGAATCGAAATATTCTAATTTTGAAAGGTAATAAGTTATTACGGGAATCATGAAATTCTTTTATATATTTATTTCAGACCACTGAAGTGTGAGGAAAAAACATTTAATCGATAAAAAACAGAAAAAATATTTATCTTAGATGAATAATGACGAAGAAGTTATCAGTATCTAAATCTCCCCTTTTTTAGTTAAATTCCATTCTCGTAATAAATTAGGTTCTATTTGTATAAGTAGCCAATAATAATTAGAATATGTACAGGATAGCTCTAATGCATGTAAAATTGTCGGGCTACCTTAAACGTACCTATCCTTGTAAATATGTCCAATTTTATTTTTTCCAATAATTTAAACAATCAAGTTATATCCCTATAGTAACAACTTTTGGCATACTGGGGATATTTGGCGAGTGAATCGCGGGAAAGTAACCTAATAACATTTCATATAATACTGTTCACGCAGGATGTGGCGACCACCAAGCTTCAGCAGAGTACGAACGAAACTTTGGAACATTATCTCAAACTATTTGACCGGGGCTCAATCACTACCTGTCTGGCATAATAATATTTCACTTCTTTACTGAATCGGAATAAGTAATACTTTTACGTTACGTTTGTTTTATGAAACAACGCAGTGAAGTCTCGCGGTGATATCAAATTGTGTTGTTCATAAAAACGAACGTTTTCCGTGCTGTTTCTTCAAAGCAGTCCTGAAGCAGAGGCATTATTCACCATGTACTGTATTATCAAAATTATTTTCCATCAATTACATAATTTTATTTTCTGCTCCATCTTGAATCAAGTACTTAAATATTATAATAACCACGTTATGAATTAAATATAGTCACGTTTCTGAATGATTGTGAGGTACAGTAACACAACACCTAGAGGTTATAGGTGTTTATTTACCACGAAGTGCTGTGCAAAGGCTCGTACAACTAAAGATTGACCCCGATTCGGTATCCAGTACAATGGAGTATTCCAGAAACAGAATATTCTCTAAACAGAAAATACTGGAAATGAAGGGTTAACTAAGTAAACATATAAAAATGGTTGCATCGAGTGGGACTCGAAGCCGAGACCACATTTCTGCAATCCAGCTCTGTATCCCTCAGCAAGCACTGCAGGTTTCCTATTGCGGCAATATGATAACTCATTAAAAATTGAATAGATTGAACGTTCCCTACTCATTTATTTATATAATCTGCTCATTTCTGTACCATTGAAACATCCGATATGGAGCAACGCAATTAAATTTTATTTTATTCACACCATTATTACTTATGAGAACTATCTAGATCCTTTTTACAAAATGTTTCCAATAAAAAATAGGCTTCAGTATTACACAAATTCATAACAAATATTTTGGAGTGTCTAACTCATGAGCAAGGACTAAGTTTCTGTAAACATCACATTGGAAATTATAAATATTAAAAAAAAATTATGGAAGTAGCGCTAAATCGGCGGTAAAATTAATTTAAAAACGAAAAACAACTTTTCAAAACTGCTGAGCCATTCCACAATTTCTAAAAAAAAATACATGCTTCATTTTAATTAGTACAACGCCGTGATATCAAGATAGAATTTGTCTCTTTAGTGGGTACGTAAGATTAAGGTTCAAATATTTTATTTTCTAAGACCTACCAAAGAAATTTGGAGATTAATACAAATGGGAAGTGATAGTTCGATAATTACAATATGGCTATTAGGTTATTAATTTTTTGTGATAATTTAAGTGTTACATAATGTCGCTGCCCAATTATTGCATAGAATTTATTTATAAAGATTATTGAATTAATTGGTGCAAAGACGCAATAGTCTCGGGTGATAGTGGGTTATCTATCTGCCAGTCAGATAGGATTAAAGGCTTTGGGGGATCCACTGGCGGATGGACGTGGACTTGAGCTGCACATGCCGACACAATTTGAGAACAGTGCCCAAATTTTTTTCCTCTATTTACGGGTGTTTTGAGAAACACTGAATCGTGTGTGGAAAAAAAGTAAGATAAATATTTTTTCTCTGATAGATAATCCATTATTAATTAATCTTGAGCAAAGTGCACTAACAACATTATTAATCTAGTGAAAGGCACATATATAAAATGTTTTTTAATTATGCGGGAGACTCGTGTTTTCTTTCATTTTTATCAAAAAAATCAGCCTAGCTGGCTGTCAAACCGCAAAGAGGAGGACTTTGTAGGACGGCAT
Organism: Eucriotettix oculatus; assembly: GCA_034510155.1. Lineage (NCBI taxonomy): Eukaryota > Metazoa > Arthropoda > Insecta > Orthoptera > Tetrigidae > Eucriotettix > Eucriotettix oculatus. The sequence continues at coordinate 41,964,877 of CM067379.1, forward strand.
CACTGATTTAGTTGAACGTTGTTCTCCGAAGTCACTGAAATCAAATATGTACATCACAGTATGTTGAATCTTACATAAACTTGCCACGGTTCTCCAGTAGCCCACCTACCACAACATCTGGGAAAAATAACTCTCTCATGAAAATAAAAATAAAAATTGTTGCTATATTGAAAAAGTATATCCATATTCCAATTAAAAGGAGTTATTATTTATTACAACCAAATACATCAGTTATTACACTCGTTTAACTAACACTGAAGAGTTACTCAAAAAGGGAGGAGCAAATTTCAAACATTATTTTCTTCCAAACTACAATACATAGAAATATAATTCTAATTTTCTTGGAAGAAAAACGTTCAAACGCCACAGGTGGCGCTCTTGCTTGACTGTAGAAAATGGCGGCGTCATCACAGAAGCAATCATTTTGTGTTTTGCAATTAGGAAACTTTGAGTAAAATGTTGAAGTGCAACGCCAGTTTACGAAACAACCGCTTCGTTCCATCGGAAATTCGTAGAAGATGGTTGCATCTGCAAATGGAAAAGCATGGGACGTCGACGCACATCGAATGAAGATGTCGAGTATATTCGTAGGAAGGAACCCAAGGAAATACACAACACGAGCAGGAAAGGTACTTAACGTTCCTCAGCCAACCATATGGAGAGTTCTGAATCATCGTCTGCACATGAAGTTGTACAAACTACAGTTATTGTAAGCATTGCATCATGAGGAACAAAGAGATTTCAAAGGTATGTGTTAAAATCCATTGTTGAACTGCTGAAGCAAACACCAACACGCTTACTCTCCGTGTGATAAGATTAAAATGACGTGGCAATTTCATTTTCTATATTTCACAATAACAAACACTAGATTTTTCAGTAATATTTTTCTAAAAAAAATTCAATAATTCCTTTAAAAAATCAGTTTTTTAAATCAAGCTTGGAAACGTATGACGAATTGTAGCAACATATTTAGTTGATCTGTGAAACCAATATCTCATCTAATGAACACTTTCTAAGCCGTTGAAAACATGGTTTGGTTTGTAATATCGCAACAATCGTTCCAGACTGTCGTTTTTTTCTTTTTAAACGTCCCATTTCAGTATTATTGCTTCATCAATTGTAATTGTACGATTTATTATAATTTGCTAACGGTTGTATAGAGTTAAACAGATAATGTGAATGAATGAAGGATCATAAATATTTATCACGTGCGAATAAAGCTTCAATATTACAGTCAGCTTAAAAGAATCCAAGAGCAACAGAACAATTAACATTACAAATTGAAAATTCAAATTTTCGTATTTATACTTGTATAACTGACTGTATATTCAGATGCAATTAAAAATACTTAATGCGTAATTATAGTGTGATTAAGCCATCTATTTGCTCTGAAAGTATAATAAGAACCTGTATAGGGTTAATTTTCATGTTATCAGTTCACTTTAACCCGACGAATATTAAATTTTTATCTGCGTTAAAAACTGTTCTGGAATAGGTTGTTCAGCAGGTTAAAGCACCGTAATTGGAAAGGCTGTTCGTTCGGAATTCTCCGCAATCTTTCGTTTCTCCGGCTTCCCTCCATAAGCAATTAGCCACAAAACTCTGGATCCCCGGTAATTAAATTTAACGAACATCCTGCGGCTTAAAACAGTCGCACAGACTTGTCTCTCCTATTGTTATACAGAAGTCACGACCTTCTATTCATAGCTGAAAAACTGTTTTATCTCGCCTTATCTAACAATAAATCCGTACGCTAGAAATAACCGCGGTTCCTGATTTTAAAAGTGTGATAAAGCTCTGCTCGACCTTGTTACTTAATATTTCATCCTGCAAATGTAATTAACTGCTTTGCTGAACCGATTATTATTTTATAGACACAATGAAACCGGCGCCGAATCCCCGGGTGTTTAGTTAATGAAACTCGTGATTGGTTCAGGTTCTGTCTGACGAGTAACATTTACAGAACTGCGCGATTATTTTAATCTGGAAAATGATGTTACACAACCATTCACAATGTCACCAATTCTTTTGCAGAAGTATTTATTGATATGACGTAAATTATCGCTGCAGAAACAGACAGGTATGAATATGAGGAAATCGATTTAATGATTTTCAGGGTGATGTAGTAGCTGCGGACGTGGAAAGTTAGAACTTTGTTCGTAGCAGATGGGAACAGATACATATGCATAACCATGCTGTTATTCGAAGTTTCCTTAACGAGAAGAATTATGTAATGTTACTCAAAAAAATAATAATCCTACTTAATTTTTTTCAAAAATGTAAATGAAAGGAAAAATCAAGTAATAAAATAAGTAGCGCATGCACAGAAGTATTTCGTGGGGAGAGGGAAATTTATTGTAAATTTATACTTGATTAGTATAATAATTACTTAAAACAAGTCTAAATTATTTTAATCTATTTTATTTTATTTCCGGTACTTTTTATTACATATGTAAGTATGAATAAATATTTATTTCATAGTAATTAGTACTACGTAATTAGAATGAGAATCGTGTACACAATTCTAAAGAATATGATAATTATCCGAAAATATAAATTTCTGTTGCTCTGCAAATGGGAATTCTGTGGGTGCGTATGATTTATAAATTTGATGGATTAAGCACCAAAATATTATCCATGTAGCTAGAATACAGATTTTATTCCAATACAAACCACGACCGACGTACCCTAGTGGCCAAATTTATTATTAATACCTGACAGCAACAAAGTGTTGCCGCTTTAGGTCGAGATAACCATAAAATGGGAATGCAAGAGAAGTGAGTCATCAGTTTTAATGTTTAAATTTTTCGAAAAAAATGGACAAATTACGCGATTTAACCGATTGATAATAGGCGCTCGAAACGGCAGAACAATTTCGTGCAAAACGGCTGCACTTGTGAAGTGTTCCAGTTGTTGACGTTTACAGAGAGTGGACAACACTGGTTCTCAACGTCAGGCTTGTGGTGGTCAAAGGCTACTCAGTGCCCGAGCGGAAAGGAGACTTGTCAGAGTTATCCAGTGCAAGAGAAGAGCAACAGTGCGTTAAACAGCGCAGAATCATAATCACGGATTAACTGTGAACGTCTCTGAGCGAACTGTTCGCCGCACATTACGCCGAAGCCGACGTTGTTCGAAAGCTTCTGCTGTTTGTCTTCGACAAGAGCACAGGAGCACATGGATTGGACAGTAGATTTAAGGAAGAGTGTTATGTGGTCTGATGAACCGCGATTTCAAATGCACCATGGAGGTGGCAGGGTGCGAATATGGAGAAAACAACACGTAAGCATGGACTGAAACGACACTTTAAGCCGGTGGCGGCGATATTATGGTTTGGGGGATGTGTTCTTGGCATGGTTTGGGTCTTTCATTATTTTGAAATTACATCCTGTTATGTTTCAGGTGTACTCTGCCAGGGATGAATACTTTCAGCAGGACAATGCTCCTCGTCATAAAGCTGGCATTGTCCTCAAATGGTTCGAAGAGCATGATGGAGACTGGACAATTATTAGATCTCAATCCAATCGAGAAGTTGTGCGATTAGATCGAACGGCCCGTCAAGCAACCAGTACCATCAAATATTAAGAAATTTGAAAGTGCAGTTCAACATATATGATCTCAAATTCCTCCAACCACCTACCAACATCTCATAGAATCCATGCCCAGAAGAATTCAATCAGTGCAAACGGTGGCTCAACACTTCATTAACGGAATGGTCATAATAATGTGGCCACTATATAGTTCAGCACATTTTTATTCAATTCTGGTATCTTTAACGAAGAAACGAACGTTATCTATAAATTGGTTAAAACACCTACCCTAATACCTCAATTGTCATTTATGTTTAATAATGATGAAAACACAAAGTATTCACGGCAATTTTGCTTAAATAATATCAATTATCACTCAAAATTCATCAACTTTTAAATAATTACATTTCTTTCCTTGAAGGAATGGGGCGACCTTCTCCCTGTTTCTCGTTCCTGATTAAAATTATATAATTTAATTATTGAATACTAGTGGATAGACCCGATGCTATCCTTGTATAATGTCCGCAGAGAGAAAATGTATGGAGACGACTAAATTTTTAAGTTTTAACATGTAAATTTAAGATAGTTTTAATGTTCTTAAGTTTTGTGAAGCCTTCACTGTCCCCTTCCAATTCGTCTCAAGATGGTGGATGGAAATTTGATACCTATGTACAGCTGGCCGCCTTATTGGGAAAATTGAACGAATCCAGGTGACAGGTTTGCATTAAATGATATCATTTCTGCATCCCTTAAAAAGATAATCCAACCTGTACCCCTAAAAATAATGTAGCATGCATATATACATGATAATATCAGATAATGTTTAAATGTCTATACACAACAAAGTATTACAGCAAATTGCATAAGGTACATGTTCCGCTGAATATTATAATTTTATTATGTTTGGAAACTATATAACGCATATTCTGAACGTGCTTTAAAGGCATTTGTCTATATTACATCAGGCTCGCTCTGTTGTCAGTTAAATTGTTTGGAATATGCAGCACTGCGAAGTAAGGATGCCGCAGAAACGACGTGGGATTCCAGGGAGGGAATTTAAACCATGCGGGCAGACGCGGACAGTGTTTTCGTCTAAAAACCGCTCTGTTGCCATGACAATGGCTGAAATATAGCTGACACGGGTCGATGAGTAATTTAACTCATCCCACCTGGCTGGCAGGTTCCTTCCACGGGAGGTAATTGGGAGACAGCGCGAAGGACGACAAAAGTTGTCAGTCGATACTGATCACAGGCTTTACGGCACAAAAACCAGATAATTAAAAAGTGTACGCACGAGATGCTACGTCACTTTTACCTAACATTCATTATATAACAGCTAGATCATTAAAAATACAATCGCAGTTGCAGAATTCATTCAAAGAATTGGCTCCGATGCAACGATGCTGTTTTTGCAACTGGATTGGTTATTATCTCCTAAGTGACAATAATTTTAAAGGGTTTTATTCAATAAAATTATTAGAAAAGGAGATAAATTTTAAATGCCAAAAGATATGGAAACAGCCAGCATTTTATTTAAAAATTTAGTATCCAAACCAGACATTTATGAATTTATTTTTCAGAAATAGAATCGTCTAAACATTCCAGTGCTCCAAACGTTCCCGAGAGGGACATGAAAAAAGCTTGAAGCCGTTAACATCTAGCTTATTTATGTAAAATAGAGAATTTATTTTAACGTAGTTCACGGAGTGACCGTCTCGCTCGAGGCTGGTCACCGAGTTTCCTACATAAAACTAAAACATAATATAATAATTTTTATAATCAGCTCAATATACTTTTCTTTTTTTAAAAAAAGTTTTAAGTTTTCCAACTACTGTTATACATTGGCTTCTTACTTTGCAATTTCACTCCTGACAAAATTTCAAATATTCGTCTTAATTCTTATCCTCTGCACTTAATTAACAAATATATTAAATTTAGGTTAACTAATATTAAATATTATATAAATAATTTACCTATTAAATTACTCAGTAATACGCTAATATATACAGTGCCCTCAATTTTTTAAAAAAATCAGTACAAACTTATTGAATTGTTTAAAAATTATGATAATCTTTAAATCTCACAGTAGTTTAAACTTTGTTAGAAATATTAAAATTAATAACTTCGATAATCTTAATGTTGTTCCCAAATTTAGTGTTTTTGTAATTTGTAATTCCAAACACTCATAGAAAAACGATTAAGGAACAAAAAAACTGAAATTTAATGTATAAAATTATTCAGGTTTGTCGAAGAATATATATTTAAATAACCACAAGATTATTGGCAAAAATAATTCTAGATTTTTAATGTAATCCTTTTTTCTATACTGAGGAGTGAGATGCTTCGGATCAGTTGTAACAATTCGGCTGTTAATGTTAAAAATGACGCAAGTAATTTAACCAAAATATATGATTATCTTCTAGTGTAATCTTTCTGTTTCACCGATTTTTAAATTTTACATTATTTTTCAGAATACTTATGAGCTGTAGGTGTAGGCTCCATACGAACGTTTTTAGCAACGATTTTCTAATATTCACGTTTATATTACCCGTAAGTAAATTCCTCTTTTTCGCGAAAGCCTTCCTTGCCTGAGCTATCCTACTCTTTATGGCTACTATACTTCTACCATCCCTAGTTTATTACGCTTCCCAAGTAGCAGAATTCCTTAACTTCCTTAAAAATATTCCTTCCCAATTTAACCCTTTGCTATTCTACTGTTTCCTATACTACACTCCATTACCTTGGGTTTCCCTCTATTAATTCTTATATTAAACTCTCCAGGACCACTTTATGCCATTTATTATGGTTTCCAAGTCATCTTCTGACTCCCCTAATACTACAATATCGTGGGCAAAGCGTAAGGTTTTTATTTCTTTTCCATGCAGTGTGATTCCTTTTCCATATTCCGTTTTAACCTTCTTCATCGCTTCTTCCATATATAAGTTAAACAGCATGGTGACAGACTGCATCCTTGTCTTACTCCTATCTTGATTATGGCTTTCTTTCTTGATCTTCTATTCTAATTACTGTTGCCTGTCTTCTGTACGGTTTTTGTATAAGCCTCCTTTCTCGACATTTTATTCGAACTATTAAGATTGAATATTTGTGGACGTAAAATGACATTGGTATGCAATTATAAAGTTACAAGGGGACCCTACTGTAAGTGGGTCACCGGTTTCTTATACTCATAGGATTTGAAGGTGAGCATCTGGTCAAAAATTTCGTAAAGCAGTAAGATTCGGTTCTCAGAAACATTCGAGGAAAACGACTGTGAAGATTTGGCCGCTTTATTTAATTTTGTTCAATCCTAGATCTATCTATATATATTGTGACATGCATTATCCACCAAAAATTCATTTTTTAAAGTGAATCGGAAACCTGTGAGTAGCATTGGAGCCTATACTCGCACGTACTCCTTGTCCTTGACTGACGTTTAAAATTTTAACACCTATTGTTATCTAAACCATTTTTCATATGCATTATCGGACCCATTATTTCATTAAGTAGTCTCTGTTCTCTGGCCCAAATTCCCTGAGAAAATCAGTATTTAGACTTGAAACAAAATTGTCCAAAATTGAAATAGTACTGAATAAAAATTTTCTTCATTGTGTGATTATTAATAATAATATATATTAATATTTTTATTTTAGTAAACTGGTGTTAATTATTTAAATTCTCCGCCCATTTTAAATTAAAATTGAAATTCCAGGTAAGGCAGTATATTGCAATATATATGCTAATATGTAATTTTATATAAATAGAAATTAATAAATTTATTAGATTAAAACAAAATGTAGTTACAGGCAAGTAACAGAAATACTATTCAAAAAATTATATAAATTATCACATTTGATCACAAAAAAATGATTTTACGATAATACAATGTTCTGGAACTACCCACATGATGTCAATATGACAATAAACGATATTAATAATAAAACAGGCGAATAAACAAAAAATATCAGATTAAAATGGTTTTAGTACAGATTTATTTGAATTTTAAGAAATATGAATAGTAAATGAGAAAACATAGCGAGCGTTGATAACCATAAATGTAAACACAACTTTAAACTTGCCTTCTTCAAACACTTTTACGAGAGTATAGCATAAAATTAACGATGATGAATGTTGTTCGCAACTCTGATAGCAAAATTTTATTACCTAAAATTAAGTTACATAACTTGTTTTCTAGACGATCCATCAATGTCCGTGGAAAATAGATCACGAACAATGACCTTGTCTAATGAATTTCTCGGTGAATAATAGCGTCGTTTCTTCATATCTTAACATTGTGATCAAATTTTTAGCTTCAATACAATTATATATGTTTAAACCGTACGCTTATAATTACAATATGCGAAAGAACTGTGACGAAAAGCATTGTGCTACGTATTAAAAGTTATTAATAACACATATGACTTTAAAAAAGCGAGAAATAGTAATATATATCAAATTCTGTCTATGTCACACTTTTCAGTTACCAGATTTCTCTTTCTCTTATTATTCTTCTCTACTCACTTCACATTTCCACGACCCTATTACGGCTGTAGATGGGGGCAGCCCTGTCTTACCCCAACAGTGTTGATTTCAGGGTCGCAAAAATATCCGTTAACAATAGTACGTGAAATTTTTGTTTTACCCCCTTCAATCCCCTGTTAGAAGATGAACTATAACTTAAATTGTATTTTAATGTCTAACTTCAACCCAGAGTCTAACATTACACCGGTTTAGAGCCCAATATCGATTGGTTTTTGGTTATTTTTATGTGATGCCCCTGCACCACCACATCTAATAATACTCCCCTTCAATTATAGATGGCGTTGAATTTATACGCTAGCAGTATTGGAGGACACACTATTAAATTAATTAATCCAATAATGTATTTCTATGATGGAAATATTGGTCGTTTCTACTTATTTAAAATTTTCCACCCCCTTCAATCCTGCCCCTAGGGATGGTATCTGAGTCTTATCGCAACATTGATAATTTTCAGATCGCAAAGAACACTTGCAACAAATTTGGTTGAAATTGGTCCTCTGGTTTATATTTTCATGTGGAACATACATACAAACACACATACAGGCAATTTTATTATAGTGAAGATGATAAGACAAAATACTTTTCAAGATTATTTTTATTTTATTAATGATATGTCAAGTAGGTTCCTTCACCTCATACATTCTCCTAGATGTGATGTTCACCAAACGTATGGTTTGTCTTCCCATTTTAATTGTTTTTCTAACAATATATATTATCGTATTTACGTTAACTGAAATATCTCAATATATTTACGGCCTTAAAAATTATATATCAACAGTAATTCAAAGTGCCATTTCATAGAATTGAAATTATTTATTATGATTTACGGTAGTGATTCTTATCATAACTCATTATAATATTTGTAAAGTTTCGAGTTTCCACTGTTCTCTAACATTTTAACAAAGGGTATAATCATTTTTATGTGATTATATTTGAAACAAAAACAGTAAAACTGCAGAATAATATGAAACTTTTGACCGGGAAAGGATTCTCAAAATACGTTTTATGAAACATATCTTTAATGTCCCACTGCGTACAAATGTGTATATTTCTCCAAGATAAGATATGAAATGTGATTATTTTCGTCAGGAAATACTATACTGTATGTTACCGGTTTATTTTTAAGTAAATCCATTTAACTGAACCATTGCTCCGAACTCCGTGAGTGAGAAAATAAGATAATAATAGAACTTACAGAGGATGAGAGGCAGAATAAGCGCTTTTATACAAGAGAACTAATGATAATGGTATAAATAAAAGTCAATATTGAGAAATTAAAAATAATGAGAGCGCGAAACGTGTTGTTGTGCTATCCAGTCATAAAACTGGTCTGATGCAACCCTCCATGCTATCCTGTGCTTCGCAAGCCTTTTCATTTATACATAGCTATTACATCCCACATCCTCCCTAATCTGCTTAGCGTATTCCGTCCTTGTCCCACTCTTCTGTTCTTACCCCACATGCTAATTTCATAAGACGCACATGTCTCAAAACGTGGCCTATTAATCTATCATTTCTCTTGTGCAAAGTCCTCCAAATTGTTATCTCTTCCTCTATTTTCCTTTGAACTTTCTGTTTAGTTATCCTATCCACCCATCTAAGTTTCAGCATTCTTCGTAGCTCCACATTTCTAAAACTTCTATTCTTTTCCTTTCTGCAACTCCTATTGTCCAAGTTTTGCTCGCATATAACGTCACACTCCATACGAACATTTTTAGTAATTATTTCCTATTAATCATACTTATATTAGCCGTAAGTAAATTCTTTTTTTTGCTGTCTTACTCTTTATGTCTACTATACTTCTACCATCCCTAGTTATTACGCTTCCCAAGTAGCAGAATTCCTTCAAAATACTCCTTCTTGACCTAACATTCTTTGTTATTCAAATATTTACCATACTACACTCCATCATCTTGGTTTTCCCTCTATTAATCCTTATGTTCGTGCCATTTATTATGTTTCCCAATTCTTCTTCTGACTTCCCTAATCGGCAAACCTTAGGGTTTTTATTTTTTCTTCCTTGCATTTCGATCCCCTTTCCATATTCATTTTTAACTTTCTTCATAAGTTAAACAGCATGGGCGACAGACAATATCCTTGTCTTACTCCTTTCTTGATTTGTACTTTTTCTTGCCCTTCAATTCTAATTACTGCTGGCTTTCATCTGTAGAGATTATGGATATCTCTTCTTTCTCGTTATTTTATTCCAGTCATCTTCAAAATCCTAATAATTTGTTCCAGTTTACAGCGAAACGTGACGAAGCAAAACGGATGGGTTAGTAGTTTCCAAAAAAATGTTCCAGCCAGGAAATATCTGGACTTATTTTCAATTATAAATAAATTTTTGCGTTAATAATTTCCGATATCGATTGGTTTCCATGTTGGTTAGAATCTTATATTAAAGAAGTGCGTTTGAGACCAAAACCGTTCTTCACTTTCCTTCCATCTTTCGTGAAAAATTTACATATAAATACTGAAACTAAGGAATTCATTAAAAGCACCAATTAAGACGAAATACGTTCACTTACATAAATATGCGTGTAACGGTATGTTCTGCGGGAAGGTAAAAAATTCTTGTGTATAAAAATCGTCTGGTAACTCTCCGTTCGTGCCCTGCGGTGTTTTACTCACAGCCTTTGTTAGTTTCGACCAGCAGTAGTTGATAGATGGAAGGAGGTGATTTAGCGGCTGAGGTCACGAACACGCGATCTGCAAACACTGCCCCATGCTATGTGATTCGTGTTTTGGAAGGGCGTTTCCCCACACGACAGATTCCACGACGGCTTAACTTATTAACTTTGCTGCTGCTGCTTACTATTACCGGTTCAAGGTCTCCATTCTGTCGCGTGCACTTTCGTCAACATAAAACTGCTCGAGAATTTCACTAAATGCCTAAATTGGATTATTATGATTATTAAAAGAAGCAGAAGAATAATGGAGGGGGCTGCGAAATGAGATGGCGTTAAAATATTAATTAATATGTACCTCATGATGTTGATTGATTAACGGAAATATTTTTTAAAAAGAAAATTCAATATTAAATTCCAATTAAGAAACTCATGCGAGACTAGCCGAGTCTGTAAAGCAAACAGCTTTTAATATCAGGACTCTAGGTTCGATTCTCACGTTGGACACTAATTATAATAAATATTTATATTAGAGGTAAATAATTATTAATATCAAACAACTGTCTGATATTAAGTGTAATAAATAAAAAAATAGCCAATTTTGTCAGAAAAAATTCAATTAATAATTATTTAGTATTATTATGACATTTTGTCCAACTTCGTGGACATTATCAGAAATGTTTTTACATATACAAAATTATTACAGATGTGGATAATTTTGTATTGTGGACTGCGTTAACGGCCGTAACCGTCGTTGGACGCAGTCCACGACAGAAAATTATTCAGTTCTAATGGTTTTATCTATTTAAAAATTTACCTGATGAAGTCCACAACGATGGACGAAATGTAGTATTTATATTAAATAATTTTTTTCCTGCGGAAATTGACTGTATCTTTTATTTATTAATCTACACCAATACATAAAATTGAAGTCCTGTCTGTCTGGAAGTTTGCATCGAATATGTTCCGAAACGGCTCAACGGATTTCAGCGGAACATTTAGGGATTGAAACTTAAATTTGAGTATTTTGTTAATTCGATATCTTGTAGGGTTCATAATATATTATTTGAAATAATTGTAAATCCATTGAATTGCCGTGTTTGCCCTTAGTTGTCCCGAAATTTTGGTGTTTATCGCTGATATTTCCCGAGAAGTTTTCTGTTGATCCTTTGATCCCGTTTCAGACGAAAAAGCTCCTACCCTCAAGACATATAGAACTTGCAAATGGATAGATTATGCCTTAACGTGTCAAGCCTGTCAAACTAGATAATTAAATTGTTGTTAATCGTGAAATAATACCTAAGTTTATCTAACATTTTATTTAAGTAATTATATTTCTTAACTAATTACTAATAATGCAGTATATTTAATAAGTCGCAGTGTCAATTAATTATATAAACACCCCGGCCGCACATACTTAATTTTATTTTCGTAGATATGTAGATAGATTTACACATAATTTCTCCGTAATTAGAACGAAGATACGATTCAAGCAGCTTCTCCTTATAAATATAATTGAATGTAACTGTATATTTGAGTAGGTATGTGCCGTGAATAAATAATTTTCGTGGTTACTGAGATTGATAGTGTCTCTCGAGGTATTTTACGCTTATTGAAGAGGTATTGTTTTAAAGATTACTTGACTAGATTAAGATACTGACTCATCGAAGTTGTTATGGCCTTATAAAATAGGGTGCGAGAAAAATAAAGTTTAAAAAATGTAACGCTCTTGCTGATGGTTTAATCACATGTTGACAAAAAGATTACTGTGGAATTGAATACTGTAGCGGGCTGATATAAATGTATTCCCGGGCATTGCCAAGCACCCAACTAGTTATGAATATATTTCCTACAAATAAAAATCAATAGTTCTTATATAATATAAATCAATGTATACAGAATTTTTCCTTTGTAAGAAACTGTTTAGATTCCAATGAAGGATAAGCATGTGTGTTATGAGTAGTATTCATATTCTGATAAATATTTATGAATTAGTTTTCTCAACTCTAGTCATTTTGGTTCTGGTTGCTTGGTCTTTGATTATTGGGTACAGTTTTCCAAAATTTCTACCAGTTTATGTGCTGAGATGTTGTAGTCTCGGATGATACTTATAGACTTTTTTGTTGGAAAGATGTTGAGAAGATTATCCTTGGTCTGCTGGAAATTTAGGGAGAATTTGAGTTCACTTGCTTCAAAGTTATCCTTTATTGATTCTGTAACTTCTCATAGTTTGAGTATTATTCGACGATGATTGTTTGGTCCTTTTAGGACGGATGCTGATTGATGATGCTTGGATGTTATGAGTATTAACATTATTAGAAGGTTCGGATCTATGCGTAACGAGAAAGGAGGTAGTATATTAGTCTAGGAGTAAGAGAAAATTATCCTTGGCGTAACGTCTTTGGAGGCGGAGCGCTTTGGGGAGACGAGCGGAGCATCTGGGAGACGAGAACCTTTGGGGAAGAGCGCGGGATCTTCGGAAGAAAGAAATGTTCGGGCGGACAACTAGAAATATTACAAACAACAGCAAAAAATACAGGTTATCAGTTCTAAATATATATTGCTTTGTACGGCTGTGACACTAGACATATTTTTTTTCTCATTTCCTACGCAAATTGTTATTATTTGATTAGATATAGTAGCACCGAGTTATTACAGTAGATCTCTTTTTATTTATATTATTCAACTCTCTCTGGATTTTTTATATCTAGGGAATTTGTGATTTGTTGGGTTTCTGATTCCATTGCTGTGAACTAGTTGGTACTGCTGGAATTGTTAAACTGACGTCTGAACGTAACACAGCAACGCAGTTGTAGCCTTTGCTTAGTAACGACTCTTTAGTTTATTGTGCTGTAAAAAAAAGTTATAAATAAGTTTGTTAGTCTTACGTCAGTGATGGAAGTAAGTAAAGAAGAACGGCAATATGAAATGCGATTTTTGTCTGCTGAAGGACTGACATCGTCGCATGCCTACTATTTACGGCGAGCAGAAAACTTCATGCTCATTTTTCGGGAACGGCAGAAGATATTCCGCGAGGGACGTGCGTCACCGCAAGACAATGCTCGCCAAAGACAGACTCATCGTGACAATACTCCCGCTGTTATTGCTCAGGTTGTTGGTCTTGCACAGGGAAATCGAACTTCGACTTGTGGCGGGAGGGAGTATGTCACGGTTCCCGCGCACGATAGTTTTCATTACCGGAACATCAGCGTATAATTTGTCAACACCATGATGCATTTTGGTCACATATATTGACTGTGGAATAAAACGAAAACGACCACGAAAATAAATGTATCTTTCCCGTCGAAAAACCCAAAGCAACACCCTCAAGATCACATTAAGATTGTGTTTACTCCTTTTATTTTATTAGCCAACTACTGCTAGTATTCTGCTCGTCTGGGATCACAATCAACAGCATGAACTGTTATGCGCCATTACGCCAAACCTCCTTGGAATACTGCTGATGGGTGTTATGATAATGTCCGCCCTCGTAATGCCAACTCTGTGAGGAATACGATTCAGTGATTTGGTTGGGAAACGCAGAACCACCCTCCCCACAGCCAAGACCTTTCTTTATGTAGATTTGAAGAAAGCTCATAGACAACGTCTTGTACCAAAGACGTGCGTGACCTGGTATAAATTTTGTTGCGTAGACAAGAATGGAATCGATCGTCTTGTCGCTCAGTGCGATAAAGGTAGAAAGACTATGTTTGATGAATACTTGAGAAGTAATAAATTTTGTAAATATTTTTCAGCATATGACCCATTTTCATTAATGCACATATTTCATAAACCATACAATACTAGTGACTAAATTTCCGAAGATTTTATCCTTTCAAATAAACCTAAAATACTTACGACTTTCAGGAATTTAAGATTCATACCTGGTTAAAATACTGAGTGCGTTAAAAAGATGAAATATTTATCTAAATCGAAATGAGGATTATTTCGGTTATCTAAAAAATAAGTTTCAATGTGGGGCTTCATTATGTAGAGGGTCTCAGTCACATGAACTCCACCTATAAAGGATTTCTCATATTCATTCAGTATTATTTGCACAAAGTATTGCTCTACTTCACAGTTTTTGTATACCATGTTTGAGTTACATTTTTAACTTTTTTTATTATCTAACGTCGCCTCAACCTACAGGTTATTAGCGACTCCCCGTTTACAAAATGTTGTACACAAGTTACAACATGGTATATATTGAATAAATTTGTTATTGATTAGATGGATGTAGATTGCATGAGATGAAGTACAGAAGTCCTCCATTTCAACTTGAATAGCATGGCGCTTCTTTCTGGGATGAATTTCTGGCAGGTGAAGATTATCTACGTTCTCTATTAGGTGAAGATTAGGTAGGAAACCGTGAGCTTCTCATTACACATATCACAGATCGTTTAGGGTGGTGTAAAACATAGTTAAGCTAATCAGTTGTCTTCCCTGCAACTGTCTTATCTGTGTGATATTTTTACTGAAATTTATTGTTTCAAGGAAGACACCAGAGTTTTCTAGTTATCTTGAATTTGCCTTTTAATGGTACATTGTTTCGCATCCTTGCTGGAGCTTTGCCAGTTTTTTTTCTTTCGCATTTTGATCTGCCAAATCGTGTCCGGCTATTTTTTTTGTGAGTAGGCATCCAAGCTGCTAGGATTCTTTGTCCTCTCTTAATGGTCTTCTCCATGTTGTTTCTGAAATTCATGATAAAATCATTCGTTTCAGTTACTTTTGCATTTTGGCACAACATTCGGTGGTGGTAACAGTAGTTTGTTTAATTAACGTCGCTATCTCTGTCGTCTCCTCTGTTCCGCCGCTACAGCCTACCCCTGTAGTAGTTTTGGGGGCGTCCGCAAAATATACTATCGGGGAATCGTGTTTGTGTGAGGTTCTGTACTTCTTCTGTTCAGTTTCTATCACGTAATAGTAATGTGTCAATCTTGAAGTTTAAACCTTTCCACGGAGGATCGATTGTCATCCTAACAAAGTCAATGTCTGACAACTCAATGTAGTATTTATCTCTAAGATGTATTAACAAATTGTGGATAGGGTAAATATCTTTAGTCGGATTTCTTAATACATAAGGCAGGATCGTAGTTTGGTTTCTTATAATTGGGTTTGTTGATTGAGAAGATTGAAAGCATAATTTAGGGTACTCCGTTTCCTTCTTAATTCAAGCGGGGTTAGATCTGTCTCCATAGAGACTCTGCATATCGATCGGAATGGTTCCATGGCAGCCCGTTATTTTTCTCTTCTCTTTGCTGTGAATACTGTTAAGTTTTTTCAGTATTCTTCTGTGTGAAGTGTCATAGTCTAACTATAGTAGCCTATAGTAGTTTTATAAGAGATGGATAGTAATTCCCTTTACAAGCCCCCCAATTCCTCGCAGCTAGAATTTTTTTTAGAATCATTAGTCTTTTTTCCCACTCTTCTACTAAGTGAGCTATTTGTTCTTTGTAGGATATCATGTTGTCCC
The DNA here is from genome assembly GCA_034510155.1 of Eucriotettix oculatus. Lineage (NCBI taxonomy): Eukaryota > Metazoa > Arthropoda > Insecta > Orthoptera > Tetrigidae > Eucriotettix > Eucriotettix oculatus. The sequence continues at coordinate 41,981,043 of CM067379.1, forward strand.
AAATCCTTCCCATTATCTTCATTTTCTGGAGATTCTCTATTTCATCGTCGTAAATTGATAGTTTATATCTTCCTGAGAAGCAGATCGAGTTTACTTTAGAGGGATTAAAGCAGAATCCCGTTGCCTCTGCCCAGCTTGTTAGGTTATCAATTGCCTCCTGTATCGCCTTAGTAGCGAAGTATATATCACTTCCTCTTGTAAGTAGAATAATGTCATCTGCATAAATTAAGGTCTCGATTGGGCGATTGGGTAAAGCACCTGCCTCATTAATGACGATTAAGAATGGTACTACACTTAGGCTTGGAAAATTTTCTCTTCTAATTTATTTTCAGCCGTTTTCCGTTTTTACTATAAGTACTTCCTTGACATAGTTGTCATTTTTCGTGCACAGCGCTATAGATGAATGATGCTTACGAAATACAGTTTGTTTCTCGTATATTACGTTGTTTACCTCTATATACCAAGTAAGTCTTATTTATATTATTTTACAAATGTTAGAATTCAGAGCTATAGATATGTTTTATGAGACCCTATAATTTCTCTTCCATATATCCGGAATTTTGTGGTTAATCCATATTTTATTTTATTTATCAAATAAGACCTTCATCCCTTTTATAGGTAGCATTTTGATTAGTTTATTAAAGATATTATCGTAACTACCGCTGAATGTTTTGAATTCCTCATTGTTCTTGTCTTCAACAAAATCCCAACATTTGTTCTTGTGTGTTGTGGTATTCAGTCCTAGGAGTTTTGGTGTGATGCAACCCTCCATAATAGCCTATTCTATGCAAGCCTTTTCATATATACATAGCTACCACGTAACACATAACAGTATATTCCATCCTTGTTCTTAATCCACGCACTTCCCTCTAATGCCAATTAATTAACGTAGTTAAAGATGTATACAACGGGTTGTCTACCCTGAATGTCGCAGCATGATAGGGATTCGTTTCCGACCTATTGTGTATTACTAAAAACGGTTTTTTTTCCAAGCCTTGTAACATGAATTTATTAACAACCTGTATAAAGTAACTACTATGTTACATGTAAAAACACAAAAAAAATTAGGTCGTTAAACTATTCTTTCTTGGAGGAATTACCTTACAAAAATTGAATTTTCTTCAATTACAATCAATAACTTACTGTTAGAGTACATGGAAAGTAACATTAAGTAAATAAATAGAGATTCAATTTTTAGGCAAGAATGTATTGAAAACAAACTGTTTATTATAAAATGACAGGAGAACCCATTCTAAGTAAATAAAAAAAATGTTAGGTTCTGGCAAACGCAAAAAAAAATCAGTTTTGCACTGTGCAACTAAAGAGCCCGTCTATATTTAATTAGGCACAATACATTTAAAAAAAATAGTTTGTAACTACCAGAACACAACGAAATGCGCCAACATAGGAAACCAATTTCGTTGACAAGGATGTAACAAACTGTACCAAATAATATATTACTGTGTGTGTTAGGTTCTCGCAGTTATTTTCACAATACCAAAGAGTAATCCTATTGGTAGTTTATTCGTTCAACTACTTTGGTGCTGTTATTACTTCCATTCTAAGGTATTGGGTGAATTTATTAAATTTAATACACCATTTCGGTACAAAAACTACAGTAGCTCATAAAACAATATTTCAATATTAATATGCAGATCTCTTAAACTGATCTGATACAACTCTGTGCAAGCCTTTTCATTTCCAAATAATTACCACTTCATCCCCAATCTGTTCAGCTTATTCCACCCTTCGGCTCCCTCTTCTGTTCTCACCACACACGCGTAATTATTATGTTACATATAATAGACTTAATAAATAATAATTAAAACCATACATAACAATTAGTTACTATTTCATTACTTACGCTTCAGTGCTGTAAGATTAACCTACATTTTAAAGGCTTTAGAAGCCAGAAATTCTCTTCTACGTGTAGTTATTTCAAATTCAGAAAATATAATATATACAACACGTCTTTCTATAAGCACTGCTTTTCCGTCAATAATATGGCTCATCGTAATACATTATCGAACGAGTTGACATTTTTCCATTCTTCCAAAATATCTATACGCTCCTGCTTGAGCTTTCAGTGAAAGCATTTCTAATTCCTTAGACTACATTCCCAATGTTATCAATTGTAATATTGACTAACTTTATAATTTTAGTATTTTAAAAACTTCACTGTAGTATGTTTCAATTTCTGTTCTCTCATTTCCATGATTTGCAAAGTGAAAATTATTTTTTCAAACCTAAAATCGTGGTTGTGAATCTGAACATATGTTGACTGTAGTTGACGTTAATTCGGATGTCATAACTTTGTTGTTAAGTAACTTACATAAATGTAAAGATCTGAGAACAACTTACGAACGGTTATCGATCGTTCTCCAAGTCTTAAACGCATTTACCAGGAAAAGTGTGGATTTTTACGGTTAGGTAATGGAATTATTTTCTTCTTTAATTTTAATTTAATTCTTACTGCACTTCATGCGCTCTTTGTCCACATACAACGAATTTTATAATGTAATTCAGGACCTGAGTAGTGTTACTCTTACTACCATTATTGGCAGACTTATTTGATGACGTAATCGCACCTTCATTTATAGAAAGACAAACACCATTCCTTTGTTTATAAAGTTAATAACAGTTGTATTGTAACAAAAAAATGTTTAAAATTAAGATGTCGTGAAACACAGATAAGACGACTGACACTGTAGCTCTAGTTACGATTCAACAGTTTCGTGATTTACTATCGTTCTCGGCAGACCGTAATGGAAGCAAAGTTGCTCTAATAAGTAGCATATAAAAAGTAGGTTCAGCAGCCGCGCTACTATGACCAACAAAATTAATGGCAGCGCTGTTTATGAGCTACTGGAGGGTCGTGTAACCTTCAAAATGAAACACTCCATAAAGGAAACTTTTATGTTTAAATTACTGTAGAATTATATCTCTCAACCCCTATGCGTGGGAGTATAATTCATGTTTCCCGTATGTGGGCGATCCTTTTTCTTCCCTTTTACGACAATACACGCATCTTACATTAACGAAGGGAGGGAGACTGTTGGTTATAAACCTATAGAAAGGAATAAACCACATCAACTATGCATAAGAATGTAAATATATGCCTCGTGCAAATTAAGGTGCAAATATTATTTTTAGTAGCGTATCCTGAGGTAAATAACGAGTAAATAATTAAAAATCCTAAAAACTTGCAACTAAAACTGAATAAATATTATGTAAAGAAAAGGGTGAAAAAAATTCATTTTTGTGGACCGTAATTTTTAATTGCAGGAATCTAAACAATTTTTAGTATCCCTTAATTTTAAATATGGAACGTTTATTCTTATTATATTCTTATATATATTGAACCAGTATTGTTAGATAGTGTATTATTACAACCCATAAGCATAATTTTATTTAATTAGAGTAAAGTACCGTTTCTTATACTTACAACAAGTAGAATGAATTGAGAGTTAATATTGATATAAAAATCGAAAAAGCATATCTCTTAATAGATATGAGATAGTAAAACGGTCGGATGGTCTTTAATTATAGGATTTATATTCATGAGAATGTACATCTCTAATACGATAATTCAAATATTAAGAAGAATTCGGTGAAGGAAGAAACGAAATTTTGTAGCATAACTTCTTAATCTCTTTTTTGGTTTTAACTGTTGTTTTAAAAGTGACTTAAATTTCAGTGAAATTCATCCAAGAGAAAGTGTAATATATTAAAATTACAGTAGACAATCTGAACGGATGGGACGTTCTTTTCAGAGTGCGTAGTATCTTTTGTGACCCTTTTTCGGACAATAAGTAAAAGACCCTTTTCACGGACTTTGGCATGTCTGTGGCAAATTAGAGATAAATTGGAAGCTACGTGTAACTAATTGGAAACAGACTCTGCGTAACAGACGTGAAACATATGCAGACACTTGTTCACATCCGGCGCCTAAAATGTTCTTATTGGCTGTAATTTTGTAAATTCCGATCAATGGATGCTAGTTAAAATGGAAGGTGATTGACTATTAGAAAAGGGAGGAGGGGGATTTCGAGTCTTACGAGGCGAAATGGAAAGAAGTTTGGTGCAGTGAGAGATTCTTTCAATTTCGGGCCGCTAGCGAGAGCTGAATCGAGATGGAGGAAATGTTTAACTTTTGGTAGAAGTCTCGAATATTTCGGCCTAAAGCGTGACCCATGCAACCAGAAGCAGACCGTCACCGCCGGCAACGACTTAACATTTCAATAGTTAACACTGCCAGTCCTATTTGCCAAAGAAACTTTGTATCATTTTAGTTAAAATTAAAGAGTTGCAATGTAGATTTATGAATGCTCTACCGTTTTGTATTTGTAATTCACTGTTAGTCATTTCTCTTGTTTTTTACATATAAATATTAATTTTGTTATAATTAAATTTAAACTCATTAATAAAATCTTTTTCTTTTCTCTTTTGAATCCATTTATACATTTTGACCAATAAAAGTAAAATATATGTTATAAACGGCTTACAACTCTTGAGCTTAATTCTTCACAATAAATTAACTGTTTTATTACAAAAAATACTGACGTACGTGAATATAATTGATACACCATATTAGTTTTCCGTGCAGTCATTATTAAAAACTAATAATTGACAATAAAGTAGAACACGTTTAAAACTAAATATTCCTTTTATTTTCCGCATTGTCATTGAAATAAATACAAATAGAAAAAAACAACTTTTCGTCCATAATTCGTGTACTCATCAAGTGAGCATAATAGTTTTTGAAAAATATGAAACCTTTTAATTAATTATTGTGATGCAAATCAATCTTGAATGATGTTTAATTTTTGTATTCATTCGATTGCATAATGTGTAAATATTTTCAATTTGTGGGTTACAAAAATGTTTAATGTGACAGAAAATAATTTTGAATTTAAGTTAATATGCGTTGACTGGCTTCTATGTAATAAATAGTTTGTTATACTTTTCCATGTTTAATGGTGTGAAATAAAGTCATGAAATATTACTGAAATAAATGTAAAGCTTAATCAATCCAGTTCTAAATGTTATCTACGATTTATGCTGGTCACTTCCCTTCTTTCACGGACACCAACGTTTAATAACTAAGTGACCTTGTAGGTGAACGATGAATAAACGAGGCTGCCTTAGGATCCCATTGCTCCCAACACGAGCAGGCTGGGCCTCTTTATGGAGACGAATGAAGAAAACTACAACAGTCTATCCTTTCAGTGGCAGATTCACACTCCTCCAGGGAGGGATCCAGGGTAAAGCTAGAAAACGAAAGGAGAATCCCAAATTCAGGTAGAAGGGAATTCAACTCTCTAACTCCACGGGATAAATATTATTACAGCAGCAACTACTCCTCATATCTTCTGATATAGTTATTTATAATAGAATACACAAAATTCTATAGTAAGGATAATAATTTTTTTAGTAATCTCCAATAAAATTCTTTTTATTAAAAAGATAGCTGAACAATCGATAAAACATACTTTCTACGCGTTCATGCGTCTTAATTTACTTAATGAACCAAATTCTGTGTGTAGAAAAACTTTTAATATTTGTAATAAGGTCATCGACATAAATTATGATATCTGACGTTTTAAAATAATTATTAATTTAAAATTTCACATACACATTTCATTGATAATTGTCAATAAAAATTCTAAAATCTTTCGCTGATCCGAGTATATTTGCGTCTTAGAATATACTCTAGCAATCTTGCAGCTAATGGGACTATAAACAAAAAGTAATATATATATATAATAGCTTGGATAATAGCTTGGACAAAATGAAATATATTCCGGCATACATAATTGTGTATGCTTTTAGCCTAAACAATGCCCTCGCGATACAACCAATAAAATCCTTCGAATATTATGCTAATGACGAAGCCTTTAATACAACAATGCTAATTATATACATACAATTTAATGTTCATTACGAAAAAGACATTTCATTTCTGTAACATACTGCTTTTGAAGTTATTTAATATAACCAAGGCGACAAGTTCGTCCAATAATCTATACCGGTAAATAAAATTGAAGTGTCTGTTTCTCTATCCGCCTGTCCGTATGTTTATTTCGAATAGGCTCTGAAACGTCTCAACGGATTTCAATGACAATTTGAGTATTTGAAAACACGAAATTTAACTTCAATATTCGTTCCTATTTCATTTCTAAAATAATATTAATATAATATAATATAAATTCTACGGGAAGGTTTCTTGGTTATGTGCGTTTGATCTCCTAAAATTGAATGTGGACTCTGAAACGGCTTAACGGATTTCAATGAAAATTTCAGGGGTTGAAACAGGAATTGTAAATTAAATTTTCGTGTATGTTTCATTTCGATATCTTGCAGAGTTCAGAATATATTAATGTAAACATTCATAAACCCATTAAATTGCCGCGCGAAAGGCGGCGTGGAAACCAACTGCGAACTATAAGTTTTGCCGTGAAGCGATCATAAATAAAGGATACCGTACTTTCGTTTTTAAGGTAAAATAAAAAGAGCTATTTCCGCGCGAATTAAGACGCGAGAATTACAAGTATTAAATATGAGTAGAAAGTTTCACTATTCATGGTCTTCCAGAAGAACTGTTGAAAGGTCAAATCAGAGTGAGCAGGCTACGTTGTTCATACATCGTCTCTGAGTACATTCTGAAATTAGTAAGCACTTAGTGACTAAATACACTGGAGACACAATTCATATGTATAATGGCGTCGGAGAGATGTTGTCTTAGTTAGCTATATGACGGGTAGTAATATCTGTGGTTGCACTGCCAACGAGCCTCGTTAATTACAGTCGCCATGTTACTTTCATGTAATTCAAATGTGTGGGCTGTAACATGTTGAGCAATTGCGTCGATTTAAATAAATTACGATTAAACGTTTCACTTAACCTTAGTGGTTTTAACTCATAGCAACCCAACAGTATATTTCCAAGTTGAATAATTTCCAGTAAATTTCAGAATAATTCGAGTAAAGATTAAAATAATTATTGTTTAATATACGATAGCATTAAAATTTTTGTTTAATACATAACTTTGAATAAACTATTTAGGTAACTAATAAACGTAAACTTCCTAGTGTACCAATTTAAAGAATGGTTTTCGGTTCATCACCGTATCAAATGTATGCCAAAAGACGTTTCCGCAAATGTCACCGCCGTCTAGACCAGAAAATCGCGTTATGCAATAACAAGATTTTACTAGGGTATAAGCCCAGAGCCGTTCTATAAAATTTTATTCAATGAACCGAGGATATCCCAAAATGGAGACGAAACGTTTTAATTCAAGTTAAATGACTATTTTTGACTATAAGACATTGTTTTTATGATACTTATAATATGCAGGCCGTCGAGAAAGACACGTTATATCGTCAGTAGTAATATGTGACAACATGAAAGAGAACGTAATTACTTCTGATTTTCATTACAAGCTTTATAAGTAGAAATGTACACTTCTGGCAATTGAAATTGCTACACCAGGAAGGTGGCACATGAAAGTTGTATGAGATATTATGTTGTGATAACTAGAAAGCTGAGGTAGCGCCATCTGCACTGTGTATAAAAGAAGAGATTTTACTGAAGGTTTCTCATGCACGAGTTCATTTTGTACGTTTTTTCCGAGTACGAAACTTCATTCTTATACCTCGTGTAAGAAGGGGAAATATCTACAAGCCAGTGTCGCACTTTGTTCGAGGAAACATCCGGAGACATATTGCGGTTTATCATACCACAATATTGCTGGTATTGTTGGTCGAGATGATGTTACTATCAGCAGAATGTGGAATCGATGTGTTCAGTAGTCATAGGGAAGGAACGCAGTGAGAGATCTCAGCGCTTCTCCTGTCACTAACAATCAAGAAGACAGACAGATTACCCGCAGTCATTAAGGACTCGTATAGTCACGTCACAAACCCTGAGTCAAGAAATGGGGCTGTTAGCAAGACAACAAGTGACAGGACTAACATTCTGACGATCATTGTGACTGCACGTCAGCCATGGCGTTGCATCACAGACAGAAGGGTCTCAAATGGGGTGATCAACGACGTACCTGGAAGCAGAAATGACGCCATGTTGCTGTTCAGACAAATTCCAGTTCTGAACACACCATCATGATGGCCGCATCCGTGTTTGGCGGCGTCTTGGAGAATGCACGATGCCAACTTCGTCATACACTTTGAGGGTTTGTATATGTAGTCATTTGTTTGCATTACCGGCCCTATAATCAACAGTCGTTATATACATTGTGTGTTATGGACAGTGGTTCTGCTTTATCTTCATTAATGCTTTATTTGAGAAGGGCAAATCACGACCGCATGTAGCCCGTACTATCGTGACCTTCCTTGCTATAGACTATATTCGACTGTTGTCCCTGCCAACACTTTCGCATGATCTCTCTCCAATGAACAACACTTACTGAAAAGTTAATTACTTGTTCGTCCTACTATAAGGTACGTTTTCTATAAATAATTTGTATAACTTAATGGTATATCAATTTCAATGGCCAGAAGTGTACCATTATTTTTTAATATTTTAACATTAAATAAAAGCATGAAAATATTAAAAATTATAAATACTTGTTAAATTACTTTCACTTTATATATCTATTCTTGAAAAATCTGCTCGTGTTAATCCTAGTTTGTTGTCACCTGTAATTATAGCACGCTGCATTTGTAAGTATAAAACTATGTTTTTTATTTAATTTTTTTCTCATAACACTACCAAATGTAATATATTTTAAATTTCTTTAGCACCTGAAGTCTCAAATGAGATGCGAAACGTTGTAATATTTAAATTTAAAAACCGAAAAAGAAGCTGATTTAGCTTATTTATCATATATATGTAAGATAAACTATTTAGTTACAGGAGTAATTTTGAATATTTAATAATCAAATTCATCAGGTAAATTTTTAAGTGAAAAAACATTATTACACAATATGAATAATTTTGTGACATAAAATTTATCCAGCGACGGTTGCGGTAGAATTTTATCAGTTTTCATGAAGTAGTAGAGCAATACCATAATAATCAGGATAATTTCTATCCATACTGTTACTCCGAAATATTTAAAACAAAAATTAAATCTCTTTAACTTAGGGATCAATTCACTATTACATCTACGATGACTCAAAATTGTAAAATAGTTTGACCAAAATAAAAAAGTTAATTTCCGTATTATCAAAACTGCTCGAGATATCATCACGAGCTAAAGTTACTAAGTAAAGATGGCATTACAATTACTATATTTGTATTTTCTTTGTGTAGGAATACTTGGATGTGTTGCCATTATCAATTTTCTTGCACTTCGTCAGCGGACAATGCACGTCAAAAGCGAGCAGTCTCCGCCATTATCAGCCGGATGACAAATTGAAAGTTACTCATTGTTTAAACAATAAAACGGAGTTATTGAATAGCAGACAGTATGCGTTGTGGAATCGGCGTTGACGAGAAAAAGAGGAAACAAATAAGCAGGGCTGGCAAGGGAAGAGGGTGGAAGCTGCGCATTCAATACTCTCGCGTCAAACCGTTGTTAATGAGCTCTTCCGTCAATTCGCCGACCGCGGCTCTGATTCTGAACTTATTGTTGAACATTTGTCATTGATGCGCGTGCAAAAATAATGGTAGCCCGAGGTCATTGTGGAAGCTGACGCTGCAAAAGCGCCCTGCTTCAAAAGGGAGCGGATGAATCATGTCAGTAAATAGCAGAAAAGACTTTCTGCTACTGAAATTTTGCAAATTGGAAAACACGTCAAACTCATTGTGAACAGGAAGGGACTTTTATTCAACTTTGACTTCGGATTTCTTCTTTTGTGGTGAAAATTAATGTAATTGGCCAGTAACATTTATTCTTACTCGAAGAAACGCAGAAACATACATTTGAAACCGGACACTAATTTCGACCCTTTGAATTTGGACCTCACACTGAAACAAAGCTTGACTTGAATCATTCTAAAAATACGCTAATTAATAACCTTATTAAAAAAACGAATTTGTTTCCCAAAACATGAGACATCATATAAATATAAGTATAGATTGCAGGCTTCCTGACTCAGCCGAGGCGATATTGGTGCAGCAGGAAGACAAAATCTGACGCTGGTGGAAGGCAGTGGAAGTTTTCGGAGTAACTTAATTCTTGCCTGCCATAAGATGTTTTTAGCACTCACGTAACTTCCCTTTCTGACCAGTGTCTACTAATGGATATCGATTGGGAAAATTTAGCTAGTTCTGTCTCATTTTGTAGCACATGAAAGTTGTCCGAATAGAAGGGTTACACTGCATACAAGTTCTTAGATTTTTATTTATAAAACAATTTATTTCGCCCACAATACCATTTTTGTTGTTAATGAATTTGTGTTTTTGTTGTGGTATTGGGTCCTAAGACTGGTCTGATGTAACCTATCCTGCACAATCCTTTTCCTTTCTACATAGTTATCACAACCCACATCCTCCCTAATATGCTTAGCGTATTCCATCCCTCGTCTCTCTTACACCACAAACTTCCCTCTAATGCTAATTTTTCAAGACCCTCATTTCTCAAAACGTAGCATATTAATCTATCCCTTGTCCATGGAAAAAATGCTTGCATCTTTTGTTCCAAAATATAGCTGTGATAGACTTTTAAAGAAATGTATTTTGTGATATTTAAAATTATTGCCTTGTTTAAAAGAATGTAAAGAAAGCATTCTAATTTATATAATAAATAACTTAAGTTACAGTTTTTTTTGGGTTACACACTACATTAGGGTGATCCTGAAACAAGCAATTCCTCTTTAATAGCATAGGAAGGGAATTGGAAAGGGGGATGTGGAAGGTAGACCAATGTAGCCAAGGGTTCACTAGAGCCTCGGGCTGTGGTTTAAGGTTCCTACCCGAATTTTTGGGTTCTGGAAACCAACTTCATGTAGTTAAAGAGAACATATATAGTCTCTTCTTTCTACTTACTACTCTGTATGTATAGATATGGTTTTGCTGGTGTATACAGTCTCTTCTTTCATCTACAGATTCCACATACTTTAATGATGTTCATGAGAACCGTACTGAAATCATCATGTCATATGAATTAAATCAAAGAAATATTTCAAACTATAGTTAGATAATATTTCATACTTGATGATCATTTCTAAATTTGCTACTAATTTAATCTGATCCACAGGAAAATATACAGTTGACGTTTTTTTAATAATCCTTGTGCTCTATAGGCAACCGTCGTTCTTTATTACAAAGGCCGGGTGATCTATAATACAACTTTGATCAGTTTTTTGAAGTACAACAATGTTAATTAAAACTTTCCAGCGTTTCATTTATCGGCGGTCGGGTGATTTATGCTTCAAGGTGGATGTTAGCTTATTGATAACGCACTTGTAATTACACATTCTCAACATACACACGAACTACGTTATTCTTGTTCGATTAAAATTTCGCTGAATCGGTTGGTCTTTAATTTCCTAATAGTATCTGCAGTATCACTTAAAATAGATTATGCTGCGTCGGTAAAGTTTGAAACGCTAACATTTACCACAGTGAGAGTAAAACAATAATTATGTGCTATATATTGTTTGGCACTGTAACAATTCTACAAGTAGAAAAAAATCTCACAGGACGTAAAGAAGTGTAAAGCTGTTTGCTGTACTTATTAGTAATACAGCTAAACAATATTTTCTACTTGACATAACTTTTTATCTTTTAATAACTAATTCCTTAAATGACTATGAAAATTCAAAAGACCAGTCAGAAAAAGTTCTACTTGGCTTGATAGTAATGCTAAATTTATTGATTAAGAAACGTACGTTTGTACAAGTCTATTTTTACAATAAGTAACACTTTTGCCGCAACAGTTGTGATGTTGAGCATTCATTAGAAAGCCAGAAATTTTTGTTAGGTCGTCACTTTATGTTCTACTTTCATTTGGGCGTTTCTTAATGTTCAAACATCTGAACGACCCGCCGACTTTGTAGTCAGATCACTTATTGACTTCTTGAATGCAAATAATGTTACAGCAGCATAAATGTATTGACACATATGTGAGATGTAAGGATAAGAAATAATGAGTGATGGAGTGGTGAGGAAGTGGATTTTACACTTTAACGGAAGCCGTGAAAAATTGCAGTTGGACCGATTGTGACGATTCGGTGCTTGCTGTGGGAGAATACATTCACCTGGACAAACAGGAATGTGACAACAAAGGCGTTTGTTGTGAGATACTATGATATTTCCGCCGTGCAATAAAGAACAAAAGGCATGGAATAGTTTCACGAGGAGTTATTTTGATTCGTGACTACACCCGGTCACACACCGTCAGACAACTACATAATTTGGTTGGAAACAATGGACAGTTGTATAAATTAAAAGTATTTGGTAGTTATCATTTGGCAAAATTACCTGGAGCTCTAATAATATAAGGAATAAGAAACTGAAGTTGAATTGAAGCCGAGCAACAATGAACCACTTTACCTGTTACAATACAAATTAGAGGTCAAAATATGAATTTTATGTCATACAGAAGTTTTCTAATGGAATCGAAGTGTGTTTTAATAGTTGTATACTAATTAACATTTTATTTGGAGTCCGTTGCAATTAACAATGACAATTAATGGTACTAATTGACATGTAAATTAATTCCATTATATAAAAAAAGCATCGCAAATTTATTTACAATTTTAATTATCATTTTTAACATTTAACGTAGTAGTATTTTAACGAATATATTGCGTTTCACTTATGAATCTTTTGAAATAATGATCTCATGCAAGATTTAGACATTTTACCAATCGAAATTATGATTATGTGCTTGGGCTCATCTTACAATTTTCTACCATCACATTTTCTGTGGTTTTAATGTTCTTTAATAAGTGCTCTTTAGGACTCGACATGTTTGACCCATACATAGGGAATTAAAGTTAAGAAAATTAGTTTTTATATCACCATTTTTTGACAAAATGTTTCTTTTGTCTTTGATATTACAAAATTTTCATTGTTCATATATTTTGAAACAATCCCAACATGGAAGTTGTCATTTCAAAGTTTTATACAAATTTTGTTGTTTAACAAGAAAAAAATTATTTGTATCTCCTTTTTACCCGAAGAAGACTTAAAATAGTCGACGTAGAGTCGTAATATAATTGTTCTAAATAATACCTCGTCTTTCTGACAATTTTTGTGTTAATTTGTTAAATAAAAATGTAAGAATTATTGAAATATTACATATATTTCATATTACCCAAACATTACTGTGAGAAAACCGTAATCTTTATTATCATGTCCCCTCACTTGCAATCTATTTCCAAACGAACAATGTGAATGAAAAATAACAGAAGAGTCCTACAAAAACACGTTAATGTTGTTACTCATTTTTCTTTATTTTATTGATAATTCATTTTCTTTGAATAGTATTTAAATTAAATAATCGAAAAAATAAAACAATTGCTTTCGTTGTTTCATTAATACTTTTTTGTAATGTAATTAAGTGAAAGCTCCAATATTTTCATACACTGCAGATTCATTATTCGCAAAGAATTGGAACTGTATTAAACAACTTTTGTTCGTAAAGTCCTTTAATCAACTCCGAGCAAACATCGGTTCTGCAAAAAAAATATACCTCAGTTTATTCAGCCGCAAAATGGCAGCGGCAGACCGATTAATTTAAATGCAATATTTTTCTATAAGTAAATAATTGAGAAGGACTGCAGATACTTCTATCGTGGAAATGGATTGTAAGTATGAAATGATGGTCCATCTCGTAGACTTGGACATGACGCCATGAAACAAATGCTGGATATATTTCCAATCAACCATACATGAAAAAATATTGTCTGAGGATTTGATTTGATGAACATTATTATTTAGTCATTTTAGTCCTTAGACCGACATTTATAATACGTCAATATTATTGTAATTAAGTATAAATAAACAAACAATACAGACAATTTGGCAGCAAACAATTTCATATTGGATATACATCTATGAGGTTTTGTCCATATTAGTGAACTTCTTCAGGAAATTAAATAAAAATTTACAAGAAGAATTATAATTTTAAATACAGAAAATTTAGTAAAAATATAGAAACATAGTTTTCATTTAAATAAAAAATAATAAAACAGGCTTAGATTTTAAATATATAATTTGTGTGTAAAAGTGGATAACTTTGCGTCATGAACAGTGTCCAGCGATGGTTAAGGCAGATCAGAACTGATATTTAACACATTTTCGTGTAAATCATAAATTTATTATAGCTCTACCGTTCCTTCAGTATATAAATTTATCATTGTGCTACCTATTGTGTGAATTAATTGTTTTCTTCTGGATTTTCGAATTTCATTTAATAAAATAAATGTCCTGTTTGATTTAAATTCATTTATCATTTTTTTTCATTCAAATTATAACTACCCAATATTAATTAATAGCTTAATTAATAGTTAAATAAATAAAACATTTATTTCCAAAAATTTCCGAAGAAAAAGTTAAGGCAAACGTTTTCGTTGAACCTCAAATAAATAAAGTTATCGATTGTCAAGAACATCCCATGTTTTTCAGAGAAAAGAAGAATGAGGCAACGATCAGTTTTGTTGAAGTAGCTAAAAGATTCCTTGTCAATCATAAAGCTGAGAACAACGTTGAATTGGTTGAGAATCTGGTAAAAGTTTACCAGGATGTCTCTCAAAGAGACCTTGATAACTTCAAAGAGAACGTGGGTGCCTATTCTGAGGAGCAAGGAGATCGCTTTCATCAAGACTTGCAACGTCTACCAGGGATCCTACAATAAACACATCCCGTGGGACATATTCATGAAAGTAATATTACAAACACTCGAAAATATGAAAACTACACATTTATAGGTTCCTTGTCATCAATATATAGAATTTTGGTTAAAAACTACCATCCATTTGAAAAATAAAGCTCCCTTTTTGTCTGTAAGTAAAGAGAAACACGAAAGTGTGAACGTTACCATAAATTCAGAATACAAATCACTAATTTTCTTTGCCTTGACCACCAAAGGAAAACTTCTTCAGGGAAGTTATGTTTTCTTCACGTTTGTATGATAAAAGAAATTATAAAATTGTATTGATTGGCCAGGAACAAAATTCGTGTTTTAATTGAAAATATTCTCCATATACGCCATAATTTTATTAGATCCATCTTATATGGGTACAGAATGAATGGAAATTTCCGCGTGGTCTCCAATGAGAAACCTATTGATTTTCTGGATTTTCGTAAACGAAAGTTTTAGCTTCTTGATCAAATACTTGAGTTGTTAATGCAATTTCTGTTTTGAAAAAAGAATCATTATAACTTGACGATTAATTACAATTTTGTGAAGCAGTTAAAGGTATCACGGATGCGGAAATGAAATAATATGAAATGAACAAAGCACGAAATCATTTAAATTTTCATAGATTATAATCCAGCTTAACATTTAGTTATTTCGTTAATACCGTACCATGGTTACGGTCACCCATCTCAATTTCGTAGAACCATTGTAATCGGATTGTGATTTTTTATCGGCTCGATTGAAGGTCACGCCAGATGCAATCACGTCACAACGAAATCAAACTCCAAAGTACACTCAGAATGCAGAATCCTGTAATAGGGCCTACTTCCGTTGCGTGCTCGGGAAGCTTTAAATTATTGCTTTAAAAAAAAGCTCCGAGTAGCGGAACTTAAAACGCTGTCATTCTCTTTAAATACAATCTTCCTTGGGAATTGGAACATAAAAAGAATTTAATTGAACACCTTCCGAGATTATTTTATTAAGGCTATAAATACCAGTCATTATGAAAGCATTAATAGCAATAAATGTTCTAATTTTCATTATTTTAATTTTCTCCCAGATCTTTCAACAAAACTGGTGACTGCTACCTTGCTCTACCTTCCACATCCTCCCTTTTTCAATTCCCTTCCTATGCTATTAAATGGGAGTTGCCTGTTTCAGGATCACCCTCATGTATCAGTTGGATTGGGGTAACACCAATATTTCTCTACGGACACATTACACTAATTCTTAATGCGGCGCATTTCTTATAATGAACCTCTGTTTGAGTGACTTCTTCTAACTGCAAAGGTGTGTATTGACATTTATTTGATATGCTAAATGCCAAATGAAATATTTGTCTCGTCACTCTGCTGATACAGCTTATACAATACGTTTTACCATTAAAATATTTAATGAATTGCTTTCATATTTTAATAAGGTAATAATGGATAATTGAAATAGTAATAACCAGGTACAAATTTCATGATGTAGCCCCACTTACACATCTCCCGTCTTTATACCCATCTCTTCTAAATTTGGTATATTTTATCTAGTAAAGCTGGTGGCTTTTAAAGCCCCTGACTCACCTATAAAACGGTCGTCCTCTTTGTAGCTTATGATACTTGACTATGAGGACGGCCATTTTACACGCGCGTCGCAGGCCGAAGACGGCTGGGCCTAACTGGATTAAAGCAGCCTCTCTGTAGAGAGTAATGGAGAAAAATGAGTATGCGGCTTATAATGACTGTAAAAGAGTAGGTAAGAGATGCCAGAGAGGTTGCACCTGGACGACGACGACGACGATTATCGCCGTTGCCATAATACAAATAAATACTGCTATCAAATCATTTCCAAGCATGGAAATATGATTCTTGGGGAAAATTCATATCACTACGATGTAAAAGTCACTCAAGATCAGTGTATTGACTAATGAGTATCAATTTATCTTTCCGTTAATAATTTTAGCAAATATTCATCAGCACAGACATGCAAGTTAATTCATTACAGTAGTGGCCTATTAAATACAACTTAAAACGTATGCGTATTTAAACTACTGTCGTTTAGTATTGTACTGATCCAATTAACAAAGGAAAATAATTTTAAAACATTTTATCTTGTGCGCAGCGGAAAGATTTTGAAAGGAAAGGTAAACAGTTGTCATTCGGCGTGGAGTATTCTTCAAGACCAGTTAGAATTTTAGAAAGTACAGAGCATCAGACAGAATCGGATATCCTTTAAAGAATGTCCTCGTTTTAATGGAATATTATAACTATTTAACGTAGACTATTTACAACAAATCATACATCAAATTGAAGGTAACCTAACCTCGTTTTTCTTACATATGTTACCCTTTTGTTAAACGGCACACATCCAACCTAAAATACTATTCTTCCCTCACTTCGGTTAACAAGTCCGTAATAACGGAAGCTACAGCCTCTACAATTCCATGTCTCAACTCTGGAAAATCGTCGGGTACAGTTGAAAGGAAGACGAGATCTTTTATAAAGCTACAAACTATACAATGATACAAAATGAAGGCGCTGCGGGAGTTTCCTCCCAGTCGCTTCACCCCAGAGTGACTGCGGGGATCACCTGATTATGTCGGGAATGCCTCGAACTCTCTCTCTGTTTTTTTTATCAAAGTTCTCACATGCCGAGACACATTCACCTTTTAGGAGGTATATGCACTGGGGTCGAAGACCTTGGGCACACGGCAAGAGTTGTCCGCTGATCCCATTGGATCAGTCGACCAACTGCCTCCTGAAACTGGTGAAGACGTAGAGAAGGGAATGCTGCGACCCCACAACAAACTCGTCTCCCGTCATTCAGAAGGGAGTGAGAATAGTACCCAATGCCCGACCTGCCTGATGCAGGTTTTCTAGGATTTTCCCTGCATCGGGGGCCCTAGTTAACCATTGACTACCTTGCTCTACCATCCGCACCCCCCCTTTTCAATTCCCTTCCTATGCTATTAAAGGGGAGTTGCCTGTTTCAGGATCACCCTCATGTAGCCTGTTAACCCAAAAAAAAAACAATGATACAAAATAGAGTAATTTTAGGTAACTATCCTCGGTGGTGGTGGTTTTACATCTGTCTGAGACTTTGAATTTAAGGTCTCAACTTATGGCGTTATCTCGTCCTCTCCAAAAGTCCGCGGTGCGATAAATAACTAAAATGTTTCTCGCGCTTGTGCTTATCTGAAACTATTTGAGTTACTCTTCAATTATGACCTTGAAATAATCTTCTATAACACTTTATATTTGATACTATCAACTTTTATAACAAGGATATTCTTTTATGGCCGCTCTGTTTATTGCTGCATCAGATGGTACAAAAACAGTTCTTCCGTTATCAAAATTACCTGAGATCCTGTTTTCTAAATTTATTTCCTGAGACAAAATGATGTACAGGAATCTGTACGTTCCATAATATTTTCTAACAGGATTTGAGAGTGAGGAAATGAGATTTTGTAACACTTATCGTCGACAGTTAATAGATACAGGAAGCTTACACTTATAGCTATAGCTACGGTAGAAGAAGCTGTAGATGTGAAGAGAGGAAGTTTTTATAGCTACGATGGAGATTGAGGGAAGGCGAGGGGACAGAGAAAAGTTTAGTTACGGAAATTGAGGTGAAATAGTTGCGAGAGGTAGAAAGAGATAATTTGCAAAACGTAGACGAAAATTCAGTGTGTGTGTGGGAGGGGGATTAGAGTTGAAGATTCATAATAAAAAGCTTTATTATTATTATTACTCCACTTTCAGTAACTCCAAAGGAATAGACAATGTGTTGTAACAGCCCGATCTACTCGAGGGTAAACAAACCTAACCCACAGCTAAGCAGCGCCTGGATTTCCGCGCCCTTCCCGTAAATAATAAGCTGGCTTCAATTCGTAATCGTCAATTTTATTATTTAACGTCGAATTATATATAGTTCAAGGTTATTCCAGTCGATTATTTCCCAAAGTTTCAATCTCTATTTCATTAGACGCCCAGAATACTCACGATGAGAAAGTGTTGTAAATAAAATAACAATATTTGGAATCTTGTATAAAAAATAAAGCTTCCATTTTATTTATTTCCTAGTTTTAATATTAAAGTCAATAAATTAGACGTTCAACGATGAACTATAAACAGTTTGATAATTTATCAAAATTTACAATAAATTAAATTAATATCTCAATTTTATTTATATTACAGAATCGTTCTGTATACTATTTAGATGAACTACGTTTCAGAGTTTAAATCCATGTATATACTAGGTTTACCCGGTACACTCATTTTAAAGATTCATTCACCATTTGAAAAAAGAACTTTACGAATGACCCCACGTAGACTGGCATGTTTACTCTCAAACTGTTATTGACTATAAATCTTTGTTTTTCTGTTTCCTCAAACGATCCATTTCCAAATATTTATATTTACAAACTTGCGTATATTAAATACTATATGCAACAAAATATTCATTAATAACTCTAGACCAGTTACAATTTAACATTCCAAGAAACGTAGCTTTCTCGTTATTCAAACTGAAATGTTACTATTTTACTCCTTACAAATCCGTCCTCGACGGTTTGCTTGAAGGGAATACTGAAATGGATAGGAAATATTGCTGCCTCAGAGACGTCGCGGCTTCTTCAAATATTGTAATACTGTAATTACTATTAAATGCATATTGCTAATCAAACCGGCTGTAATATTTGAGAGTCAATAGATTGGAATTTTTAATATTCGCTGTCATGACGAACGTATTTTTTCGACGAATTTTCATTACCATATATAATTTATTATGATCATATTCCGTGAAACTTTTTAACGATGGGGTAATAATTATTTTTCTGTATTTTCCTCCACGCCACACCCTCATCTAAGGAAGGAGTTTAATTTCTTTAAAATGCTGATGAATAATCAAAGATATTATTCATAATTACTATTGAAGTACAGAATTGTATCCCCACAAACGATCACATTATCAAAAAAACAAAGAGAATAATAAATCTATATTTAAAAAAAGGCAATGTATTCTGTTCGCTCCTGGGAGTCCGTCGAACATACTACGACTTATCCGTTCCTATACCATTCAACCTATAGCCATGTAATTTTGGTGTATTGTAGTGATCAGCTCACAGAAGGGCTGCGTTTAAGATTTTCCCTTCACCCTTTCAAGTCAAAAATGGTCCTGCCCTAAACGCATATCGAGTTTGCAACATTATGCCCTGACATAGCCTCTCAAGCGAGATGATTAAATTGCTGTTAAGCGTGAAATAATTCTTAAATTTAACTAGCATTTTATTTAAGTAATTATAATTTTTAAATAGTAAATAAATTTGCAAAATATTTTATAAGCCGAAGTTTAATAGAGACTTTCGGCAGAGTGCGCTCAATTTTACTTTTATTAGATATATGCATGTATTACACACATTCTTCTTCTTCCTTATCTCAGCAGCCCATTTAGGGCCTTGACCTACCGGGTAGACTTCAGACTGTCATATTACATGACACATTACGAATTTGGAGAAATACGTGGACAGCCTATCGATTCTCCAGCAGTCTTAATCACAACGTCCGTGACCAATTACACACATTATTTAACGCTTATCATCTATCTTCTAGTTATAACCATAATTGACCATTTAGTGTATTTTTCAGTGTGTATGTGCTTATTTAAGGTAGCAGTAGATTTCTCGGCTCGATTTATATGGCGGAGGTTTTGATAAAATTGAATTCTCATAAAGCAAAGGGCGGGAAAACGTAAATTTTAACTTATATGACGCTCTCCCTGATGGTCACGTCTTAAAGCGATTAATGTCAAATTTGAGTTGATACTCTGCATCAGAAACATTAAGTATCTTGATTACGGGGAAAAAACTGAAACTTGCGGGGAATAAATTAATTTATTACTTATGCTGTAGTGAGCTAATATAAATGAATTCCCGGGCATCGCCGGACACCCAGATAGTTATTAAGGAGTGCCAAAATTTTAACATACAAGATTTTATGTATAATTTGAATGGTTACCAGGTTGATAGTAACAATAATTATTCGTTTACCGACAAATTTTGAAATTGTAATTAAAAATTTCAGTATCGTTTCCTTCATAGTTTGAACTTTCTTTTATTTTTATTGACCATCTTAATACTTTTTCTTGAATTATCCGTTTTGGATATACTGAACAAGTTGAGTGTACATTCAAATACATTTTCTTCGGTGCACGGACGCAAGGTGCTTGTTTCGTATCCTCGGACTCTGTAGTTCAGCACCATTTAGACTTTTAGTACTCAGTTGCGTCATAAAATAATTCACAATTTAAGGGTTTTATTTCATCGATTTTATGAATTTATTTAAATTTTCGCTAGTGTAGAAATGTATCTGTCTTGAAGTCTCGTTAATGAATTTAGTCTTAACCAGAAGTAATAAATTAATTTGTTCTCCGCAAGTTTCAGTTTTTTTCCCGTTATCAAGATACTTAATGTTTCTGATGCAGAGTATCAAATCAACTTTTAATTAATGACGCGTAAATGGAAATTAATTTAGATTTCAGTTGAAAATTGCTATCTGATTTTGTTAAGTTTTGGGTTCGACAAAATAGTAACATTCGAAGTTGAAGTGCGGCATGCATGAAGTGAAGTGAGCAGTCGTGATAAAGGACATACTCACGCGATCGCAGAGAGGGCTCTGGAGAGACAGGCTCGTCCAACGAACGCCACGATACTGACTGGATCCGAACGACGCCGATACGCGCTTGCGCACCTTAGCCGCCGTCAACGTCGACGTCGTCGTCGTCGTGCTTCAAGACGCGCGACCACAGGCAAGCATTCGACACTCTTCCAGTGAAATATCCTTTTAGTACGATGCGTACCCGCAGGAGCACCGTGACCTGTTGCCCAAACACGGAAGGAAAAAAAATTCCAATTAATAAGCAAATTTGAGATAATAAATTATAATGTAATTATATTGAATAAGAATATTAATAACCAAACCTTTTTAGCAATCAGAAATAGTTTGAATTTTGATAATTTTCTTAATCTCTCTCCAACAATTATATTTCGCCAAGAATTAATATTTTTGTTTAGTATAATATAAAATCATCGACTCCCAAGTAGTATGTACTGAACTCTATAATTACGAATTATTGATATTATATTCCAAAAAACTGCTGTTGTAGTATTCCGCCCTTAGACTCGCTTTATGCAAACCTTCATGCTAGACTATTCTGTGAAAACTTTTTCATTTCCACATAACTACCACATCCTCTCTAATCTGCTTAGCACATACCACCACTGGCCTCCCTCGTCTGTTCCTACCCCATACCCTATCCTCTAATCTTAATTGAACAAGACGAATGTCTCAAAACTTGGTCCTTCTCTTAGTCAAAGTCCTTCATATTGTTTTCTCTTCTCTGATTCTGCTTCTAACTTCTAACTCTATCCACCCATCTGATTTTCATAAATCTTCTTTGACACCACATTTCAAAAACTTCTACTACAGTCCAAGTTTCGCACCCATATAACCAACATATACCAACATTTTTAGTTATGAACTCCTAGTATTCATACTTATATTAGACGTAAGTAAATTCCTCGTTTATGTGAAAGCCTTACTTGCCTGTGCTATCCTCCTCTTTATGTCTACTATACTTCTACCATTCCTAGTTAGAAGGCCAAGTAGCAGTATTCCTTAACTTCCTTCAAAATATTCCTTTTCAAACTAACAGCCTTTGTTTTTCCACTTTTTTCCCATACTACACTCCATCAAGTTGGTTTTCCCTCTATTAATCCTCATGTTGTATTCTTCATCCAGGACCACGTTCATGTCATTTATTATGTTTTCCAAGTCTTCTTCTGACTCCCATAACACTACAATGTCATCAGAAAACCGCAGGGTTTTTATTTCTTCTCCTTGCAATATGATTCATTTTCCATGTTAACTTTCTTCATCGCCTATTCTATACATAACTTAAAGAGCATGGGTGACAGACTGTACCTTTCTCTAACTCCTTTCTTGAATTCTGATTTCTTTTCTTGCCCTTCAATTCTAATTTATGCAGACTGCCTTCTGTAGAGGTTATAGATAACTCTTATTTCTCGATACTTTATTCCTGTCGTCCTCAAAATCCTTAATAGTGTGTTCCAGTTTACAGTACCAAAGGTTTTCTCTAAATCTATGCGCTTTGAAGGGTGTATGCTACGGCACTCACAGAAGTTGGGCGTACGGTAAGAGTTGTTCTGTTTTCCCATTGGACCAGTCGGCCAGCTGCTCCAAATCGGGTCCAGGTCGGATTTGTTGCGTCCCCACAAAAAAACGCAATCTTTTGTTATCGGAAGTGCGTAGGAGAAGTACCAAATGCCCCCACCTACCTGATCACCGAGTATGATCCTTAATCTGCAGTCCTTGGTTTCTAGTTAACTCTTTGTTACCTTGCTCTACCCTCCACATGCCCCGTTTCTATGCTATTATAGCGGATAGTCATAGTAAATAACTTTCATGTACACGTATACATACATGCATAACCTTTTACTTACATAGATGTATGCTTTTATAAATTAAATGTTAATACTTGAAAACTTATGAAAGTCTTTTTACTTGGTTTTGGTATGTTATTACAGTTTTAAAGTTATTTTATGGAGTGAATTAAAAAGCCACCTAGACGAAGAATATACGGAACAAAAATCTTCTTTTTATTATAACAAAATTTACAAATACTAAAATCAAATCATGACCAGGATATAATTTGAATATAAATTAACTTATAATAAGACAAATATGTTAATATAACATTTTCTAAAGTTTCCTAAAAAATACAGCGTAAACACTACACGCAAGTTGGGATTTGGCAATCTGGATAAACGTCATATACCAACAATCCGCATTAAGTGGAATACAAAAGTTGTAAACATGTAAAATTCATAAAGAACCATAAATGTATTTGACAAGTTATAAAATATAATATTGTTTTGAATATAAATGTCACCAAAAATGTAATAGTCTTAATTACCGACGAAGTTAGTTCAACGTTAAAAAAATGCATAATTACAATGAGGTTGAGCTCGATTAAACACAAATTAGTGCAAATTTTCGGAGGAACTTTTATCGCTCTTAATTTTGCTAAAACAAACACCCTTCTTGGGTGTTGCCAGGCGTATCATATGTGATGAAAGTGTCATGCGAGTTTTCATTTACGATTGCGAAGATCACGTTACGTTTCAGTTCGGAATCACTTGATATTTTTCTAGAGGCCGAAGGAATTCGTGAAATACAGAGAAAAACAATAGTCTTCTAGCGATATATTTTAAAGGTTCTGAAAACGAAGTCAATAAACACATTTCTCAATGAAACGTAATCCATGGCTGGTTTCCGGTGGCCATTACGTAGAGGACCTGTTTTGCGACCTAGCAGTTACAGTAGGAGTTATCATTTTCTAAGTTATTCGGTACAACCTGCATTTTGAAAGTTCATGATCCAGAGATAATATTCCGTAGTGGCTAAATATATTCGTTGACGTTGAGTGTTACAATTATGTATTTTAGATAAGCAACAAAACTGGATATATTTTATGCTCGCGCCAGAGCCACATTGAAAATCATAGACGCAAACACTTCACTAATACGTCCAATATTTCCGTAAGATATATAGTCGAGTGTTTTTTGATTTGTTTTTTGTAACTTTACGATGGAAAGTAAAGTAACTTTGTATCAATCGTCTATAGTTTGTTGCCAATTTATGCGTTATAAAACCAACATATGGCACTATCTTCGTTCTTTGTTTCACTTTACGTAGCTCCATCACTGTCACTCAATTTGTGATATACAGAACAAAAATTAGGAGAAAAAATAAATATGATTTCAGAAGGGACACCAGACTTGAAATCTATAGAAAAATTTCGGCTTGATAAAAGATGGAATAATTGTAAATGACTACATCCACTACTGATGACAATATGTCCTGATTGTAAAAAACCGAAGAATTAAGTAACAAACAAACTGCACATAATTGATAAATAATTTAATTTTTTAAATTATATTAATGACATAATTAATATTCCTGGATCAACATTATGTGTCTTATAAACTTAATTGTGTTACACTGTAATGCAAAAGAGCATATAAAAATACTTCATCTGATGTTCAAAGTAGACAACTGTGTAACAGAACATTTACCTTCAAATATATCACTTCAATTGGCAAAATGTTAGAGACTTTGGGGAAGAAAACAATTATTTCACAAGACTGATCAGCAAAATGTTAGATATCCGTTGTATTCTTATTGCATGGAATGTTAAAAATGATACTAATAATTTAATTTTTTGTATCGTATCATTCTTTATTTCAATTTACTTTTTTATATTTTACTGGTCTACAATTCGCGTTGTTAATCATATTTTTGCCGGCGCAGATTCAGTAAGCAAAACTTTCTCATTTTGCTCTTCATCGATTCAAAACGTAACTCTGTATTATTTTAATATTTTTATGAAAACTGAACATGTATTTTTTAAAAAGTTTGTCCATTTAATTAATAAACTGTTACAATGTTGGTCTGTAGCTAACATAAAAGAAATTTGATTTTGTACATTTTTACCTGAAGCAGTTCCAAATGTATGAATGTTGTACATAACGTGTTGAATAGTATAAAAAATTCTGTGTTATGGGCTGTTTAATTTTAATTTGTTTAACGTGCACATTAGTCAGGGTGTTGCATATTAAATTATTCATCGTGTGATCAACAGGTGGGGGAACCGGTGAATATTGCTGATCAACCGAAAACGTTTTCCTTGCCAGGATATCGGAAAGCTTGTGGGGGTGAAAGACCAAGTATATTGACAAGCAGGGCAACTGTGCTAAAATCGATATAAATATTATAAATATAATTTTTCTATTCTTTGCACGTAAAATATGTAATGATGCCACGTTTTACATTAAAAAAGTCACCTAACAATTTTGCTTGCCAAAATAAAAAAATAACGCAGAAAAAAATTACATTGTGCCATTGCGCAGTAATTTAATAGTTCCTTTCTGAATTATATAATAAAAATATATGCAATTTTTTAAAAAAAGAAACCTCTAACTTCTGATATACGAGTTAAATAAGTTAAAAACTTAAAATTTGCGGACAGATGTTACTTTAGTGTGAGCACAAGTAGTGTAGGTATGTTTGAATTCGTGTGCAGTTGTGTATCAGCACTTAAAACGATAAATAATTCGTGGTTGTTGGTTTATAGCTTCCCAAGTCAGAAGTTAATACATCTTTGTTTATGTAATTAATGAACTGTAGAAGGAAATATTTATGCAGCATTATACCATTTTAACTATAAGTAATAACTAAATATTTTCATTTAAAGTTTTATGTAGATCAAACTTCATATATTGGAATTAAGATTCTACTCTTAAACTGCAAAAATCAAGAATACTCGGGTAACGTATATTTAGAAAAGCGGAACCGTGTGTTCTGAACAACATCGTCAATAGCACCTGCTGCTAAGTTGGTTGATAGTTTAACAGCAACGACTATGGGAATCAATGAGTCAGCTGTCGCATCAGCGGAACAATATAACAATGAAACTCGTTTAAGGTGTTTCACGTTCCGTGTGGTTAGAAACTTTATCGCAGAAACCGAAATAATGGATTAATTAAAGAAATATTATCTGCTACCATTTATTTCTTCTTCAAACATTTATTTTTAAATTTATGTTTCCTATATCTCAAGAGAATAGAAGTCTGGCTGAATTTCCTGAACTACATATAATAAATATTGATGCAGAATTTTCTTTGTAAATACCTTGCGCTAAATTTCTTTGGTAGTATAAAAATGTTTCAGTAATTTGATTTGATGCTCAATTCATGTAAAAACTTTTCTCTTTTAAGATATAAAGTTTTAAGAGTGATTTCTATTTTACTTTGAATTAATAGAGCAGTTTAAGTATATAATAATAATGTTTATAATTTAATCATATATTTGACAACAGAAAACAATAATAATAAAATGAAATAAAAATTTATCTTCCTTGCTCGTTAAAAAATAATTATGCAATTTGGAAAATGAATTCACAATTATAATTGAATAATAAGAGCTAACTTATTCTTAGGCGATGGTGAGCTCAAATACCTGTTCTTTATATTCCGTACACTAATTGTGGTGGTAATGGCCACTGTGGTATTTTGTCTTTGAGGTCTTTATGGTCGAAAAACTAGTAGGTAGAGCTGGCGGGAACCTTTGGTACCGTTCAAGAGTTAGCTTTTGGAACTGGAACTGTCTGCTACGGCCGCCTTTGAACTCAGGCTGAATACTGACTCCTAATATCTCAAAAAATTAACTACTGACCGCCGCTTACGTTCTGAAATTCCATTATCTAACTCTCTCTAAATTATTCATCCCACTTTAACCACTTCTTAACAACCACTGAACAACAAAAGTCAACTCCTCTACGACTCAACAATAATCCTTCTTGACTACTCCTAGTACAACTTTGCAACTTGCCCGTTCAACAACCACTCTACCACTAACTCCTCAATCTTCTACGACAGGTTACCTGATAACAACTTGACATCTCAACAACCACTTACCAGCTATTAACTAAAACTCAACAACCATCCTTCTCGACAACTCCTCCACAACTCTACTCTTCACCTCTCCGCAGTGAACTTCCACAACTTCTGCAACCCTCCACAGATAACTTCAACAACTTAAATACCACCCTTTTCCACGACTCCTTAACAACTAACTCCTCAATATTTCACGAACCACGAAACCTCCGTTTTACCACTCTCCCGGTTAACATCCACGACATCGCTTGATAGGACTTCGTCTTACATTTTCTAGTTACCAATAGGAGGTTCACACGTCTCACCTAAATACGTGAAACCTCAGGCACCAAAGGTTACTGAACTTCTGAAAGGTGCGAAAATGTAGAGACCGAAGCATCCACCAGACAAAAATATTTATGACTAATGCCCGCGGCTTCTTAATCCCTCAAAGGACCACTCCAATAGATGTTGGGAGCCCTGGCCCCCACTGACAAATAATGAACGACCCCTTGACTTTCGCGGTTCGGAAAAATTTAGTTTGTCAACATTATTCAATTAAGATAAAAAGAATCACTTTAATAAATTAGAAAACATGTGTACACTACAAAGAATTGTATGTTTTCTACAAAAAATTTGAAGTTTACTTAAAAGGTGCATCAAAGACTATATGGCGTTAAAGGTTAATATGGTTTAAATGTTAATTTAACACAAATACATCAGTAATGAGGGCACGCATACACATTCCACATTCTCCTACCGAACACTAGTAAACTGGATGGTATCCATTTCGAATTGTGGAACGCTTTGTTTCCTGATAGCATGTCAACAGCTAATTGGTTCCTGTTCTGCTCAATGTCAGCAGCGGCAACTGCGTATTCCACCCTGCATAACTACTTTACTACAATTACGTCCAGATATCGAACACCTAAAATTCAACAGCACCTCCTTCTTATATCCAGAATATTAAACTTCTCCGTTCTAGATTCGAAAAAATTGTTTTATGAGCGCCTCGGCGTTAATTAGTACAATTCTCTACAGAACAATGGTAATGGCATTTCGATATTATAAGTTCACACATTATATTTGACTGCCATTATACACTATTTCAACGAGTTTGAAAATTAAAATTTTAACTGTATATTTAGGCAGCTAGGAATGTACATCTTTTTCTATACTTTTAGAATGAATATACGACAGTGTATGAACATCATAAATCAACCTTATCGCTCGAACAAAAATCATTTTTACGTTACTTAATATTATAAATAAAATATCGAAAGTCAGAAATAGAAAAATTTAATTTGAAACTATCTTTTCCCGCGACTTCGTTTGCGCGGAACGTGGACAATTAGCTCTTTTTATTTTGCCCTAAAAACGAAACAATAGGTACAGAATTTTGAAGAAATTGAATTCATTGAATACTTCAATTATATTTATTGGGATAAATTATTTTTATTTGCTTTCAAATGTGAGCAATTACGAAATATTAAAATTTATCTGACGTGACAAATAGAACCAATTTACGTATACATCGTATCGACGATCCAAATAAGTGCATTATTTCTCAAAGAGTTAGCTTTCTGCCAACGATAGGTTAATTACAGTGCGAATCCTGCTGCATCAGTAGATGGAGTGAGAATGCTGGTCTCTATCTTTCTCTTTCTCATGCTGCCAAAATTAAGCTTATAAAAACACAGTAAGTCGAATTAATGGTATAGGAAAGACTAATAAGACTTATAACGCGCAGTTGGTTTTCACGCCAGCATTCAATGCATTTATAAATATGTATATTAATATCTTCTTAACTCTGAAAGATATCAAAATGAAACATACACGGAAATATAATTAAAATTCCTGTTTCAATCCCTCAAGTTATCATTGAAATCGATTTAGCCGTTTCGGAGTCTATTCAAAACAAACTTTCAGACTGGCAGACAAACACTTCAATTCTATTTATTGGTATAGATGTTTCGTTTTTGAACATATTTTAAGAAAATAAAATATAAATTAATTATATTGTTTGTGTTAGATTATATTTAAATAATTTTACAAGACAATAATAGAAAAATGTCGACCGAACCCGGTTTTACAAGAGTGGAGGAATGTGGCATCAGAACTGTCAGTCGACCTGGACTAGCTCAGATTGTTAGAGCAACCGGACGGTAAGCGGGATGACCCAGGGTCCAGTCGACATTTTTTCATTCTTGTCTTCTAAATTTACTTTCATGGTATTTGGCCTCAGCTTCATATTGAAACAATTACTCTCTCTCGGAATCATTTAATAATTTAAATTTTGTTAAAAATTCTAAAGATTTCATAAATAATTTTGAGAAACGTAATGATGTTTATAAAATTGAGTGTTAGGACTCCAGAGGTTATTATATTGGCCAGCTCAAAACCAGAATTAAGGAACATTTTGAAAATTTAAATCAGCCTATAGATAAGCAATCTGTGTAGAGAAAACATGTATATTCAAAAAATCTCAGTATTGACTGTAGTAAATTGAAAAAAAAAAGATGCAGAAATCAATTGTTATCGTTTCATAAGCGAAATACTTAACATAGGATCAAATGTAAATTCTATGACTGTGAAAACAAATACTCAAAATTTAAATTAAATATACTCCTTTTTATATTTTCACTGCACATTATTGAAACTTTGAATTATAATTATGTAGTATAAAAAATCAGTTAGAACAATATAAATTTGTTATCTATTTCTTCCACATTGTTTTCCCTCATTTCGGCCCTGGATGCAGTAGTAACTCGTAATTTTAATAACATTTTAATTGTAACTACATAAAATTTATTTATTTATATTCAACTATGTATTATGCATTTATACTATATTTTATCGTGGAAATAATTAAAATCATCCTTTTTCTATCTATTGACTATTCATTTTATTTTATTTAAATTTGGTATATTAATATTTTTCTCAAGACTGAATGTTTCACATATTCACCTGTAATTGTATTGTGTTGTCTCCTAAATAAATAAATTATATTTCATTTGAACATATTGTCAACTTCTTCATTTAAGTGCATCTCGAGAGATATTAACAGAAGACCTTGGTTCTGTATATATATTATTTATAATTCAACTTCAATTAACACCTGATGAAGTCATAAAATGGGAAATTAAATATTTCTTAAAATTCTAATGATTTACAATACGAACTGAAGTGACTGCGTGAAAAATAGAAACAAGCAAGTGTTACAAAATTCATATTAGTTTTACACAGTTTTAAATTTTACATTGGAAGGGGACCGTTCAACTAATTTGTAATTCATGTCACAAAATGCTTTTTGTTCGTTACGAATGTTTAATTTTTCTCGTTAGGTTGATCGTTTTTCATTCATTGAGTTATTATTCCATATTCACGTGGGAACTAATAATAAATTTCATTCATATAACAACTATGAATAACATTGGAAATTGACTAACGAAATAAAGTAGAAATTCCTAATCCTTTGTTCTGTTTTTAACAATTGTGTTCGAGCTATCGAGTCATTTAAATTAACCCAACTCAGACCAAAAACCAAAGAAGTTGTTGATTAACGCGTTAAGTAAGTAAACCATCTCAAATTTTATTCAATATTAACACTTCGGTGAAATTATTTCGAAAACTACTTTAAACCTGTAAGAAATTTATTTTAATTTAAAAAATTCTTAAATATAGTTAACTAATTTATTTGACTAGTAAAATATTAAGTTTCACAACTGATATCAAGAAAAAAACTAAAAAATAAAAAAGTATTATTGTTAGTAAATTTATATCAATGAATAATGAACTTCCATTCATTTTCAGACAATACCATAAATTAATATCTACTCCTCTGAGTGAAGTAGGAAACTTTGCAAACGTTTACTAAACACTCTGTAACTACAGAAATAAAAAAATAATATTATTTTTCATTAATTTCATAAATGATTAACAAATTTATATGTAATACTTTTCTGCCTAAAGATAATTTAGCAATTTAACAGTCTGTAAAGTTAACGGACAGTTGACAAAACATTGGCTTAACTGCTCTTGTATGCGTAGGTTGATTTGTTGAATGCTACGCGCAGAATTTAATAAATAAAGAGTCATGAATTTAAATTACCTCAGTCACGCGCCCTATCGAGTCTTTCTTACTATACAAACCGGCATTTCGTCTCCTTAAGGGATACGGGGACTAAAATTTAAAATTCCTGTAAATAAAAAACTACTGAGCTGAAATTTTAAATGTCTGCTAACAACACACATATGTAGCAATGTACAAAATTTTGTTTCTGTAAACTTGATTTTTGTCGAGATATTTTCAAAATTATTTTCAAAATTTGGCAGGTTTGAAAATGTTCCTTGCGTTACATACTTTAATATATTTTACCTGTTTTACATTAATATGTCGGACTGACCATTGTTATTAATTTTCAGTATTATTTTTGAAATTGAATAAAACTGTGGGGAGAAAATAATTTTTTACGATTACTTAAACATTGACTCTTTTCATCACTTTGAAAATTTGTTTCACCTAAATTACTAGAACAATTCGAAAACAAATACCTGTATTTAAAGGTATTAGCATGTACTTTATGTAAAAAAATAAGGAAGACAATATTAATATTCGTGGCGCATAGAAGGTTTTTGGTAGCAGAAATCATGACGCTGAGAAAAACACATGTTTCTGAAGAAAGTAATAATTTATTAATTTACAATTAAATCCTTTTAAATTGCTCCTGAGCCTTTAAAAATTACTAAATCGATTTAAAAGTTTTGCTATATGATCTGTAAGGCTTATAGGCATATTAATATGAAAAAAATGGAAAATCTATCTTTTCCAGATTTTGGGTGACATTTCAGTCCCCGTGTCTCTAAATTTCAGTTTCCTCCTCTGTTACCTGAAGGTGTGTTCCTTAAACTGCTTCCTCAGTCGTTTTCATGAATTTTTTAGATTTTTTAATGTTTTCCGTAACATAGTCTCTTACATCCTATATTTATTATTTCAGGGTTTTCTCGACTTCAAATAATATTTTCACTTCCAATATGTCATTCATAATTGGTGATATCTTCATTAATCGCATCAATTTTGCAGCATTCCGTCAGAAGATAATCTATAAGACTCATTGCTTTTAACTCTTTAATGGTAAATATATTAGTAAACTATATGTCTTTAGCTGTATATAAGTTACGTATTAAGCTTAAATTTACTTGTATTAAGGTACGCTGAAAAACCTTAAACAGAGACTAGCGTACGGGGCGGAACGAGATACTACTGTATTAAGGTTAAATATTATGTTTCTCAAGGAAAAAAGGAAAAACTGCAGGCTCACCTTATAAGAATTGATTAGACGACGCTGTATCCAGGAAGAATAGATTAAGAAAGAAAATATCGGGATTGTGCAATTGCAAAACACATCTCCTTGAGAAAGAAAAAGTGGATAAAACGATCAACCATATGAAAAATAAATATAAGACAGAATACACAAAAGTGTTAGAATTTTTCTAAAATTAAATTTGCAATTAGCAATTAGAAAACTTCCTAACCTGTTCTGCCCCATCCCCCGGGGGAGATCGGGAAAGTTGTAAGTTCATTTTCAAAAATTCATCAAAAATGTAACTTCGTTCTTTTAAGGTATATGGAAATTAGATTCAGTAAATAACAGAATACACTAATGTTTAATACTTTTATGAAATTATATTTATTTTTCCAAAATGGCTGGAGAATGAAATAATAGACCCGAAAAATAGACCATCACGCGTGAAGGAAGATACAAGACAGTCTGTCCTTAACTATGATCGAAACGACAGCTTGACCGTTTTGAGATTATTCATTGTTTCTGAGTCACAGGTTGCAATAAGACAGCGTGCGTAGATCTGATGAACTTTGGAGACCAGGGGAACTAACAGACCTACTTGGTAATTGCATCATTAATGTGGAAAGCCAAGTTAAGTAAATGTCCGGAGAAAGAAAAGAGAGAATCGCCAAATAAAACATTAAACCGTCCTGATGAATTAACAACAATGAGAAATACTATCATTCAATCAATTTATGCTTGACGGTAATAAAGCCTGTTTTCAAGTCGATCACTCCAGCCCGCATGGACCGAAGACGTAAAGAGTAACATTGTTAGTATAAAAAAGTATAACAACTGCCATATAAACAATAACTCAAGACATGATGTGGCTTCAATATCACATAGACATAAATCGTGCATTTTAAGCGATGCATATTGAGCACCTTCGAGTTACGAAATTAGCAATAATTTTATATTTTCATTATTTTTTTAATAAATGCACACATTCTATTTTGGATTACCTTGTGTATAAACAGGAAACTAATTTTACAAAGTAATTTTCAAAATATTTATCTGGATTAGGTGAGTGCATCTAAGAGAGCCACGTAGTAACTCAAATTCTTAAAAAAATAAAAACATAATGCTGGAGTAACGAGTTATAATCGTAGACAGTTCTTTGTGAAAAGCTAAAGTTAGCGTAGAATCATTCACTATATTCTCATCCTCGTTATGAGCATTAACAGCCGGATAGTTACTTCTGTTAATAGTAGTTAAAACAAAAGGTTAATGTCATAATTACTTTAAAAAGGACAACTACTACTCTTTAGCATTTAACGCATGCACCCTTTTACGGATGATCCTCGTCCTCTTGGCTCCAACAATTAACAATCATCCCAGGTTTAAAGTTTTATATATATATATATATATATATAGGTTACGATTAAGGCAATAATAAACGATAACTTCATTTCTCAGTAATCGTCAGAAAAATCTCTAAGACCAGAAGACGACAAGGACGTTATAATATGTGACCTCCCTGGTTGTAGAGATAAACAGAAAGGATAGAGTGAGCAGAGAGCCCGACAGTTTCTATAGTCGTAAATCTAGCAGGAATACCTGCATTAAGCAGGTCATGTATAGAACGCAGTTGCATCATTCACGAATTAATACTGATACGTGCAGTATAGCTGAATATCATTTCACCCTATAGAAAGTACTTCAAATTCAATTAATCTAGTCGGTATTGAATAGCCCTCTATTCAATAATTGATAATCAACAAAAGCGTAGAAATTAATTTCTGTGTATCCCAAGGTTTCGTATACATGACTTAACATAAACAGAGGGTTTAGTTACGTATAATACTTTGATAAGCGTATACACAGAAATGATGTCATTTGAATAACTTTGAAGCTGTGCCTAGGGGCCTTACAACTACAAATAAAATGTTTAAGGACTGAAAATTAAAGATTAATATTGTTATCATTTCTCTTAATTACTGTTATGTTAACATCTTTAACATTACGTTGTTTCACCGTTTAAATGTTGTTGATAAATAATAATAAACCCTTTGACGGCCACGGTTTTTTGGGAAGTTATTTTATTTCAAAAGCGGTAGCTTTTGGCAACTTATACTGCCATATTCATTCTAATATAAATAACATTGGTATACAAATCAATCAATTTTCTATTGGACACAATTCATTCTTAAGTTATTTTTATAAAAATATAAAAGTTTTTAAACGATATAAATAAAACCTTTACATACCTTGTACTTAAAAACAGTTCGATTTTAACAGTATTATCCGTACGACGTACTTTGTTTACTTTTTAAAATTTTTGTTTTGCCTAACATGTCGTCTAGTCAAAACTTGCTGAAAGCATCGCTAAATAGTGTATGATTAACATAGAAAAATTATTTAAGTATATAACTAAAAATTATATATACATACTGGTAATAACATATATTTTATAAATAATATTTACATAATTTCTTCAGGGTATAATATTGAAAATTATTTCACAATGACTTTAATTTATTGATAGTCTCAATGTATTGATTTCCAATTTCACTTCCATCATTTCTGAAATTTATTATTTTATTTCTTTGAATATTAATAAAAATTGAGTTGAAGTATTACGTGTTGCCTCGAATCTCTACCACTATTGTTGGATTTCTGATGTGATTTTTTTGTAATGTTTTAACACTGTTGTGCGAGGAAAAACCTGAAGAAGGCATAAAAACATGCCGAAGCGTTGTTACGAGAAAATTTAGAGAATAAACTCTATACAAGCTCATCAATTGTTTAATTATATATAACAGACGTTAAATTTAAACTTTTATTTATGTAATCTTCTCAATTTTTCACAGAATATAATTTTTTTGAATATCTAAATGTTACCCTACCGCCGTGATATGACTTTTGGTCATTCTTTATTTATAATAATAAATCAGATTAATTTAATAATATTTTCACTACTATCACGACAAATTCTGAGTATTTTATTTTTAATATCTATTCTACTTCAAGAACACAATGCTTTCAAATGAAGCTCAGGCTTGAGGGCTCTGAAAATTAATTTAAAGTGTTAGGATGGAAAAATCTTTACTGGACCGAGAAAGACGTCATTCCTCCTCATGGAAGTCCTGAAATTGGCCGAAAATTATATGATTTAGTAAAATGTAAATAAATAAATATACGGCCAATAAGTCAGAAAATAAATTTAATTAATATAAACACAATGTTTCATCCAACTTTGTTGATTTATTCTGGTAAATTTTTAAATGAACATAATTATGTTGTGAGTAATTTGGTGTCCCGGACTATATTCAGCGATGGTTGAGCCACTAGGGCAGCACGCACTAAATTTCTTGACTAGATTATGACACTGAGTCGTCGCGGTGGTTATGATGAAATTGAGCTCTCATAAAGAAGTGGGCGGAGAATGGTAAATTATGTTACGCTCTGTCTGATGGATTAATCACGTATGGAAAAACAGATTACCCTCTAATTAAATATTGTAGTGGGTTAATACAAATGAATTCCTGGTCATCGACCGGCACCCAGCTAGTTATTAATAATTTAAAATACTAAAACACGCTGATAAAAAATAATTTAGACAAAACTGCCTACATAATATAAGGAGAAAACACAATGAACGTACACAAAAACCAGTGTTATACCAGAATTTAAATTTAGTCTGTTATAATTGTATGTGACTATTGACTGTTACAAGCTACTAAATCGTAATTACATCAGTAATTCGTCGCTTGGTTATGTCTTTCTTGATGACATGGTGCACGGACACTTTCCAAGAGGACCTTTTAACAACCAGAGATACTTTCATTTTAAAGTAAGCAGAGGATACCGGCTGGGTAATTTTGGTTGCTCATCCTGCGCGGCTTAAACTTAAGGCCTCGAGGCTGACGTCAGGTTCTGACGCCATGTCTACGTGCGGCGTGATTGGCTGGGAAACCTCCTTCAATTACGCTGTGATGGTGACCCATTTGATTATACCAACTCTGTCTCACTCAGTCTCCCTCCTTCTCCTTCCCGCAATCAATCTCGCCCTTCGTCTTTATCTATACTGAAATCTAGTTCCTTTACAGTGTCATGTCTAAGAATAATTTACTTTTTGACCTCCCCTCATATATATATTTATATATCCAATATTGAGTAAAGAGAGTAATTATAACAGAAACATATATCGTTATATATATTCTAACACAACAACTAAGTTATTGTGGATACAAAAATGCGTTGGGCGAAGTGCGTAAGCCCACAGCTTCGCCAAGTCAGTATTGCAAATTTATAAAGAATAAGACTGGGGTTCACATTAGAAGGTAAACAATTCAACGTTATAAAACAGGTATAATAATGAATACAACAATCCCCAAGAAAAATATAATTGTATTATTCAAGATTTGGATTACACTTTATAAAATTTCGTAGACACATCAAAATGAAAGAAAAGATATATTTAAACTTGAATTAGTGAAAAGAAACAATAAAAAAATCATTCGCTCAATGAAACTGACAGTACATTACTATTCGATGTCTTTCGTGGCGAGTAGATTGTCGGCAAACCACGTGGCAGTCAGCTGTCAGTTCTCGCGCTGTGACACGGGATGGCGAATCGCCGGAGCGATTTTCCTTAGCGGCACTGGAATACGATTTGTTCGAAAACGGTAGCGTTCAGGGCTGGTACGGGCTGGCGCAGGAACCAGGATGGGCACGGCGGCGTTGTTCCCCGTTCTTGTTCCTGGTTCTCAGCCATGCGTCGGTCGGTATCAGCGGGCGAAGTCATGCTCGCAGTCGACAGCGGCGGCAGAGTGTCGGGCGACGAGGGCACGGCTCGGAAGGCGTGGAAATATTCTTAGTTGATTCAAACACGGCTCGTCTCGTTGCGGCGGCGGAACTCTTCTTCGCTCAGGCGAGTATAGTGCAGGTCACTCCCGTATACTTCGACGTCCCGATCGCAAGCGTGGAGCGTTCACCTTGACGTCCTACCCATGAGTGTGGTTCGATGCCTTGCATGACGATAATACCATATCACGGTCTAATGAAAGCTTACCATCCTTTTCATGTTATGTGAATAACGAAACGACCAAACATTAAGAGGAAATTTGTGTGATGTAAAACTAACATTACGGATGTAGAATAAATATAATAAATGTTACATGACAGCGTACAGTAAAGAAAGAAAGTTCTGAGGAACACATGATCATAAGCTTAAGAATATGGACAGAGACAAATATAGAAAAGACTGCAGAAAATAGAATCTTTATTATATAAGAATTAAAAACGTGTTAGAATAACACTTCGTGAAATAGGCACATATCGAATAACTTATTTATTACAGCTCATTCACAGTTCATCCGAAATGTTCCTAGACTAATTTTTATAAGTGATGACAGAGAAATTGCAGTGGCAATTTAAACTAACAACTTTAGAGAATAGATGTGCAATTGGCCAGTCAATTGTGAACGTGCAGTGTAGTTTGTCAACGTTGTTGCCCACGAAATCGTAATTGAGCGATTTGATATCTCGTTTTATTCAGTAAATAGCACAAACAAGTCCTTGAAAATGGCTTCCGGTGTTACCTATTTAAGTCTTTCTTGGTTCTGTGAATGGTTGCAAAGTTTTAAAGAAGAACAGGTTTCGGTCGATGACAATGAGAGGTCATAGTGTCCCACCTCAATCCATCCGACGTAACAATGAGAAAATCATGGCTGTTTGCAAATGAACCATCACCTTTGATAAAGAACTATCGTTCAGGACTTGAAAATCTCCAAACAGTGTCCAAAACATTCTCCGAAAAAGAGTGTGAAAAGTTGGTCCTGCCCACATTGACCCACCAACAAAAACATCACAACATATTGAGACAATTCTGTTGTCGAAAAAATCATCACATATCCAGTGTTATCAATAGGAATCCACCCCAAAACGAGAAAGAGCAGTATGTGATAGTTCGCGAGGACAAAAGAAAATGTGAATGACAATATCAAAATTTATGACCAACTCATAGCATTTTTGACACTCATGGAATTGATCCCACCGGTAGTACGGTAAATTTCCAGTACTTAGTGGGTATCATGGATAGGCTATGCACGAGATTGAGAAGTGAGATCGACAAAAATCGAGGAATAAGAGGGATTCCTTCTTGGTGTACGAAAATGCGCTCGCTCACGCTGCTGGAGTCGTAGTTCAGTTACTGTCAAAAAACAAGTGCAAGTTATGAGCCAATCTTCGTATCCTCCCGATTTGGTTCAGAAACAAAAATGAACATGTAGACTCATCACTTTGATGACTTAAGCGACCTTGACCGTGGCCGTGAATTATTTACCAAAGAAGAACTTGTTTGACAGTTTTATATTTTTGTATCAACGTTCTGTGCGATTTACAATGAGAGACGCCTTTGTAGAACACATAATTCATTAGAATCTTAAGCCTACTCTGTTTTTTATTAATTCATCTAGAAAATATTTCGGACCCTCAGTGTATATTAAACCTTTGTGTCGTTGCAATTTAATACTTAGCCTAGTCATTCAATATTTTTAGCACTTCTAATTTTAGTTGTTCTCATTATTTCCAATAGTTTCATTCCATTGAAGGTCCATTAATACTTAATGACAGACGTTGAACAAAAAAAAACATGTTCCGAAAAAGAAACGTGAATAATTCAGACTCTCTTGGAACTATAAGATCTGATTAAATGAATTGCGACGGGTGGGCGTTCATTTGATTGCGTTTCATAGTTTCCTGAATTTTATTGGCGAATAGTGTCCGAATGAGCGTGAAGTGCCGCCCTCAACAGAGCGGCGCATCCATCAGCGGAGTTTAACTGCCCTGTTATTGTCCCATAAACGACGCGCCCATCAAAGCTCATTGTGTCGGTGCATCAAGACGCCTGCGCCGTAATGAATAAATAAATAGTGGAACGAGGCACGGGTCATTCGTAGCCCTCATTGACACACGTTAATGCCATCTGTTTTCAATTATTCTCCATTATACGAGAGCAGACGTCAAACAGCGAAACAAATATGGCAGGGACTGGCAAATGTCCATGCTAAATGTCCTATCGCTCAGTTGCCTCAGAGTGGACAGTGATTTCCGATTTGCAGACCGAGGTACACCTCAAAATCCATAAATCAGGGAAGTTGGCATACAACAGTGGTTCGAAAATTCAATTTAGGGCAGCAAAGTAAAACAAAAAAAAGACACCACTGCTTCAGCCTGATGTTATTTTCAAATTGTATCATCTATGGGGCTGCATTGCAGCTTTCCGTTAAGCATGACTATTATAGCGAATTATTATTACAAAATAAAAAAAAGGAATCTCGTATTTGTCTCAGAATTGCAGTGAGAAATTATATTTATTTCTGTGACATAATAAGTCGATCACCTTAAAACCCTCCATCACGCTGTTCACTTCTGAAATAAGGAATCAACATATTAATGAAACATTAAAGCCTTAAAAGTTTGCTAATCTGAAATCTAGAAAGGTGTTGTGGAAAGTTAAATACTATTTCTTAAAGTGACGAACAAGGAGTTATGTAAATACGAATACTCCGTAATAAATAGAATTTGTATTACATGCGCAACAGAAGAAGGCGGAGGGGAGTTTTTTTGCCCGTCAGGAGGCAACAGTATAAGTTACTATTATTCTTGAAAACATTCTTTACATTTTTGAAAGCAATGTACAGACAGAGCTTTTAAATTTTTACTACACTTTGTATTATCATCTATTAATTATTTTTGGCTTTGTGGCAATAAACTCGGGTTTGCGTAGAGTTTTGCTGTGCATAAGACAGCTTGAGCATAATTGAAAATGTTTTACTCATAAGACAATAATACTCAGGCATTTCAGACGGGAATTCTGAGGCACTATAATTCGTGAACAACGTGACAGCAAACAATGACGGGAAAATACAAATATTGTCCAAATTAGCAGTGATGATTGATGCGGAATCTGCTCAATGAAAATAAATTTGCTGGAGTGGGGACAAGTTTTAAAAAAGGCGCGTTTATGGATATGAAGACGACAATGGTACGAGTTCTGCTGTACGAAATGTTCTTTGGAGATTGCTTTAACTCATTTTACGTTGGTCCTGGCCTGAATGTACATACGAGTAGAAAATGAGACGAGCGAATTTGCTCATTTTCAATGCGGGAACTGGAGAAAAGCATACCTGGACAGAAGACTCGACACCTTTAGCAGGAAATAGTAGTACAACACTGATGGTGGCGATTATTACATGACGCTGAGTAGAGAATAAAAACGGTACCGTAAAATAAGCATTGTACCCTTGTTTCCTCACGCTCTGTTAATTCTGAGTTAGGCTATTCATTTCATTTTAAAGTACCTATGTTAATGCTACCATGGAACAACGTATTACAGCTCTGTATTCTCATCACTAAACTACCCTTATATACATACATACAAAGAAAAATTAGATGACTGGTCGGCTGTGAAGGGAGCTGAGGCACACAAAAATTCACATTTTAGTACTTAACCTGCAAGACAACGCCTACTATCATTTTAAGGTAAGTCGATAGCTTTAACTGTCTATATGTTTATTTCAAGAAACTAATTTTTTTGTAAAATACTATAACACTTAAAGAAATTGTCATTAAATGCACGTATTTACTTTAATTGCATTAAAATTAAACTTATTTATTCATCCTATTACGACAGTCGCATACGGTCATAAAGAAACACAGAGTCAACTTCAGATGTAAAACTCAGTATTTACGCATTAAATTTATTTTTCATCAGAATATAAAAAGAATGTACTTTTGTATGTTCCTTTATCGCGTATGAGTATCTATACAACTCATTCGGTTGAGACTAAATTCCTGTGAGTTGTAGCTCTGTCATAGAAGGTTTCTTTCGTTCTTCCGAAAATTTAGGTCCCTTTCCTTCCCG
The DNA here is from genome assembly GCA_034510155.1 of Eucriotettix oculatus. Taxonomy (NCBI): domain Eukaryota; kingdom Metazoa; phylum Arthropoda; class Insecta; order Orthoptera; family Tetrigidae; genus Eucriotettix; species Eucriotettix oculatus. The sequence goes on from CM067379.1 coordinate 42,022,526, forward strand.
TCTCAGACCAAAAAGACCTCCTCGAATCCACTGTGAATACTTCTCAAGAGATAACGTGATCGTAGCACAAACTTCCCGAGCCGCTGATGGACAACTAGTAAATTATACAACTTCATGATCTATATAATAATATATACATTGAATAAGAGAGTCTATTTTATATATTTTTCGATATACGATTGGGCACACTTGACATAATTTAATTGAAGCAAATACAAACAGCAACGTTTCAATTAAAGCATTGTTTTCATTGCAAAATCAATTTCCCTACCCAAAAAAATAAGCGATAGGTTATTTTGCAACTAACAAAAGAAAAGGGAATCACGAGATACGGAAAGGAGGACTGGAAACCCTTCGTGTAGGCAAAGCTCAAGCCCGTAACTTCTTTAAAATGCCGGTGATACTTTTCATTCTCTTAATTCAGCGTAAATTTTTAGACTCTCTGAAAGTAGCATGCTTACTTAGTGTACCAGGAAAATAAATAAGACGGATCGGACACCGCTATTCACCATCTGGGTTAATTTTAAGCTAACTCAAAATAGACACAAGTCGGGGTTAAAGAAGAACAAAAATATGTTGAACCACTTTTTGGTAAAAACATTAGTATGAATTAATTCGTTTTCCTGAAAATAATTTAAAACGTGAAAAACGACCAATCTTCACGTCGGAAAAATATGTTTCAGATACGTTACTATGCTTATTTCAGTAGATAAAATGGGAATGTGAAACTGTACGGGTTCAAAATAAGACACTCTGGGTTCCGTCTTAATCATATGTGGACAAAGAGATTGTTGTCGATAACAGTATAACGACACTTTTGCCAAAATATTATTTCCTATTTCAATACTGTAGGGGGGAGAGCTGTCATAAATAAATACCTGATCAACGCCGGGCACGTATATAATAATAAATAAATTGTACACGGATTGTGAACGATAGGTATGCATAGCTTAATTTTTTATGTATTATTGCACATAGACAGTATATATTTTAAGTGTTTATTATATAAATAAAGTAATTAAATTAATTTAACTTAATATTATAAATAAAATTTAAATAATGACCCAAAATAAAAAATAGAATAATTTAATTTGAAAACGTTTCGCCTCCCAACTTTGATTTTCGGTCCCGGACATTGCAGCAGTAACATAAATTTTGTAGTATTTTAATTTACGAACTGAGGGGTGCCGAAAGTTGGGGAGCGAAACGATTTCAAATTTTGGTCAGTCTTTGTATTTTGTTCATTTTTACTGTAGATGATTATGGCCTCTAAATGTCTGAAAAATTCTGATAATGCCGATGACGTTTAAATAAATAAATCTGACAGTATATTTTGTGAACCCTTTTTGCTATTATTCCACCCTATTATATATAGCAATTTTTTGATTGGATGTGTGTTTTAGTGCAAATATATATGCAGTATTTTAGAGAATATCATTTTTTTATACAGGAACTTCTCGAAGGTTTTGTCGTCGTGAAGGGTATATTAGCTTTTCGGCAAAGAGGCCAACATTTAGTTATAGGAAAATAAAATGTTAGAGAGATGTCAGAACAATATAGTTTCATTAATACTATATCGTGAGGCGGAATACGTTGGTTTTGGTCACCGATGTCTTAGAACTGATTACAGTTGATATATTCATGGTCCACTCTACTTTCTGATCTCTGAATTTGTTGTTAATAGATCATGGCTTGAGAGTAAAGTAAAAGTAATAAACTCGTAATCTAATTATTATAGGTTCTTTGGATAATCGAGAGGCTCAAATCCTGTAACCACGTACCAATAAGTACGATAATTTCAAGTTTTTATCGCAAACTGATAACGCGAAACTGGTTTACATCCCAGAGATTATGACTGTGATAATTGATGCATAAATACCTTTAAGTGTAAGTATGCTGCTACACTTCACAAAGAGAAATTAACAGTCTGTAAATAGCCTGAGGTTGAAATTAAATAACTATCGGTAATTTAATTACATGTAATCACGCTTCCAACAGAAGTGATAATGTGTATTCATCATGGGAAAAGCTATGTTATCCCTTCTCAAAGCGATATTTAAATTTTATGTTGCACTGCAGCTTCATTAGTCGCGCATTTTCTAGACCCCAAATTAATTACGTTGTAATTCAAATACTGATTTATTTTCATTGATCCGCTAATGATGGCTAGCCACATAAATTCCATTAAAATATTAAATCAATTATTGGTTTCAAGACATACATTTAAATTTATCATAACAGCTTCTCTTTCAGTGAAAATTACGGCCAAAAAAGAATAAATGAAAACAGTCCCGATTTATCTGATTTGTTAAGTATGCTTTTTAATTTTTACAAGTCAACTTATCAACAGCTTTTGTGTGTGATAAATTCTAGATCTGATAACTTTGTTACACCAAGTCATTCATTATTACGTGAGTAATTTTAGTATTTTGTCAATTTAAGATCAGTTAAATAATTTCTCTTGTTTTAAAACTATGTAATTTGACTTATGAAATATTTTTTAATTTATTTAATGTTTTTATGTTTGCGTAATTACATTTCATAACGTAAATTGAGTTCTCTCGTGCATTATATTAGATATTGATTCTACAAATAAATGAAATAACTCGTCTGGTTTTTCCCTACATCTGTTTTAGGAGCCTCGGGGGCTCTAGTCAACCCTTGGCTACTTTTCTCTACCTTCCACATTCTCCCTTTCAAACTTCCTTCTTATGGTACTAAAGGGGAGTTCCTGTTTCAGGATTACTCTCATGTAACCTGTTATCAAAAAATATATATTTGGGGATATTCAGTTCATAAAGTTTATTGTTCGTAATTGAGAATTCTCAAAAAAAATTGTGTTTCAATGTGTAAATATTTAAACATTACAATTCATAATCTGAATATTTTTTTAAGAATGCTTTCATAATTCACGTCAGTTTCACAGTATAATATTAGAGATAATTATCATTTTAAACCAAGCTAAAATGAATTAAATTCGTTTTAAATACCAAATTTGATAAGGGAAATATTAAAAATGTAGTTGAAAATTACTTTCACCGGAAGCATTTCTATTATTTTAAATTTTTTATATTGCTCCGATGCATACTTTATTTATAGAAATAATATGTTTAAAATGCTAATTACGCACGTGATATAATTTCCTCTCGTCGGTGATACACGTTATAAAATTATGAAGAATATAACTTCGTTGTCAAAGGATTGAAGTTTTGTGTTATACGCATTTCCAATCTTCATTCCAGTTAATCATAGCTAAAGACCAATAATTTTTCAAATTTTGGTTAAATTATAAATTTGCTAATTTCATCCCCATAGAATTTTTTGAGCTTTGTAACGCGCGATTTATTATTCTCTGTTAACTCTAATTATGGCACCAGTATTATATTCTGGGCAGATATACATTCATCATTTGTATTCTGATAAAGTTGTCATCAATATAACATAGCGTCAAAATTACGCCAGCCGATATCATCGAGTGGGAAATTCATTTCTAATCATTCAAGTTTTACAGAAAAAGAAAGTGCGAAACAGTTATAGAAATCTGAGATTGTAAATAGGTGAAAATGATTTTTTAGTTCATGTCCATTGTTTGCAAAAATACGTCGCTATTATATCACTAAACGGCTATGACAAAGTTAAATAAACCTCTACAAAAAAATTCCTTTGAATTTTAAGATTTGTTAATATGTTTGTAACTTTAGATTGAATGTTTACACCAACTTTACTCCAAATTTTGGTTCAAAAAGGTCATGAAGTGATTTAGTTTTATTTTTATTTTTATTTTTTTATATAGCTCCTGATTTTCATAAATTAAAGGGACATAAAAATTATGCCTTAAAATTCATTAAACCGAATATTCCAACCAGTGCCATAAACAAAGCCTTAACTCGAGGCACCAAGAACAACAATTTTTCTAGAACGATGGAAAATACAAGAAAATAATTGGCGAAATTGGTCAAATAGCGAGTGTTTTAAGACCAATGACCCGACGTCACCTGACAACCCTCGACGGAGACAGAACGTTAAAAAAGACAGTTCTGGGTCAACTTTCATATAGAAAATGCAGTCTTTGTTTCGGGAGCATAAGCATACGTAAATCTCGGGAATACGACGAAGTTCTAACAAGAGGAAAGATAAAATGAGGAATCAGGAAGAATCTGTTAACCAAGGTATTTCCTGGAACCAGCGCAGGAGCAACCATAATCTTTAGACAACTTAATAATTTGGATTGTCTCGCAATTTTTTTTATAATTCTCTGTAGTTAAGAAAGTTTCTGCTGCAAAATGAAACACCGAGAGAGGAGAATGTATTTGCTCCTATCTCATGTTCCATTAAAAAAAATTAACTTAAGCTGATGCATGAAATGCATTATAAATATATGCAAAAAATACTAATTTTCTCTTTTCTATTAGTTATTAAATAAACTGTGAAAATAGAAAGTATTATTTCTTAAAAGGCGCCCAAATATAAGTAATGTAATATTCAATTTTCGTATTTAAATAATTAATTATTAATTTATTAGTTGATTTATTCATTGCATTTAAAGTTATTATAATTATATTTTTCAGTCATAGTTCATGTTGTATTGTTTTATGTGTTAATAATATTCACAACATCTGAAATAGCGGTAAAGCACAGACATCAAAAATAAAACTCCAAATTCATTTGGTATAATGGGAAAACAAATTTAAAAAATATTTAGGAGTTTTCAAAATTTTGATTTCAATTGTATTTCCGCATTTATAATTTTTAAGGTTATTTCGTTCGATCTCAAACCATTTTTATATTATCTAATAGAATACCTAAAGACCATGTTGAAGTGAAGTTAGTGATCTGATTTCTTCGATTTTCCGTGACTTGCCGTTCTATTATCAAAGGACATTTTCAGTTCCTTGAAAGTGTTACTAATTTTTAAGTGGAAAAACGAATTTCCGTGGCACAAATCGCGTAGAAAAATATAAAGATTCTCATTAAGGTCCTTGGCGTTATCTTTTTCTATTAATGTTTAATAATTTCTTTCAGTCTTTCATTTAGAAAATCAGTCGACCACCGCAATGTATACGGGAATTGATAGATGTGACAGAAAGTTTGTGTTTGTTCCTCACAGGGAAAAGAACTTCGATACGCACCTGGAGCGACAACTCTTGGTTTGCGCGAACTTTGGGAAACACCTGGACGGAGTTTATAGCAGCCACGTGGAAATGTCAGCTTGGAATAGACAAATAATTTGCAAATAATTATTAACAATGCCAGTGTCACGTAAAATTTCTAATTCCTCTTATAAATAAACTCTGCCTTAACTATCTGAAACAAAATTGAGTTGAAAGTGAACATGTAATAAAATACAAAAACATGTATCCAGCACTAAAGTTCTACGTTCAGATAACAAAGGACATAAATTTCCTAGTCGTGTCGCGTGGTTGTGAAAGTTTCCTTTGAATTTCTTTGCGGCCGTTCGCGGAGTCATTCTCTTTGCTGCAACAATGGGAATCTTGATGACAGAGTGTCGCGCATTCCATTCACGTTGGCCTTTCCGCGCCGGGATTCCAGGCGCGTCCTCCATCATTCCTGCATTTGCCACCCGCTCCAGAGCCACTCCAAGCACACAAATCTCTCATTCGAGCGTACAATATCAACCTAATATGGAATTGATTTTAAGAAAAAGAAATACTTAATGGAATTCTGATGAAGAAAACACCAAAGTATATCCATGGCTGTTTTTACTTAAAAGTAATTAAAACCTTAGATCAATAAAATCATGTCAACAAATAGTTCCAGCCACTCACAGCATTCACTACAGAAAATCAATAAAGACAGGTAACACTTTATTTTTCTTGAAAAGCCGTTAATAGCCTGTCAACAAATTATTCAGCAGAATATCTTGATCGTCACAATATCCATATACGGATTTATTCATCTGTAACCTACATATAATTCAAAAAACAACTCCAACAATATTACGATATTGTATTTTAATTCTGTTTGATTTGACTTGTACGAATGCTCTGGACCTTATTTAAATAGACCCTTAATCATTTGCACTACGACTTAAAACATTTTGCATACTTATTAACTAATTAAAAATTATAATTACTTAAATAAAATGTTAGTTAAATTTAATCATTGTTTCACACTTAGATGTAATTTAATAATCTCATTTGACATGCTACTCAAAGTTCTATATGTCTTTAGGATGGACTTTTGTTGGGCTTGAAAGCGGGGAAGGAAGGAACCTAAATTTTCGAAAGAACGAGATAAACCTTCCCTGTACAGAGAAATACAATACTCCAAAATTTCATGGCAATCGGATAAATTATATAGGAACGTATATGGGACAAACAGAAAGTCGCAGAGCAATTGATTGACGTGGAAATGGGGGAAGGACGGAATCTAACTCTTCAAAAGATCGACAGGAAACTTCTCTGGATAATCATGGGTATGGTATAAGAACAAATAAGTGAAAACCTTATAAGCTGCAGTCTGTTTTATTTACTCCCGGTACATAAAGACCAGAGAAAACCAGTTTTTCTAGGATGATCTGAATAAGAGCAGGAGGATATCCTGCTCGGAAATGAGTGAGAGTCTTTCCTTCCCCCCTTGGTCCATGGCCAAGGTAGCTAATTTAAGACTCCTGCAGGCTGAGGCGACCTTGGGCAGTTTGAGAGGTGTATGTACGGGGGTCGAAGACCTTCGGCATACGGTAAGAGTTGTTCGCTGATCCTATTGGACCAGTCGACCAACTGCCTCTCAATACTGAACAAGGCACGGAGGCGGGTTTGTTGCGTTCCCACAACAATCCAGTCTCCCGTCATCAGAAGGGCGCAGGAGTAGTACCCACTAGCCCGACCTACCTGATGCAGGTTTTCTAGGGTTTTTCCCTGCATCACCTGTAGGTGAAACACCGGGTAGGATCCTTACACTACAGCCTGGGGGCCTGGGCTACCTTGCTCTACCTTCCACATCCCCTCTTTTCAAGTCCCTTCCTATGCTATTAAAGGGGAGTTGCCTGCTTCAGGATCACCCTCATGTAGCCTGTTACCCAAAAAAAACAGGTTTTCTAGGTTTTCCTTGTATTTATTTTTGGTGAATCACCAGGTAAGGTCCTTAAACTTCAGGCCGGGGAACCTAGTCAAAACTTGGCTACCTACCTCTATCTTCCACATCCCCATTTTACAATTCCCTTCCTATGCTATTAAAGGAGAGTTGCCTGTTTCAGGATCACCTTCATGCATAAAAAAGATACCTGATAAAATTATGAGCAATGCGTCGTTCCTAACCATAAAACAAGAATTTGAATGTCTAATTTTTCGGATAAACCTTTTATTTATGTAATGCTTTTTTATTATCATTACTTATATTATCTACATCCTTATTGCTTTCATATTTATTTAAAGGTAGTGTATTTTTTATATTTTATCTGATTCAAAATATTTATATAGACCAGTATCATTTACTGTCTTACTAGCATCTCGTCCTACTACATTTGTTCTTTTAGTAACTGTCAACACTACTATTATTGTTTCGTATATATAATTTATACCATATCTTGTTTATATAATTTAATGGGTACCAATTTCCAATTAGTATTTTAAAGCATTTTTTCATAATTTCATTTATAAATTCATTATTAGTTAAATTTATGTTTTTTTTATAAAATTTATTCTTTTATATACGTTGTTTGTTAAAGAGTTTAAACAATTTAACACGGTAAATTAATATTGTTAAAATTGTACCCGCCAAAGGTCTGCAAACCCCAGTACATTGTATTAACATGTGTTCAAAGAAATTATAATTATATATTTGTCCACAGCTGATGATGACAATAGTTGAAAGCTCCTGTTTATAATTTTTAAATAAAGTGACAACTAACAAAGTGGTGCTGTGTTTATCAATTTGATGGTACAAAAGTTGTTTGTTATAATAATATTGAAAACGTTGTGTTTGAATACTACGTTGATCCTGGAGCAAGCATCATCTACACGCGGATGCCCTCGTTCTCTAATTTTTTGAAGACGTAGAAATTAATGATTCAATACAGTACATCTTATGTTATGATATTGCAATTGGATTTATCGGTTTTGAAGCTTCGAAATTTTTGTCAAAATACCAATTGGAAATATTTGCAGAAATTTTCATAAATAATTTATAATATGAAAACAACTGGAAATACTGATTCGGTTCTCGGCCTCAATAGACCTGCCGTAATGATGACTGGAGAGTCAATTTATATACGGTGGGTGATCATGTTTTTCTTGTAGACCTTTTGTAAAATTAATGAAAATATTTTTTAATTGTTGATAGGCTAATAAACTTTCATAAAATATTTTTCATACGATGACATTGATGTCGAGTAGGTATATACATACATTCTTGGAATTTAGCTGTACAATTTTCGCACTATAGTAACGTTTCTACGCCTCAGCCAAATATTTATGCCAAAAAAGAACCTGACTTTAACAATCGTGCGCGTTTTCTTTGACGCATGGGAAACGTGTATCCAGATAGTTATTTCAAAACTCTAGTTCTTTTTATTCTTACGCCACTTCCGTTGCACCTTTGGCTATTATACTAACCTTTATCGTAGTGAAAAATAAGTTAGGTAATTCCATATTTACATACAAGTCTTTGTAGGCATTGAAATTTAAAATATATCTAGGCTGTATTTCTTTGCAATGTGCAAAAAAAGAATTGCCATTTGCATAATATTCACATCTAACAATAACAAAATATACACAAAGAATGAAATTATACAGCATGTTTGCCTTCCCTTCACAGCTTAATAAATATGTTAATAATATTTTCTGAGGTGTAATACAATTACTGTTAAAGCTACTACAAAATGTCCATAGACTTCTACACTTTTTACGTATTATCAATGCCAATATAAGGGACAAAGAAATGACTTCCTTCGTAATTTTTTCAAGGGTTCAGATATTCGTCTCTCATAACCCCTATTGCTGCATTTAATATTGCACAAAGAGCGGTTCGAACATAGTGAGCCACTTAAAATATTCAGAAACCTTTCAAGATTTCGTATAAACTCCAACATTTTTCTTTTCGGATCCACTACCAGCCAGGTTATAGAAGCTTATGCCATAGGAGCATAAAACTTTCAGCCAGGGTAAAGAAGGGACCTCTCCAGGGAACCGGTCATGTGTCTATCGCTGAGAAAAGCGTGGGGAGAATCTAAAGACAGCCCCTGTTAATAATAACAAGAAACAATATGCTCACGAATATCACAGAAAAATAATATTACGTTTACTCAGAATTATATTTTTATCGAGGTCGTGAACGATATTTTTGCAAGTCAAATGATTCACCACAACGCCGACCGATTATTGAGCATACGTAAAATTAATTTAAGTCGTGATTTATAAGATAAGACGTTTATTTATAGTATATTTAGAAACTACTGTTACACGGCTCCAATATACACTTAGTTATAAAAAAATATGGTTATCGAAAATAAGGGTCCTCAAACATCTTCTCTAATTCAAGGAAAATAAAATAAATCAGCTTCTTCTATAGTGAAAATCTGAAAAGGTTTCGATGAATAATATATAGGAGTGTAAACTTATTGGGTCTTCCTTTTAGAAGATGCTCATATTTTCGCGAGAAGCTTCGCATAAATTCCAAGAAATAAATTGGATGCTTTCAATCAACAGGCGTCTCATGGTTGCCAAGCAACAGTGAACTTTTTACAGCTAATTATTCAGATTGTCACTCACATTGTTTGATCTCGTTAGTAATTGGTCCATTAATAAAATTATTGCAAACTTTAAAGTAAGAAACTATGTTGTGTAATTGGTCTATTAATTTACAATTGAAATATGATATTATAGTTGTATTAATAAATTACTGTTGCTTTATATCAACCTCTGGACAAAATATTACTCTCAGTTTTTTTCTATTGGTAACTAGAAACATTATTCCTTAAAATTACTTATGTGCTAGCTGTGTCCTAATAAGTATATGTATAATGTATTGTGACACGATTTTTCAACTTAAAATTCATTTTTACGTGCCCATTGTATACAAGCATTGACTGCAGTTCGTTGCGGCTCGGCAGGATGACAAACCCCCAGTAAAAATGTACGGATGTGCCAGCACGTAAAAGTTTATTATGTCACGTACCATTCACGCACTGAAAATAAGGAAATGGGCCTTATTTTTATAAGGTCGATAGCGTTAGTATTTACAGTCTGCTAATCTCAAAGAACATGATAATATAGATAAAGGGGCAATGCTAGGACTTGGCTACAGGCGACAGCGTGATTGTCATCCCCATTCTTTTCAGACTAAATCGTTCGTAGAGGCAATGTAAAATCAGCTCTCTTTGAGTCCCGTAAAATCCATCTTAACAAAAGAGAAATTATAGTGGATTATTTACTTACAAATTAACTAAGTAGTTTCAATAATGTAACGTAGAAATATAAATTTGTACGGAAGATTAAGAAAGGTGATCACGTTTTAAAATCAGTATTGAGAGTTCTGTAAGAAGTTATATCAACATATGTCTCAAAGAAAAGTTAAAAATATAACATATATCAGCAAATGTTGGAGGAGAATATATATATAGTTTTTTCTGGAATCTTAATTTTGAAAATAAGATATACAGTTGTAGTAAACCGCATGTAGTAGACATTAGATATTAAGTAGTTATTAATGTAGATAGTTCAATTCTTCTTAGTATCCGGCTGGTTCCATGGAAATGTACGTCTTTTGTTCTATTTTGCACGGAGATGGGCAAGATAACGTGGGAACGTTGGCCAGAAGGAGAGTTGGGCTTTAAGCACTATAAGTGCAAAATCTGCGATGGCAAAGAGGTGCAAAGTTTTTCGTGGGCCTGGAAGGACGTGCCCCCTCCCAAAATCTGAGAATTCACTAAATTCGCGGGAATTTGGGAGGCATGTCCTTTTCAAAATTATAATATGTGATCAGTGGTCCAGATGGGAACAGAAAATGATGTTGTAACGAAAACGGTGGCGATATACCTGTCGGAGTAGAGAACCGCAGAAGTGAGGATTTCTCTCTGGAGAGTGGACGATCTGCGCCCACCGTCTCCAAACAGTTCATGCAGAGAAGTGAAGGAGAGAAGAGTTCTATCTCGAGTTTGGATAGTCTAGGTTCAGAGCCTGTAAAGATTGTCCTCGACAGAAATACTTTGACCACGTCCTGTGGAAACAGCTCATGGGCAATTAGTTGCCGATTCCAGTGATTTGGGAGCTCAGAGGCCATCAGGGGACTACACAAATATGTCAACGGTACTTATTGTTAAGCCTAAAAATCTCAGCGAATTGTCAAAGAATTTACAAATATTTATTACACACCACCTGAAATGTAATTAACTTGAAAAATAAACAAAATTACACCTATTATTTTAACACCAGACTCGATTTCCAACTCTGCGTGGTTCGCGTAGTTTTCTGTGTGACATGTATTCTCTTTGCGAGCTTAGCGCAAGTCAACCGTCTGTTTTCTGTAACTGACAATGAATAACACCGGCAAACGGCGAGCTGAATGGACGTGTATTAATTGGAGTCCGATTGAGTAGTGGCCGTGAGACTATATCACATTATTTGGTTATCGAACCCAGTTTACATGTTACTAATTTTCACATTCACGAAGGTGTTCCTACAGAATTATTGCAGGATTCACAAATTTTCTGCAGAACGAGCCGTTCAGTTTCATCTGCAGGAGAAGGCGGCTTGAGAACCTGACTCCGGTCCCTGGACTTCATTTATAACCAAGGTCAAAGAAAACCAAACTCTTATTCAAATTCAAGTGTGATATCAATTCAAAGTGCCTGTGTAAATACCAATAATATATCACTATTTGACATAAACAATTATTACATGAGTATTGAGTGTTTGACTAGAAAGACTAATAAATATTGCATGTTGTGTCGTTTAACTGATAATAACATTAACAAATACTACATGAGGAGTGTTCAAAGTTAATAAATATTGCATGAGTAAGATGTGTTGAGTAAAAGGTAGTAAATATTGCATGGTTATTGTTAGTTATAAGTAAACAACAATTTTGCCAAGTGCATGAACTTTAATTGGAACAATTTTCAAGCTGATAATATTATTTAATTTTATATTTTAAAAGTGTTTTTACGTTGCAGGTGTTTGACGTCCATATTTATCATTTTTCTTATTATTTTTCTTATTATTATCTGTTGTACCATCCTGTGGAATCATACTTGTATAAAATAATTGTGATTTAATAACCGTACATTATAATTAATTTATTTTTTTGTATACGTGTGTCATTGATTCAACTTTCTTTTATCCTTACAAATTTCATATTGCATGTGTTTCTCACATTCAGAAAAAACCCTGACCTGTATTTTAATATTACCATTTTTAGGAAGGTAACGTTTACTTTGCCCCAGATAAAGAAGGGACGGAGTAAACGGTTTCAAAATATATTAAAAACATATTTTTTATAAAATACCATTCATAAAAGTCTCAAACATTATCATGCAACTCCATAAGTGTGATACCTTCAATGCGAAACATGATATTGTGCCTGGAGTGAAGTGCGAGTAAGACACGTGTATTCCGCGTAATTCATCAACTCGTGGTCGTGCTGTAATTTACGAGCCCCACTACTAGCACTGTGTAGGACCTTTGTTGTTTTCCCTTCAGTTGCTGCCTTATTATCACACAAAGTGGTCGTGGGGTTACGTGAGAGAGCAGTCACACTGGGGAGCTGGTCTGGACTCTAGAGCTACGTCCCCGAGACATTTAATTGGGGTCTGTTCTCTTGAGAAGAAGAGGGACGTGCGTGTTTCACCAAGCTGTGAATGGAGGCATAAATTTCACGTCGGATTAAGTTGAAGGATTGTGACACCGTGAATTGTGGCGGTAACGTTAAAATGCACCAGATTCGAGCACTTACTATTAAGCCCACATTCAATATATTTTTCTATTTAATGTTGAACTAAAAATGTTTCCCAGATTGATCATAATTTAAGAATTAAACATTAACTTATTCAGATCCATATAAACTCCTAATTTCAGTTAAGCTATTGCAGAAATGGAATCTCTTTGGACATATGCTCTAAACGGTTCAAGCCATTCAGACAACACAAGAAATCTCTCTCAGCTGCGTGTTGAAAAACATCGTCACGCCTTTTTGAAACAAGTATTCACTATTCCGGTATAAAACTATACTATACTCTTCCGGAGGAAGCTTTAAAGCTTCAAAAATTATTTATAAAGATTTGTAAATCTCTGTTAATGAATGGATCGTATTATTCACTGAAAGAGTTCGTAGATAGGAAGAACTAAAACAGTTTGCTGGTGTCCTTTCAAATTCTCCTATTATTTTACAGCTATACTCTACTAGAATTTGACTTCCAACTTATTTTCGTTATCATGTTCGACGGAAACCAACGCACAATCTTCTACTGCCTCCTCCTCAATTAAAGATTGAATTTTATCTTTCCTTAAGTTCTTAATAATAATTCTTGTAATATTATATTTGACGCATCCTATTTCCTTGACTGAAGACTAATGGGTTGAATAATAAATATAAATCTTGAACACAACATTCACACTTTCTTAATCATTGGTCCAATGTTAATAGATTTAAAAATTTTCTGGGTTATCTAATCATAAATAATTGCAATAACCGTAAAAATAATGACATATATTTAACTCCTAATATGCTTGTAAATTAAACTCTTAGCTGAAATGTATTTGTAATTGTCTAAAAACTGCAGAAGTCGCCAAATTGGAAGCTATCACTGACTCACAGTCAGACGTTTTATCTTCTTCTAATTAATGGTGATTAGACCCTCAGATACTCATATTGAAAATAAACATGCATTGGTTTCATTACTTCATCTTCATACGCAATCTTAATTTAAAGGAAACGAACTGAGAGTAAAATTCGTCGGTATGAAAAGCAAAGCGTATGCGGCTTTACGCCGGATCTAAATTTAATTTCCTGTAAAACACGTTTTTTATAGGTCTGCCGTTTCTCTTTGTAGAATCGAGGATATTTACTGTGGAACCATTAATAAACCTATCGTATCTCGAAGATGAAAAAAAATTTAAATTTCCTACTTTTAATTTTCACACGTATTTTTTGTGAAGGTGGCAGTCCGAATGGGAAACGAACTTCTTTCCGAAATTAAAATAACCACTTATAAAAATGGATTCCGTATCAACAGGGAAGAAATGATCACACATTTTGTTGAAAGCTGAATGTATCATATTGTCGCCTTTATAGGCCTGTCGTATTTACATGAATTGGTAGTAATAATATGCTGTAAACTCACAATAATTAATTTAACGTACTCTATATTTCGTAACCATGACCATGTGTAGTATTACAGTCCAGAAAATTTGGCAGAGGGTTACAGTCGCCAATATTCAACGGAGACAGCAATGTATGTATGATGGCTTCCAAAGCATGCCTCTGCTATGTGGTATTACCATCACGCCCTAATTGAGATACTATTTCTTTTGGTCTACCAAAAGATCAATTTCATTGCCCGTTATTTGTTACTTTGAATACAAAAGTTGCTGATATTTAGAATAGATTCACATACTAAACAATAAAAATATCCCAGGCGTCACAAAACGCGTGATTAGTGTCGAATTAAATACTTGGGCTAGTAAAGCTAGAGGTAATATAAAAATTAAGAGCATATCGATACTTAATGTAAGTGTAAAGTGATGGACAAAGGCTAACAGCTTTTCAACGAGTTGGTTAGACATTCATAATACTTGGATAATACAGAAAAGTTAAACTGTATTGCTAAGGGGAAAATCAACCACCGTAGAAACTATACCTGGAAAAAACGAGCGAGAAACTTCTAACTGCAATATTTAAAGAAAATATTTTATTACCGTTAAAGAGTAAGGAGTCCGGGAAAGGATAGAGGACGGAATTGTAGAGTTGAGATTCCGAGTTGAATTCAATGGTTCCTAGTCAATCATTCCTGCCAAATCAGTCTCTGAGCCTAGTGCAGCGAAGGAAGTAGACATTACAAGAGTCTTCCGAGCCAGCCCATAGCTTATGAGATCACGAGCCTTCAGAGTTCCTGCATGCGCTCATCAAAGCCGCTAGCAGAATAGAGCCTCTCACTGATAACGACACAATAGCTAATTACCTATGCAGTGTAAGCCACTGCGGGGCAGTCTCTGTGTCATTCGGTTATGAACTCCTCTTATCCAAATTTTCTAATATTCATTCAAACAGTCAACAAATAATCTTAATAATAGGTATTAGCTACCGTAGTCTTAACTTTAATTAATTTTTTGTAGTTTGTAAAAACGATTAGGGATGTAATATTAGTAAAATATTTTTGTCATATTAATTATAATAATTTTCTATTTCTTGATACGGTAGTTAAAAAGGTTAAAATTGGCTTTCACCAGTGAAGATTTTTCAATTTTAAACACCCAAATATTTTAAAAAACAGGATTAACTAAATTTTAATTGTCAGTATGAATTTGAAATTTTTTATATCAGCTTTTGACATTTTATCAATCGTATATATATGAATGATTTAGGGTTTTTTATTTAAGTTATTTAATGAAATTACTTGCGCTTTAACCGAGTAATAAAATAATTTTGTTTATAAAAAAAGTCACTTTAAGGGGTCCTGGGACCTGTTACAAACAATTAAACTAATTCAAGGGGACGATTTTTAAATATCAGGGTTAATTACTTATTGGGTAACAACATGCAGCAGATTTCCGTTCATTCGTGTCTCGATGCAGGTTACTTCCTTCTTTCTTCGGGTTGAATCGTAAATTTTCCCTCTGCCGGCGGAAAGTGGGATTAACCTGGTGCTGCCGGTGATTGAGGAAAACCCAGTTTTTCCTCCGTCTTCCCTCCGACCTTTCTTGTTCTCACTACCATTTCACTAAAGATCAACAAATCACACCTCACTTTCATCTATTCCTTTCAACATACGTTCTTCTCTCCAATGTTTCTCTTCCTTTCCACGTCCTGATCAACTGTATCTTGCACCAACGCCCCGTCAACGTATAGAACCATTATCAATCATTTTCGGCTTCTCTCCTCCCAGCTAAACTCGTATATCCCCTTCTCCAAGGAAAAAGCACTATCCCACATTATGTTTGTTCGGCCAATCCTCTTGAGTCCTTCATCCAGAACTGGAAATTTTTCCATGACATAGGAAACAGTGTCCTTCAGAAATTTTGAAGGATGAATGTTCCTTCAGCAAAACAAGCTTAATATTATAAATCCGCAGAAGGGCACGTCTCCCGTCCGGCAAGCTGAAGCCGGGAAATTCCACTTCTTACCTGCTTTCGCCAGTTAGAATGTTCTTGCTGAATTCTTCGACCCTTTAAAATTCTAAAAGTTTAAACAAAATTAATTATGGGACCTCCTGCGCTACAATATATGTAACTTGCAAGTTTAAAAATTTTGAATGTTATACCTGGGTATTTGATAATAATGTATTATATTCCATAGAAAATTATGCCTGAGTGACCGACGATGTATGTGAATCCTACAAACAACTATAAACGTTTACAATTAAAAATACTACAGATTGTAAAACATCCTTACCTTCATATGCTGTTTTAGTGAAAATAGTAAATGATTGATGTAGTATGTATACACCGAAATGGAAAAGTTAAATTATTAATTAAAATTGTTAGAATTAAATAGTCGGCAGTAAAGTAAGATAATGTGTTAGAGGTGAATTACCCAACGCTCTCTTCTTTTTATCCGCTTGCACCATTTCAATACATAAATGTGAGAATTAGAATTTTACAATAAATAAAAATAATTTTATGTGGTATTTTACTTGCTCCCATGAATATTTTCCCATATTCGTAATAATTTTAAAAATGTAATCGGTATATAACTGAAGTAAGCATTATTTCATTCTGTGCTTTTCGTGTTGAGGAAAACTTTATTGTTTTTCGTAAGACCGATTATTCTTGGTTTAGAAGTGCCTTATTTTGGCTTCTAATGGAATTCTACAATCATTAATAGTATAACATCTATTTAACTTAATTAAAATACATTATTGACGTTCTGAATTAAATGGAAATTGGTTCACTAAATTAACACGTGAAACTCTAGCAAAAATGGTCTGCCATTGTTTTTAACACAGGTAAAAAGTTGTTTTAACGCTTGTGTTGCTACTACTCTTACAATGGAATTGGTTTATTTTTTGCTTGATGTCGAAAATTTTGTAAACATGTCGCAGGCAAACAAAAGGTCTGGTATGTATTTTGCAAAAATACGAGTACAATAAATCCTCTCGTCAACAGTTTATCGCTCGTAAGGGGAAAAAATGAAGCCAATGTACAAACAATTCTGAACTAATAAATGCACAGTGGCTTCCAGCATACATTGAAAAATATTTTTCGGGGGAAAAGCAGTAACTGAGACCACGGATACCTTGGGGAATCTCAAATCTATTTTTTGTTGAGTTTCGAATAAAAATAATTTTTTTACATTATTAAGGCATATTATTAACTGTAAAAACATAGTATAAAAGTCTTTAATTTAACGTTTTACTAAATATTAATCAAGGATTAGGTGCAATGTGCGAGAGTAAACTTGAAAGTAGCATCCTCCAAACTGGAATTTAATTATGGTTGTATGGCCACAATTATTAATGTTTCAGTTGAAGACGCGTCCAACCAGATGATACTTCGGCAACAAAGGAAATTAATTTTTTACAGTTACTTTACCAAATATTTTTTAAAGAGTTCTGTATAGAAACTTAGCTACACGTAAGATTTTTAATACGGCTTTCCCCACAACGTGAGGATATCGACCCACGGTTCCATTCAACATGTGTATATCAAAAGTGAGCTTGGAAAATGTTCTCAAGTAGTAGGTTTCTTTCTCTATTCAAGAAAGGCAGATCTTTGCGTTCATCTCTGATACGGTTTACACTAATAGTCATCACATTCAGCACGCGAATGACATCCGTTCTGTTTCACTGCTTTTCTGAAGAGTCGTAACCTGCATGCTCCCAGTTGACCGTTTTTCTTCTTACTACATTAAAAATGTAGAATAAATTTTCTCGGTTATTTGTTTAGAATAAAAGTATCACTGATCAATCTTCCAAGAATTTACTGGATTATTTCGCCTGCAATATAATTCGAATTGCCATTAACCGCTTCATTATCACAGAACACGAATTACGATTTCAAAAGATAAAATCCATATACACGAGTTAATACTTACTGTCGTAAATCCGAAACAACCTTTATTCCTTTGGAGTCTCTCCGTTTCTCAACTGCGATCTCAGTTATTTCAGTACAACAGATACCTTACCGTTCTAGTCATGATCTCATTGCAAGCATATTATTTCGTATTATAAAAGCCCGCTTCTACGTAAAATGTCTCTTTTTAAGTAACACGTTGACAGTTGCTCTGAATAATATCCAACTACACATCAAAGCAGTGAGATGGAACATTGAAAATAATTAACATTCTCTCTTCGTTTTATTCAGTGTGCAGAACGCAGACTCTATTGAGGTGTAAAATGACGTGTATTAAGTGCCTGATAGTGTAAATGTTGAGATCTTTCTCCAAATGTATGAAATTTTCCTGAGGGAATTTGTGATACCATAGCGCATAATGGAATTACAAAACGCAATGTAAACCATTTTTATTGTGTCGCTGTCAACATGTTTTATTAATACTCTGAACCGAGCAAGATAAAACTTTATGCTGATTCCAATTAAATTTATTGACGATCTGAAGACCCAGAAAAGGCACATCAGATGACTGTTAGTAGAATCAGCTGAGAATTGGACGATCTTAATCTCATCTAGATTCAATGATGATTATTTAATTCTAAACCAAACATTTTAAGTTTTCGTAAGTTCTGTCCACTTTTTTCACAAGATTATGAATTTATTTATGTAAAATTACTATAACTGGTTTTTGGGGGTGTGTAGCGACATTTTCATGGCAGCGAATGTTTGAAAACTAATGCGCCGCAAATTGTATAGTTATATATCGCAAAGACTGAATAACTACAAGCTTCGATAACGTTACGAGATATTGTATTTGTATGTTGTACATGTACGTTGAGGAAAATAACAGAAATATAATTATAATACAATTCTGTATTTTATTCTATAACTTAATGTAGTATTATATGGCCTGTAAAATACAATAAGCAATAAATGACAACCCCGACGTTTCCTTAAATTGTGATTGCGATTGTATAGATATCTTCTGACTTAATTATACAATTCTCTTAGAGAATGGTGAACTACAGTACGTACGACCTACGTGTCAACAAGAAGTTTGCTGAACTACAACATGACAAGAATTTGCCCTCCGTGTTGACAAACAGAAGTTCCGCATTGTAATGAGACAAAATTTGGAAGGCCCAAGATAATTTTTGTAATTTGAAGTACGGGTTGTGTGGCGCACTTTGCCACGCCTGGCTCCGTAAAGAAGGGTGTCCGAGGCCGAAGGGGAGGAGAGGTTTGACATAACTTATGGTCGGGCGACCTTATTGCCGAGTGTCCAGTGAAAATGAAAACAGTAACTGTTGGGGACACCGACCAAGACTGCACAAGATTTCTTTAGTCATCGTGATGCGCAGTCCGTAGAGAACGGACTAAATAAAAATTTAAAGTGAGAAAAACAATATTGGTAGAAACAGTACCTGAGCGGGCATAGAACGAGGAACGTAAAGGGAAACTGTGCTGGAGCCGTCTTTTGGAAGTAAGAAAGCGACATGAAAATAATAATAAAAGTAAAGAGTACAGTGATTTTCTTTCAGGTAAAGTGGTTATGCGAAGACAAAGTTTGCGAGGAAGAGGAAAGAATTCTGTACCTTATACGCGAAGGAAAAATTATTTATATAATCTTTTACGAAATTACATGCATATTTGCCACTCAAACTTTATTAATTTTGCTACTATCTCCCCATGTACCTTTGGAGAAATATTCCATGGTATTTTAATTCAAAACTATAAATTAAATTTGTATTTAGGACAAAATGCTTAAATAAACTATTAAAAATACATTAAGTAATTATTCATTACATCACGTTTCAACGCAGTGGAGTCGGTGAAAGTTTCACCGTTCTGGAGAAATAAACACTACTTAATCAATCGTGATGGTGAGATGCCGATATATGAAGAAGACACCTTCGGTTGGTTTGAGTTTCTGGTGATGGGCATTGGGCTGCAAAAAGCAGCACAAATTTTTCAATTGTATATAGACTCAGCCTTACGAAATTTACCATTTGTCTGTGAATGTATCAGTTACTTATTCATTCTCTCCAGGAATGTGGAAGAGTTCACTAAACATTTTAAAATGGTATTTCTGCGTTTAACGAATTACGATAAATACTTTCAAGTGTGTCTTCGTAGTATCGACTGTCCAAGTTTTAAGCTGTGAGGATAAAGCAGAAGGTAACAGTGCCTTACCTTCAAACTTGAGCATGGTTAATGAGCTCCTTAATCCACTAACCTTAAAAAAACTTACAGCGGTTTTCAGGAATTATTAATTACTATAGACGCTGTTTAAAATGCTGAAAATGTATTTTATCCTATCACTGATAGTTCATCAGGAGTCAAAAACATGATAATACACTTATATTTACATTTATGGCCGGGAAACACATGCTCGCCAATCCTTCATTGTTGCAGCAACCTGTGCGAATGCTCCTTTGGTGATTTATACCGACGCGTCAGGTTGGGCGATGGGAGTTGTTATGAAACAATTTCATGTTGAGTGATCTTTGATTCGGAGGAAAAGGGTGGACGCTCTTTTGATTCCATCACTGACTCACGAATCTGATCGCGCGAACCGAGATCTCAGGGTTACCTGATCTTTGAATCACTCACTCATGAATCAGTAATCTTCTATCTGACTTTACAGAAAAGAATCGTAATCTATAAGCCCACGTATTCTCGCTAAATGTTATCCTATACTATCACTTTAACCTCTCAAGACTGAATCACACCAAGCTCAACTGATATTACTAATTCACTTAATTTTCTTATATCGGAGTGAAACATGGATCATGTCCTTAATTACAAGAATTTATCACATGTACAAGTTCGGTATAAAGCGTTATAGAGAGAAAATAAAAATAATGCTTAATACAGTCAAAAGAAATTTTGATGACCCAATCCACGACATTTCTGTATATATTAAAACGGTTACACTTTATTCTACCTTCTATTGAGTGACAATCTACATGAAGGTAATCCACGTGGTGGCAACTCCCCTTTAATGATATAGAAAAAAAGATTTGGAACGAATGCTCGAGGGAGAGCACGTAACAATTACAATATAAATTTATGTATTAATATTTCCAGTATTTTTTTTCCTCTTTTAAAATATCCGAATCTGTAAAGACCACTCCACACCTCCATTATAAAAATTAAGTACCTAGAGTTATTTATATCTATTAATATTTCTTTATTTCATAAATACGAAAAACTTGTGTATTTTTTGCTAATAAATTATATATATTATATATAAGCGGGAAATCGCCAAAAGGAGCTAGTTTTTTCTGATGAGCGAGTGGTACCCAAAAAGAATGATTTTACCTATATCTACAGTGAATAGTGGCCATTTTGAAGCATTTTGCCGTTCTTACTACTTCAAACACAGAGCATACTCTAAATTATGCCTCAGTTTATGGAACGTTATTTCAGAACCACATGCAGAAGTAGGAATCCTGGTAGTTACAATTGGGAAGACTTCTCTCTTGCGAGAGTTACTCTATTAAAGAAAATCCACTTCGACTATATACTGATATCCGCTCAACTCGTGATCAATTTTTTTTAAAAGTATTTCTTAACACAATTATGGCAAAGAACTCATTTTACCTGCTTATGTGCTGTACAAATGTAGAAATCATTGTACAGTGAACACTAAGCGTTGGAAACATGACATTTCTCCCTTACATACTGCAAAAAAATAACGGACAGTAAAAATGAACATTTACTTTCTCTTCTTGACTACAGGCAATCTTCTATAAAACTCTTAGCATCTCTGCTTACAAACAGAGCAAAATCAGAATATTTATAAAATTTCGCACTTATTTTGCTTTCGAAGAAATGTGTGTGCATAAATGATGGGCGATATCTAAGAAGAAGTATTCTCAGTTTATCGTACATTAAAAATATCTCAGTGTAATTTCAAAACCGTCTGGTAATAAAATTGAGGCAACAGTTGGCGGCAATATATTCATAGATAACATAAAAATGTCAAATGTAACTTCAAACTGAAATGTATATTGTCCCTATAAAATATTTATGGTAAGCGTAACTCAAACATAATATTATTCTGAAGTACAATGCGCTGTTTGTTTTTTCTTTAGGGTAGAAGCAAAGCATTCGAGGATAATATAACAGATACAAGCATCTGTTTTCTTTGCCCCGTAGCGTCTCTGGGATATGTTTACTCCGAGAACGAGAACTGTTCGATTGTTCACGAGTTTAATTAGTTATCATTGCAACAATAATATTTCCTTGTTATGTTCCCATTCTTTCGTGGAAATAACTAAGCTTTATTTTTGCAAATATTCCCACAAAATATTACCAGAAGCGTTAACACATATAATGTAATTTATTATTTCGTAAAGAGCTTCAAACTCAATCTTATAATAAAAAAGAATTTCATTCACATTAAAAAGTACTTTAATACAAGTACCGATTTATATGTACGTATAATACTATAAAAGGAATACCTCTTGTAGTATTCAGCCTTAAGATGGTCAGATGCAACCCTCAATACTAACATATAATGGGCAAGTTTTTTCATTTCTACAAACCTACTACATCCCACACCCTCCCTAATCTAAATATCGTGTTCTATCCTTGGCCTCCCTTTTCTGTTCTTACCTCACACACTTTCCACTAATGATAATTTTATAAGTCTCTCATGACCCAAAATATGGCCTGTTAATTTATCCCTTCTCTTGGCCAAAGTCCTCCAAATAGTTCTCTCTTCCCGTTTTCTGCTTATAACTTCTTGGTTTCTTATTCTATCCACTTATTTTCAGCTTCTATTCTTTTCCTTTCTGCAACTCCTATCGTCTACATTTCGCACCCATATAACGCCACAATCCATACGAACATTTTAGCAATGATTCCTAATATTCAGAATTATATTACCCGTAAGTAAATTACTCTTTTTGCGACAACCTTCCTTGCATTTTCTATCTTACTCTTTATATCTATTATATTTCTACCATCCCTAGTTCTTATGCTGCCCAAGTAGCATTATTCCTTCACTTACTTCAAAATATTGCTTTCCAATCTAACACCCTTTGCTATTCCACAATTTCTCATACTACACCCCTTGGTTTTCCCTCTATTAATCCTCATGTTGTACTCTTCCTCCCGGAACACGTTCATGTCATTTAATATGGTTTCCAAGTTTTCTTCTGACTCCTCTAATACTACAATATCATCGACAAAGCGTAGTGTTTTTATTTCTTCTCCCTGCTGTATTACTTTTCCATATTCCGTTTTAACTTGCGGCGTCGCCTGTTCTATATATTATTTAAACAGCATCGGCGACAGGCTGTCTCCTTTCTTGATTTCTTTCTTTTTTTCATATTCAATTCAAATTACTGATGACTGCCTTCTGTAGAGATTATGTAGAAGCCTTCTTTCTCGACATATTATTCCTGACGTCTTTAAAATCCTTAATATTGTGTTCTAGTTTACATTATTATCTTCAAATGGCACAAACGTAGACCTTTCAGCCTTAGGCGTTCCTAAACCATTCATCCGATTGCCATGAAATTTTGTTGTATTGTAGTCCTCTACTGAGAAAAGATTACTGTTCAAAATTTAAATATTTAGGTTTCTTCTTTCCTCCTTGGACGACGACAAGAAAGGTCCTACCCTAAAGTCTGCCTCACGTAACCTGTCAAACGAGATAATTAAATTGCTGTTTAGCGTGAAATTATGCTAAAGTTAATCTTACATTATATTTAAGTACTGGTAACTATAATTAGTAATAATAATGCGAAAGGCTTTGAGTTGCAAATGTTCCAAAATTTAACTCTGGCGCTCCAGACGGATTTTTGTGTAACTAAAAGTCGAATCGGTTATACAACAACTCAGAGACCAATTAAAAGTATCGTTACTTGAATAAAATGTTATCTTACGTTATGTAATAATAAATAATTAAACTTGACGGGCTTTGACAGCGTAAACACATAATTTCAAGTTTTCAGACCGAAGAGATGGTTAAAGTATTTTCTCCTCATAAATATAATAGTATATTTATGTATATTTTTTGTATGTATGTGCTTACTTATGGTATTACAGTTCTTGATTCGATTAAGATACTCAGTAATCAGGGTGGTATGACATTATAAAGTGGGAGGCGTAAAAGATAAAGTTTAAAAATATTTCGCTCTCGCTGATAGTTTAATCAGGTATTGACAAAGAGATTACTGTTTAATTAAATACTGTAGCACGATAATATAAACAAATTTCCGAGTATAACCGGTCACCCAACTAGTGCGAAAATAATATGTTGATGGCTGTGAATTATGCTCTAATTTTACTTTAAATCAATAACTCCTTGTGTGACATTTCTTTTATGTTGTAAATATTTGTGAGTGGGGCAGACGTACACTCATTATTTAGTTTGTGTAATGTTCAACAATTAATATTTTGTAATAGCAATATTATTATCCAATACTTTTTAATTTATCACAAATACACACAGACGCGTGCTAATGTCGGCTTTTTCGCTTTACGGTTCGAGGATGGATAGATTACAGAAATGTCGTAGGCAGAACTCCTGGCCTGCTGCCAGAGAGTGACAGCTGACGCTTCAGAACACTCCAAAATCTCGTGGTTCTGTAGACGTTCACGAAAAAAAGATTATCTCCTGACGGTGTCGAAGGAAATCTGATTTTATAAGACATACCTTGGAATACGGAAAAATAATTTGGATATTGAAACTCGTAAAATCCAATATTAATGGCATACGACTGTTAATGAAGACTAATTATTACTCGTCCAAGTAAAGCGAAAGCTTACTATTTATTAGAGAAATATACGCCTGAAAATAGAAAAGATAATCAGCAACCTTCAACCATCTACATACTGAACTCCTGTTATATCCCATTAAATTAAAAATACCTTAATAATCTCTACATTTCACGTCATCAGTTAACTAGTCTTTTTCCGAAAGGTACTGAAGAAAGTTACTAACTAGTATTTCTGAGGGATTTATTTTTATTTCTATTCTTAATCACGTACCTCAGCTCTTATAGGATCAGAGTTAGTATGGGAATTAATAGGTTTATTTTTAAATATTATTTTAGTAGAAAATTGAAGGACGCAGACAGTATACTTACCGTGAACAATTTTTTTTATGATTTATGGGTGGACAGTTATGGTGTCATTAAGTAGAATTTGTAAGAATATCAAATACATTTAATTTTTTTGCCGTTCTGGTTCCAATTTCTTGAGATATCCCCATTTTTCAACGATTTTCGCCTATTTTGGTTTTCATCGATTACATCGTCACCTGTAGTCGAAATTTTATGATTTATGATAGCACATTTCAGTTTAGGCTATGATTTTAGCTGCTCTGGGATAAGGCGCTTATATTATGGTGAGAAATTTGGGGATTGTAACTCTTAGTATTTTTGTTTTATATTGTGTATGATGATTTCCGTGGGAAAGATATATTTGAATATATGTTTCCGTCTAAGGTTTATTGGATGGTGAAAAACGGATAGGACTTTAGGGACGTTATATTTTACGGATCTGTTTCCATAGGATGGACGGAGATGGGCAAGACGTTTGTGAAATTTCAATTAAGAAATATTTTAATTGATTGTCAATTGGTTTATTAATAGCAGGTTCAGTACAAATTCCAAGAACTGCAGCATGGTAGAAAAATGAACGTCTATAAAAAAACGCACATAAACATCTGAACTCTTTAACTATACTATGTTGGTAGCATAATCAAAACTGAAGACAATTCACATATTTCACAGGAAACTTGATCACGCCGGTACTACTGAAAATTCCCAGTCTTATCTGGATGTCATAGATTGATCTGCAATAGGATTTAGAGGTCATATAATAGCGAAACTAGTGCCAGTTCTCAACCACTCCGTATTCACCCGATCTGGTGCCAGGGTGACTCTTTTTATTCCACCCATAAAAAATATTTACATGAAGCATCATCGCTTTTAAACGTCGTTCATGTCACTGTGACACGCGTATTGAAGTGCATCGCAAACAATGACTCTGTTGACTGTTTCATATGGTTTAATGAAAGTTCTGTGATTTTACTCAAGTGAGATAAGACAATGTAGAACACCTAAGCCATTAAACCCTTCATCATCAGTTTCTTTCTATTTTCTATTAATTTTTTGGATAACTATAATTGTTATAATAAACAAGACATATGGCATTATTTAACGGACAAATCTTAATAAACGGAGATGAGAAATTTTAAGATCCATTTGAGAATAATGCTAAGTTCACAACGAAAAGTCGAACTACCTCATTTTTTATTAGTGCACTATACATTTTAAGGCTTATCTGTTAAATAAAGTGGGATTTATTGTGTACCGCCGACGTTAATTTTTACAATATAATTGTCATAAATTTTATTAATATAAACAGTTGCTCTCATTTTAATACTTAAAACTGATACATAATTTTATCCTAATGTTAGAAAGCATTTATTAAGTAAAATGGAATATTGTATTTGAAGAAAATTTTGAATTAATTCTATTATTATTTTTAGAGTTTTTTTTACAAATTGGAAGGTGACTTACGTTACAAACCATGAATGCCAAATGAATTGTGCAGGGTACGTCAGAGATCATATTTCAATCCAAAATGTTATTCGTATCAAGTAATACCTCACTTAAAGCGATTACCCCTCGCGCTTCCTGAATCTTTGACGAGCTTAAGTTATGATACTTCCAGTGCACGGTCAATAAAATTTTCGTTCTAGAGATAACTTAAATATGATTTATATATTCACTATTAGTCGTTCAAAGTCGCATTGTCATTCTGATAAGGTGTTATAATAAAGCAAATCACTACACACACACACACCCATATATGCTCACAAAAATACGTACTGATTTAACTACTGATTGTCTAGAAAATTACTTTCTACCTTAATATAAATTCTATTCAATATTGTCGACAAACTATTTATATATATATGTATATGAAACAAGTTGATACAAGTTAACATTTTCTCTTTATTAAATCAGTATAACCCTTCTATCTACCAGGAACGATTTATATTCACAGAAAAAAGTTTTTATAAACATAAACGTCCACTTAATTTATTATTATTT